>NW_019167937.1:30840533-31289973 GCF_002303985.1 Durio zibethinus | reverse complement strand
GATATAGTTGAATTATCTTGGGACAGAAGGTCACCAATCATTTGCACATCACCTCTGGCCTTCATGTTCTCAACCATTTCAGCATTCTTAGAAACCAGTTCAGGATCATGATCCAACTCGTTCACAGCTGCACCAGGATTTTGATGTAACAATACAGGCAAATTATCTTCGGAGGGAAGGTCTGCATCCTCAGTGCTATCGCGAATGTTGTCAGTGTCCTCAGAAGCTCCAGAAATGTCAGTGAAAGAAGTCTCCAGCACCTCAATGGAGGCGGGCATGAAACCTTTCTTTAGGCACTCAACATTTTCCACTAACTGAGCTTGTTCCTGATCTTTGTCCTGTTTTTCAATTGGATCTACACTATCCTCAATGGGGTTATTTTCAATGATCCCAACATCATCGTCATCATCATCATCAGAGGCACAAGATGTTTCAAGCAATGAGTCAACTTCATGTAGGCACTCAACATTTTCCACTAACTGAGCTCGTTCCTGACCTTTGTCCTGTTTTTCAATTGGATCTACGCTATCCGTCAATAGGGTTATTTTCAGTGATCCCAACATCATCATCATCATCATCAGAGGCACAAGATGTTTCAAGCAATGGGGTCAACTTCATGCTCTCCTTCCATGGAACTTCCAGGATTCCATGAACTGCCCATGACAAAAACCTCTTGATGAATATGGAACTTCACAGGCTTGAGGTGTGATTCCAGTGAAATGCGGAAAATCAGTTTCTCCAGAAGCTAAAAGAACAAATTGTTGACCAGTTTGCACATCTTCTTGCTGTAAATAAACACAGTTTATTCTTATTTTGATTTAGAAATAAAAATTCAGTGACATATAGTTAGTTAATTCCCAAGAAAACTTAGAACAATTAATATTGATATTGCAGGAAAAGTCCCTCTGTTCTCCAATTCTCACTGTAATAGAAGTAATTCCCAATTTTTCAGGTGTGTAGGCATGTCTAATATAGGGCCAGAGGTACGTAATTAAGTAGTTGGCCCCAATGCAACCAAACCATAATTAGGTAGAACAAAAGATTATCAAAGAATGGATGAATACAATACCTCTCTTGGTGATACAGCCCCATTCAGATTGTAATATGATGGCTGCGTAGGTCAAAAGATTGAAATTGTCCAAGCAAAGATCCTGTTGTAACTCCTGGCTCAAAGAACTCCCTAAGAACCAAGCCAGAAATCATTAACACCCTCCATATTTCTCATAGAAGATGATGCTAATAGAGTCATTTCAATCCCTTGGCCCTCTTGGGAATCTAAATTCCCATGGACAAGCTACTTCTGGGGCTAAAAACTCTCTGAAATAAACTCCACACCATTTTCATTTTCAATCTTTTCTAGAGATTTAGACGAAATGATGTTCATAACTGCAGTCTGATGAACTGATTTCCCGTGAATGAATTTCTATGAGTTCAAAAAATTAACTTCTGGATGCAGAGTGCGCTTTAGAGATGCCTCGGCAGGGTGGAAACCAACCTAAATTAAGCTGTAAAAAAACAAAGGAAAATACCACTTATACAAATTTATGGCTGATTATTCAGAACATACAACAAATAAAAGATTGATCACAAATAGTCACCAGGTTATTCTCAGCTTATCCTAAAGAAACTTTTAACTTGGTGCCTGCGTCCTAAGAACAAAGTCCAGAACATTTCCATATTAAAGCATTTACATTTTAAAACCTTAGATCACTTCAATAGCAACCTGGACAAATATGGAATAGAAAATAAAAATGTACAAATTTATTATAAAATAAATTATATTAAAAAATAAAACAAGATGATGCTTGGATGAGCCTTCATATGGTATTAGACAATTACAAACTAAGCATCACTTGCACTATAAACCACAATAACCACGCACACCACTTACAAAGTTAGAAAACTTTGGTTATTTTGAATGGATTGAAGTTAAGAGGAGCTTCAGCTAAAAAGTGCTCCAGATAGTGGAGTAAGAAAAGGCCGCAATCAAATGAATTCTCCTGCTGTGGCAGCTGACAATAAATGAACAAAATGTCATATAAATGTATTATATACATATTGCAGTTTGAGAGGTGACTGCCTAAGCAATCATAAAGTGTAAACTAACAACAGAATTACGAAGATGTATGCCACAACAAATTTAGTTTCTTTATTTTCCATTGTTCCACTTTTTTTTTCAACTTTGCAGTCCCCCAACTGAATAAACAATGGTCAGTTCTCTAAGTTGCATGCAAGCACACAGAAAAATGTCAAAAAAAAATCTGCATAAATGCCCAGAGTACAACTGACAAACAATCACATATGAAAAGAAAGGCAAAAGATGTAAAGCATAACAACATGGCATTACTCATACATAAGTACACACGTATATTTTCACTACTTCCCTAGTGATCCCTAGTGAAAAAACAATTTTGTTCTTCGTAGGCAGGCATATTTAGAGTAAAATAACCATTATTACTGCATATAAATACTCGTACATTCATCATGACATTGAGAAAGTGGGGCAGGCACAACCAAAAATATTCATCTCTCTGAATGCTATACAAACACAGTGCAATCAAAAAGATAGTGGCAACTACAAAGCTCCCAAAAAACAAGATTATTAGATAAAATTCAATGCATATAGTCAAATAGGACAAGAAACCATAAATATTTAAACCAGTTCTCAGTGCTTCTTGAACCCCCAGGCGTGGTACAAGAAGTTGTTGAGGAAATTCTTATTCCAAGACCATACTCTGAAATAGCCTAACTATTTAAACTGAGACTAGCAGTACCTCAAGTGAGACAAACCGCAGATTCAAGAATTTTAAAGAAAGATCTTCAGATGTCTCCTTGTGCCTCTCTTTCCACTCTTCCCGTAGGTAACTATCATTTTCAGGACAAAAGTCATGTCAATAACTAACAAGATTTAGCATTCATAAATGCATACCGGCTAATTAAGGAAAAAAACGAAGTTACAATTATCACAAAACTGAACAAGCTTGAAATTAAAGATGCAGACAAAAAGATTCATCGTGATGGATGGGAAGAAATTCTTCAATAGAACCATATAGGATCAAATTGGAGAAAAGAAAAGAAAAGATCAGTTCTTAAAAGCACTACACAAGAGCAGTAATCACAAATAAGGCTTGGGCCCCTTTTGTTTACAGGCTAGCTTTTGCTGCAATTTAAAGCATGTTAATCATTTATGAATCCACTTTTTTTCCTTTTTGGATACTTTATAAAGTCAAATTTTGGGTATACTAAGGTTGAAACTTTTACTTAAACACTAAATAACTTAGCAATAAAGTGATTCAGGAATTCATGCAACTTTCAATTAGAGGCTTTTCAAGCTATAAGATTATCAGGAAGGGAGGAAAAGAACTCTGGACTCCTAATCTAAAGCCAATTCCACTAACTCAGACCAGAAGAGGTAATTCTAATGGCAACAAAGTTAATCAGAATTTTGATTACACAATTAACACATTGAGTGAAATACTGCTTTGCATTCTAAGCAGACCAGGAAATAAAAAAAAAAATCAAGCACCTAAATCTCAATAGATCTAGGCACTGTTGGCTGAGGGTTTTTTTCTTTTTCTTCTTTTTATTTTCTAGGGTGGGGAGATGCAAGCAAGAGAGAATAAAGAAAAGGGATTATCTATGAATATCCTAAAAAGCAAGTCTGTTGTTCACACTCAAGTATAGAATAACAACAAATGCAATGCTTTGCTAGGAGGAACTTCATGTTTCATATAGATATACATATGCATGCGCAAAAGTATATATGCATACATAAGAAAACTGGAAACGGGTTCAGACAACATGCAGAAAGGGTATGTTACCTAGAATCTTTCTACAGAAACATGCAGAAATTTATCAACCTCCAATTCATGTTTAACACTGCAAATGAAAGTTAAATAATTTCACCAAGAATGAATGATTAATGGCTCATAATGTTACAGCTGGAAATATAATTTCCCTAACAGCAAATTCAAGGGAATGAATAAATACTATATACTGGCCTAGACATCCAAAATCTAGTAAAATGTATGAGATTGATTCAGTGAGAGTGAAAATTTAGTTACTTCATCACTACTGCTACATATTTGATTAAAGGCACCCTAATCCATTTCATTTACAATCCCAACTTTATAAGTTATATGTTCTGTGGCAAACTCACACGGACCACAACGCATAACACTAAGGTTCCAACATAATCCTAGAGAAATTTATGCAACTAATTTGCCTAAATTCTGATTAACTAGTAGCAAATATTGTTCAAAATGAACATCTTAACCATAGCAAAGATATGACACGACTGTTTAAGAGATGAAAAACAAAAGTTCTTATATGAAACCTAGAAAAAATTCAGTACTTCCCACTTAGAAACCCAACCATGCTCAGCAAAAGAATCGAAAAGTAACAGGAAACTTGCATATGTATGTATTTATGAAGTCAAATATATGAACCATAAAAGCTTTAGGATACCTTTGGACAAGATTCTTGAGACCTGCATGATTTCCTCTGATAGAATCCATATGCAATATGCAAGGTATTTTGGATGACTTGTCCAAGTCTTCTTCTGAAATATGATAAATATGCATGAAAAAAGGGTAGATTTTCCAAAAGACAATGTACAGTCAAACAAGAATATACCTTTAAATTCAGCCACTTCACCAAGATGACATATGACTATCAAACTCCAATGAAGGACTGTGATAATATACATATACACTTTATATTAGCTCACAAGTTATTATCTGTAATCTCTTAAAAAGAAATTGATGATTCTGTTGGACAAATTCTTACTTGAAATTTACAGGAAAAAGATGTAATCTTTTCCAAACATATCCAATTTCCTTGTCCATTACGAACACGGAGGAAAGCAGCCCTGCCATCTGAAATACTGGATGGATCTTTGTCAAGATCAGCAAGTTTCCGAAAGAAAAAACTGTTAAAAAAAATGGAATCTCTGCCTTTCTTCGGGTTGAATCTGATTCTTCAGGTACCTAGCAAACAAAATTGGTGTAAAGGCTCCTCTACTAGCACTAGATAGGTATGCTTAACCCTTGATTTATGTTCCAAACTTGTGTCTGCAGCATTCCTTTAAAAATAAAAACATATTTAATGGTAAAAGAATTGTATTGCATCTTACTTGATGTAGAAGTCAATGATTGTATCATTGATGATGTCTCTGGTTGTAACAGATCGACATCTCTCTTGCTAATGGAAACTGGCATCAAAATCACTTTTGGGTATATAACCTCATCAACAGGCTCATCAAAACTGCAAACCCAGGTGTTGTAAGCATACATTAAATATAAACATTAGCAGGAGTAGATCATATCCAACAGGAACATGAAACAAGGGAAGACATGGGAAATATTAAAGAAGACCAGACTTTAAACTTTTTTTTTTGGTGTGTGCGTGTGTGTGGTGGGGGAGGGGGGGGGGGGGAGAATTGCCCTCACTTACTTGGGAAAATAAGACTTTTGAACAAATGAATCATCTCCATCCATTCCTGTCAGCGGGCTGCAAGCAAATGCAGCATAAAAAAGAATAGGAATATTTTAGCCCTGCTCTACATTTAACATCATAATATCATGACATTCATGTAAGTCCCTTTTAAAGGCAACAAAATTAGCAACATAGTCAGACAATTAGAGTTGACTAATGATTTTGAAAAGAAACATCTATTTAGAAGCTTACTCAAGCACAATATTCCATATGGCCAAGTATTTAACATTTAATGAGGTGATTGCTTCCTGTTTCTCAGACCATCTGGAGTCAATTACTGCAAATTTTAACTCCTCAACAACTGGGAAAAAAAAAAAAAAAAAGTTAGCAGAGAGCTAGCTTCCATATGATGGTGAAAGCATATATTGAACAGAAGCCAAGACTTCAAACAAGGAAAAACAATTGAACTAGGTTCGAATCAAATTCTCAAATTCTTTCTTCACCCATATAGACATTAAAAAAAAAAAAAAAGATATAAGAAGGTAAGAATCAAATTTTACAAGAAACAAACCAAACAAACATGACAAGTGTCTTCAGTATGTTCAATAAGCAATGATTAGTTATGTTCATGTTTTCTAGGTGAAAATAACAAACTTATGAATCACAAACAACTTCTTGTCCGGTACAAGACATCATAGATATAACAGATTATGAGAAATTAGTGATAGCAGCATCATGTCCATATCACACTTTATGGAAATTTTCCAAGTTCCTTCATTCCTATCTTTTGATGAAAACAAAAGATATACATCCTTAGCTCACATAGGCACAGGCAATATTGCTGTGCAAGGCCACTGACCTGAAGTGCCACATGCATTCTCTAAATTCTCAGCCTCTACCACAACCTTTGATAGGACTTTCAGATTGACTGTCATAAGCCCAACCTAAGATGCAATCCATACAGAGCTGTATACTGTTAAAACCAAGAAACTGTACAAAAGCACTAACATCAAGCATTGCTATTCAGTACTCACCCTTTGAAACAACTGACAATCAATATTAATGATATCATCAACTCCCCTTTCAATACTAAAGGTCCCTAGGTGTTCACTCACAGTTGAGCTCTCGATTTTGATGCCACTAGGTGAAAAAATGACTGACGCCCCTGTATAATAATTATCTTGATATAGAACATAATCTGAATATATAACAACTGTCCTGTCTATGTTATCCTGCAAATTTCACAAAAAGGACAATTAAAACAAATCCAAAAGCCATCAGAAGATATATAGCAGGTACTTATTCATATGGATCTTATTGGCAAATAATTTTCCCTAAAACTGTTTTTACAGTCAACCAAAGATAACCTTAAAATTAAATGTCGAGAGGGCATATATCAGAAAATCAATGCCCAGAGAGTTAGTAATAGTATCAGCAAATTGACAAATGAATACTAGGTATATGAGTGAACCCCTTATAGATGAAAAACACTCTACAGCATCATCAAGCTCATTATCAATAACTAATATATTTAAAAGAAAAAGGAAATTACCATAGGGATATCGCCAAAGCAATGATCTGACACATTGCCATTCAAAGAAACTGAAATACGTAGATAACTATATTTAGAAGATAAAAACCCACTACACACAATAGGGGAAAATGAACAAAAAATTTCAAATCTGAAAGAATACCATCATCCTCTCCTACATCTGAAGCAGGACTTGATGGAGATCTTTCACTCATGCTTTCATTAGCATCCGAAGCCAGATCAACTGGATCATTCTGCAAATGTTCAAACTATCTAAATGCAAGCCACAATATAAATATCTCAATTCAAAATGTAGCTTAGGAAAAACTTGAAAAGTACACTTAATGGAGAATTAAAAAGGGCACAGTTTAATTGTCCTTTCCCAGGTGAAGGTGCTTCAGCACATGAATCTCTCAACTCAGATTCAGGAAAGGTACTTCTAGGCTCATGGCTATCTTTTTCCAAGTCTGCCTGTTTCTCAGAATGCATAGACTTGGAAACCGGGGAAGCATCCATCTCATTATTTCCTTCCTTTAAGATAAATTCCTTTTCACCAGTACCCAGCGGGGTAGATGGAGTAGCACCATCACAATTACAATCACCATCAATTGCATAAACATCTACGCAAGGAATGTTGTCCATTTCCTTTCTCTGAGCAGCAAGGCCATGGGCAACTTAAAGCAAATGTAAAAGAATTACTATTAGAAAAGCAGAGTAATAAGTAAATATGGATCATCCTCCCATCTTATTTGACAATTATCCTATAATACAAATTTGTGGATAAACCTTGCATATGACGTTACTTTAATCATCCCAAATTCAACAACCATTGTCAGACAAAGAGAATACTAGTCATACTTTCTAACCCCATTCCCACATGCACACATACAAAAAGAAGAAGAAAAACAAGAACAGAATCCATAGCGAATTGAAACTAGAACATCAAGCTACTACTACTACAGTAAGGAAACAGTGAACACAAGCCCAACGATACAGGCCAAATTAGGATGACAGAGAAGGAGCTGATAAGGAGCTCAAGACCCTTCACAATTGGGAAACAGAGAAGAAGAATGGAGAAGAAGATGGGAAGAGGGAGAGAGATAGAGATAGAGAATAGAGAAGATAGTAAAAGAGAGAATCTTGAAATAGTATTGTATTCCCGAATGATCCCTTACAGTCAGTAGCTACAGCTAAATATCAATCCTGTTACAATCACACCATAACTAATTCCAGTATTACTAACTAATCAGGATATTAACGTTACTAACAGACTTAAACTTCCATTTGAAGTAAACATAGTTATTGGACAGGACTTGACCACTTTTATATACTGATGCTACTACTGGACCTTACTAAACCACAGAGCCCACTTCACTGCATAATTCTGATCTATAACACCCAAACAATCCAAACAGGATTATATGTTTTCATGCTAGTGAAAAGGAAAAAACAAAAAAAAAGGCATCCACTTGTTAGACACAACTAAATCTTATCAAGCACGTTTGATCAAACAATCTATAAAGCTTGTAATTCACAATATTTCCACGACTTAGACCACAATTCCTCAATGAGGGATTACAACTAAACAATAAATCTACTAATAGCCAGCAACTTCCTCTGATATGAATTCAAAGCTCTAACATTCACTAAATTATGGAATTCAAAATCAAAATAATGATTGCAAAATGTTTCCTATAACATCATTGCTTAACCACCAGCAAACAACTGAGACCTCAATTTTAATTGGCACATATCAAATTCATACAATTACTCACTAAGATTCAATCAGGTCATTTTCATTACCCTAAATTTACTAAAAAGGCAAGTGTTTTGGGGATTTAAATTATACAGAAAATTCGATCGTTTCTAGCGGCTTTTTTCAGCACCTAAACAAATTTGTTATGAAAAAATTAAAAAATAATTAAATAAATAAAAAGGAAACATTTCTTTGTTTTAGAAACGTACCGCATTCGAGAAACTGGTATTTCAAAGCCGTGGGGTCATCGAAATTAGGGTTTTTCAATTTGCTCAAGTATTTATCAGCTGCCAATTCCGAAATCTCGTCTTCCTCCTTAAACTCGAATACCTCGAGACCGTTCTTCGTTCGGCGCAAGAGACGACTTAAGGTTAGACTGGACGAGCAAATTGGCAACTTGGTGAGTCGGAAATAGAAACTCAGCGAGTAAACATAGAGGAGAAATTACCCGCGATCTTCCGAAAAGGACAGAAAAAGCACTGCCCCTAATTTCTCTGAGCACGTGAGCCAATTAGATGGAAACAAAACAGCTTGAGTGAGCAAAAATATTGGAAACGTGTTGACTTTGAAATTGTTAATGACGCGAATGTTTGGAGAATGGACAACACGATTCAATCAGCTGGTACAAAAAGTTAAAGTGCGCGTAGGATTTGGTTATAGGAATTTAATCGGACAAGAAAAGGGATTTATCGAAAGTTGAACCCTCCTAATTTGGCCAATTTTCTAGATTGCCCCAAACTTTTTTTAAACTAGGGAATTGAAATATGGTCCAACTTTATGGCAAGAATTTTTTTTTATTTTTTGTACATGTGATCTCGAATCATTCTTAGGAAGTACTAGTTTTCTCCATTGATAAGTTTCATTCCATTTTATTCCAAATTTTAAATCCAAATTAAATTTTTAATTAAATTTTTAATCATTAAAATATTTTTTTAATAATATTTACACTAATTTTTATTTTGTCAAGAATCTTATTTAAGAAAATTACTTAATATTAAATTGTTTATAGGCCGGATTAGATTATTTAGATTATTGAATAAGTTCGATCAATCTTTTAAAAGTTTTGTTTAAGATTTATCGAATCCAAAAAGCTCAAAATTTTCAAAAATATATATTAAAATATTAATATTTTTTAAATTTTTTAAATTAAAATAAAATCAAATATATTTTATTAATAATTTAACACTTAAGACCAAATCAAGTATAACTTGAAAATTTCTATCCAAGGCTTCGTTCGAGTTGAATTTGGCTGGAGGAATAACAATAATTATAATCATACATATATTATATTATAACATATATAAATATTTAATAAAATTTGTCACATAAATGTTTATGTGAATAATTTTTTTAAATAACACTGTAATAGTTTTTTAAAATAGTAGGATAAGTTTATTTTTACCTGATAAAATTTGTTACATAAACATTTATGTCGATAGTTTTTGTGAATAATATTATAATAATTTTTTAAAATAATAGGATTAGTTATTTTCATTACAAATTAAATAATTTTAAATTTATTCAAATATAAAAATTATTTAAATTATAATTAAAAATAAAATCAATTTAGAGATATATTTTTTAAAATAAAAATTGGAATTATGAATTTTATCTTTATGATCAATAATTTTAATTGTTTACCAATAACCTTTGTTTAAAATTTTATTTAATTATTAAAATCTTTCAACATATTTAAAATTTCAAAGATTAAGCTTATCTAAATCTTTTAACAGTCCTTTTTACCTTAATTTCAATCAGTAAAAATTTATTGTTTCAAAAACTTGCTTAAAACATTATAATTCAAACAACTTTTCATAGTAAATCTTTAAATAATAAAACTATCAAAAGAGTTATATCCATTTCAACTCAAATTATCAAATTTATGTTTCAAATATATACAACAAATTTTTATTTCACATTTAGATAAGTTTGAAAATATTTTTTGAAAATTATCTATTTAATTCTAATTATTGCCACTCAACAAGTTTTTCTATAATTTTAAGACAATAAATGTAATATGTTATATCAATTTTTTATTTTTCTCCTTGCAACTTTTTTGCAAAGTATATTCTATTACTATTATAATTTATTCTTTTGGTTTACATTTTTTTCAAGATATACCCTTTATTTTATTGCAATTCATTCTTTATAAAAATTAAATATTTTTTTAATTTTTTTTTCACATATTCATAATATTTTTCATATTTTGTAAAACATTGATTCAAGATTATACAAGTGAAAAATGTTTTATTTTTTTTATTACTTCAATATATATATGTTTTATTTTTTATAAAAGACATATTTATTTTATTTAATATAATATTATAAGGGTATATAATATTACCGTAGATAAAAATGATTCAGTCATGTTAATTTTTTGTTAGCTTTTTTTATAAAAAAATTATGACAAAAAATATATAATGGATTTTATATATGTTATGATATTTTGAAGATTTTCGTTTAATATTAAAAAAAAATAATATATATATATACTCATATTAAATACATTAAAAATATTTCATGCATCGCATGATTAAAATCTAATATACATATAATACAAAATTATTACTGTAAAATATGGTTTTAACTAACTTTCTAAATACCCTCGCTTTTAAAACTTTTGTGTTTTTTGTGGTTTCAATCAAAAAGTACAAATAATTATTTAAAAACTCTAAAAATGAACGTGTGAAATACTCCGTCATGCAAACCATGCAAGTTTTCATTATATTTCTTAATTCCTACTAAAGCACTCAAATTATAGAGTCCCAACGTGGAATGTTTTGATTCAGTTCCCGAATTCACGGAACCAAAACTCTTCGCAGTCTCATGATCACTTCTCAGTGAATGCATTTGCCTTGTTAGAGTCCAAAAACATACCGTAGACGTCAAATTTGTTTGATATTTTTTAATTAATAATTTTTGTATTATCGAATCGATACTCGATTTCAATTCAATTGAATTTCAAGTTCGATTTTAATTCAATTGGATTCAGATTCGATTTTAATTCAATTGGACTTCATGTTCAATTTTAATTTGACTGGACCTAAAGTTTGATTTCGATTGAGCCCAAAGTCCATTTTGTTTTTTAAGCCCAATTTACCTTTTTTTTTGTTTTATTAAATTAAATCAAAATATAAAATATCAAAATACCAAACAAAAAAATAAAAAATAAAAATAGGGAATGATAGGCACCACTGGCCATCATATCCTACCCTCTGATCACCAATCCCACTGGTCACCATACCTTACCCTCTAATCACTCATACTCTGTTCACTATCATCGCCTAAGCTCTTAGTCATCATGCCCTATCACTGTGGGATATGACAAAAAAAAATAAAAAATGTATGGGACCCGTGTTTTCACCCCCATGCCTAGTCCTGTGCCACTCCCTCAAGCACAAGTCACTGTCGGAGCTTTATAAATAGAGCTCCTGGCCAAACCAAAAAGACAGGAGAGGACGCTGCCCAAATAACAAAAAACTCTAAAAAAAAAAACACACAAAAACTCAGTCTCCTAGAACGGAGAACCTAATGCCAAGAGCCCCTGTAAAAAGAAAAAAAAGTCAGATAAAAAAAAAAGGTTTGGCTGAAACTTTAAAAGCAGATATAGGTAATTTGAGACATTTTCAGGTGCAACTAAGCTCAGATTTGTGCTCATGGGGGAAAAGGAGAATTTTTTATGAGTTTTTGAGATTTTTCGACAACCGACGACGACGCAGACAATCGATGATCGATGGTCGAAACGACAGATGGTGATCGGTCGACCATTCTAGATAGAGACGATTTGAGAGTGTAGAGAGAGGGGAATAAGAGAAAAAAAAAAAAAAGGCTTTTATAGAAAGCTGAAAGTCAAAACGACGTCGTTTCATTAAACGGTTAAAACGACGTCGTTTCATTAAACGGTTAAAACGACGTCGTTTTAAACCCTTGAGAATCCGCGCGTCAACCCGTGACTCGACCTGATGTTCATTTGCGTCTCCTTCAGCCTTTAATTGGTCTAGTCGAACCAACCCAGACCGAACATAATCGAATCGTTGACCCGAATTGGACCGACCCCAAACTGCTAAAGGTTACCAAACCGTCAGATCGAAGTTGATCAGATTGTTGATCGATCCAATTCAGGTAAAAATTTTTTTTTTAATTTTTTGATTTTTTTAAAATATTATTTTTGTTATTTTAATAATTATTAATAATATTTATGCATGTACAAATATTAAAATTTATCAAAATAAATTTTTATTGTTTTATAATAGTAATTAATAAAATATATTTAAAAATTTTTATATTAACTTTAAATAAATCTTATAAAATAATAAAAATAAAAAATAAGAAAAAAAAATTTTTATCTGATGATGAGATTCAAAGGTATATCGAATAGCGATACCTACAAAATCTCTAGATGATAATATTTTTTTAAATACTACAAATGTATTGGAGTATTTATAAAAAAAGTTTTTCAACAAAATAAAAATTTCCTTTTTGTTAATAAAAAATAATAATAATTAATTTATTAAGAAAAAAAAGAAATTTTATCAAATGATGAGATTCTAAAAATATTTCGAGTAGTGATGCTTTACGAAATTCTTAGGAGATAATATTTTTTTTAATATTATCAGTGTATTTAAATATTTATAAAAAATATTTAATATAATAAAATTCATTTTTCTTTAAAACTTCAATTAAAAATAAAAAAATCAAATAAAATTAATTAATAAAATTTTTAAACAAAAATAAAATGCGTGCATTAATTTATTATCATTTGCATTGCATACATGATATTATTTTTATATGAAAAATAAATTTGAGCCTCCAAAAATAAGATTATAAGATATTCTAAGAAGCGACCTAAAAAATCTCTATGTGAGAAAAAGTTCTTTTAATGTTACCAACGTATTGAAACATTTTAAGAATTATTTCAATAAAAATGTTCTAATTTATTTTTATATAATAAAATTAAAAAATAATTAATAAATAAATCAAAAATAATTTCTAATAAATAAATCAAAAAAATTATTTTTCAAACACAAAAAATAAAATAATTTTTTATCAAAATCAAAAGATAACATATAATTAATTGATACCGTTTTAAACAAATGTTGTGAAGATGTTAATCCTTCTATAAATATAATCGACTTTCGAACCTAAACTATTACGTAAATCTTAAAATTATATTTTTAATAAATTTTAATATTTTATTAAAAAATTATATTTTAATAAATAATTAATTACATCTAATAAAAAAAATTAATAATTTTATTTTTCATTTTCAAATTCGGATAATTCCAAAATCGTTACTACACGTACACCAAAATAGCCACAAACAAAAAAAGCGAAAAAGATTCCAGTAATCCAGGTTCTGTCACAACAGTTGGTTGGGCTTGAACCGGTCCTGTCACCATTCATACAAATTTTCTATCGATCCTAACCATTCTTCATTGGAAATAGTATATATATATACAAATATATATATATATATATATACCAACGTGGAACTCTCTGAGGACGAAGCATCAATTAACAAATAGAAGCATAGAACCTAGTTACTTACATGGTAAGAAAGATTTTTATGGTGTCGTTAGTAGGTTTTATGATTTGAAACTGATTCAGTGAATTAAAGGAAATGCACATAATGAATTAAGTATATGCCTACCAGCACACGTTAGAACTAGTTTTCTATAGATTTTTAGTTAGAAAATACATCCAAATCGAGTAATAAAACTACCACAACAAGGTTTAAAGTAATTGAAGATAAGTCTTCAACTTCCAATATTTATATATATGTTTTCATATTTGCATTTGACCTGACAAATATGACAGAAATATACATTCTTGGCAAGGGTTCAGCTTTATTCCTTGGAAGAATTTACTTCATATCCTCTCATCTGTTTCAGCTAAGAGAAGGGAAGCCTGCAAAAGAGTTGAAAATTAAAGTAACTAGGCATTAAATTGATCAAAAATTATTGTTCTTGATAAAAAATTATTATTGTTCTTGATAAAAAATTAAACTGTGTGATGAAAAGCAGCAATGAGCCGCTGACTCTAGCTTTTATCCTTCAAACATGAATATTCATGATTTGCAAGCATGCATGGCTTACCCTAACTTGAGAGAAGTATCTGAGCTATCGTCCTCCAATGGAGGGCCGCTGCTGCAACTACAAACATTAGTGACAGACTCTGATGACATGCCTTCTTCCTGAACAGCAACATCTAAATCTGCTAAGACAGGTCTTTTTCCCTTGCACAATGTCACCATCTGAAAACCCCAAAAGCTTATGTCAAAATTTTTTTTTTAATAATTTGAAAATTGAAAGAACACTCCACAGCAGCATGACAAATTCAGAAACTACTACTTACTTTCTGCTTAAGTTGCTTGTTCTCTTCTAGCAACTGTGCTCCCTGCAATATCATCAAAGTGGAATTAAGCAAATAAAAGAACAAGGATATAAAATGAAATTTTCTATTAATAATTTTCATGGTGCAATTTTAAGCAACTAAGCTTGAATGGTTGTAGTTAGAAATCCTCGAAAAAAGTCCGAATTTTCAGGTATTTATCCATTTGAGGATTGAAATTAAAATGAAAGTTTAGCATTTGGGCATTCATCTCAACATGGTACATCTTTCTTAAGAGTTAAAACAGCCTGACGATCTTTATAACTAAAATAAAACAGATTAGGAGCAGTCCTGTAGCTATAGCTTTCAAAGATAAACTCCACTGAATCGTTGAGTAAGAATCTTATTAAGGTGCAAAAACAATAATATTGCAATAACTTTGAATAGCAACCAGCAGAGTCTGAAACTATAGGATGCTTGACTCCAAATAATATTTGACAGAACCATTCGGTTCAGCTTTTCTTTGCATGGAAGATGGCACTAGTTTTTCAAACATGCATATTGATGGCTTGGCTTGTAGAAGTTTCAAATGCTTGTATACTAACCTTCTTTTCAAGTGAAGAGATCTCATTTATAATACGTTCACCCTGAGAAAAATGAAATAACATACTTGTTATTATAATGGGACAAAATCAGCCTCTGCTTTGCGGATTAAGCAATAGATATAAACCTTAGTCTCAAGAACGCGCGTAAGTCCTGATTCAAGCATTTTCTCTAGTTGCTGCAATTCATCTATGTTCAGTCCTTGAAGATCTTCTCCTCTCATCTGCCTGTCATAAAGTGGTTATATGTCAAATTTCCTTCAATAACCATCACATTGGGGAAACAAATTAGTGATTACTAACCTTAGTTGATGGGTCTTATCAGCAATTTCCTTGCTCAATCTTATGTGATTACTGTTTTCCAGCTATAATTGAAAAATGGCACACTCCATTAGAAGCTATATTCCAATTTGCATGACTTCAAAATACCAAAATAAGAAAATGATGATGAAGGAAAAAGCATTTGCAAGGGCCTCAAGGATTTCTGAAGAAAATTTTCTACTGTAGCCTTTTAAATCTACACGCTACATCTTTTAAGATGAAACATCAACAGAAAGAAAAATCAATTCTACATATATAAAACTAATGAAAGAACTCAAGTAACAAGTTGCTTTACATATAATGAAGGATGGAGATCCACTACATAATTAAAGGCTAGGCATTGGAAATAAAATGAATATATACATATATATATATATATACACATATATATTTGAAATGCAATATAAGAAGCAGTTGCATGATTTTCCTTGAAATTTTCAAAATCTCCCAAAGGACACTTCAGAAGATTATGATAATAAAATGATTCTGAAGGTTATGAACAACTTATATAATTACCTGCAGTTCAAGAGACGGTTGCTCCAGTTTGTTTAGATTATTGGAGTGCAGATTATACCTTCCCAATATATCCTTCATGCTTCATTGAGAAAAAAGAATGATAAAATTACTTAGAAGATATTGTTCTTCAGGCAAAAACCTGAAGCAGGCATTTTAAATAATTGAATTCAATTATAAGGTGCATCAAACAAGGAACAGTTTACAAAGACTTCTCCAGCAAAACTTCCTATATATCCAAGAAAAATGCACCTTTGATGAAACAATATGGTAAAGGATGTTTGTTATTACTGCTGCTAACAGTAATTCTAAGCTCCAACTTAGCAATCTAACTCGACCACCATATAGTAAGTCCATGGATGCTAGTGGCAAAGTTTAAACATTTAATGCTATAATCCATGAGCATATTAGTTACTTAAATATAGGTGATAAGAGGAAATTGGATCTCAAAAATGACCTTATAGCAGTGCAATCTCATAATCTGCCTTTAACAAATTATTAGTGTGTGAAGTTCACTTCAATTAAGTGTTAGACCAACACTCTTAATTGAGACTAGCTCGAGTCGATAGTGAAGAAAATAGATGCATATCAATAAACTTTTATTTTGAGAATTTAATGGCAATATGCCTTCAAAAATTTTATCAATTTTTAGAGTAGTCTTAGTTAAATCTTAAATATAGAAAATATGACTTATTACATAAATACAAGGTTATGAAAACACCATAAAAATGTCTGCAGTACAAATGATCATATGACTATATATGTGGAAATTATCATAATTTTGGTTGGAAGTGACTGAGATGTCCTTATCAGAATGATGATGACAGCAAATAATATGCTAAATTCAGTGGATCATCAGCACCTACAACATTAAAGGAAAATTGTAGCACCAGCCAAATGGTCTACAAAGAAATCATAAACCATTTGGCCAGTTAGTGTAGTCTTTGGCTTTTTTGGCAAATATAATTTGAGCAACTAATTTATACCAACTACAAGCACTCCACCAATTGAACAAACAAGTAATGTCTAGCGTAATATTCTATGACATGATAATATGTTGATGTATAGCCATTTGATCAGTCAGTGAAGCAAAATGATTGTACTTAAACCGAAGATGTAAACCCTTTCACATTTAATCTAAAATTAGGGACTGGACCAACCAAGTAACTGAGCTCTAGCTCTGGCTGAGATGTCATATCAACTCATTAACATTCCCCTTTAGAATGAGCTGAGTGCAGAATCAAAAGCTTGTCTTAGGTAAGCTCATTAATACACCAACTTCCCAGTTTTCTGACATTGCCTCTAGAGGAAAAAGGCTATTCAAAGTACTTCTGATAAACTGGGAAAACACATCATAAAGGTCAAATTTTAACAAGATGGACCTGTGTTGGATCTGTTTGTTATAAGACTAGCATCAACCAACCAGTACCTGCCATCTCTTAGAAGATTTACCCAGGGAAAACTCACTAATTGCTATACACCAACATATTATCATGTCATAGAATATTATGCATGTATTGCAAAAGTTAGATACCATTAACTTATGTGAAGAACTTGTTTGTATGCTCAAAAATAATCTGCTCTTTGAACAAAATTAGAAATTATTTGAAAAATTATTTAGGTTATAGCATTGAAATCAAAGGTATGATTAGAAAATCCATTATAATGTTATAGAACATCCAAAGCATCAATTAACTATTTCACGCCTAGATGGTCATGAACCCTAGCCTTGTAATATGAGCTATTTATGATATATAGTGTCGTATACTCACATAAAACTTCATGTTTCCTCCTAATCCACTTTTAGGTTGCCTTCAACACAAAGCATCCAGCTATCTTTATTTATTTCATCTTTTACATCATCCCTCCGCATTACAGCATGCGTAATGTCTTCTTCTCTGGTTATGCTCATCCGTTACATATTCTTCTTAATTAGCAAACCTAAGATACTTATTTAAGCAGCCAATTATTAAGCTCAAATTTATATGGCGAATAGTCATAATCAAATTGTCACAGCCTCTTGTTTGACTCAGTGACTCCTTGAGTTTGAACACCTTTCAAGTAAAGAGGAAGTACTACACCTGTTTGAGACCAAAGAAAGGGCTAAAACATGGTTTTGCGTACTTGTTAGACTTGAAATTTCATATGAACATATATATATATATATTTGAGTCTCATATTTCCTCAGACTTCCAGTATAATAAGGATTGGTTTGAGCATAAAACTTGTCTAATCTCCGACCATTTTCATATAAGATAGTAATAGACAATGCCATTAATATGGTCATATGGCATGGAATCAATCAACATTTAAATACACAAAACAAGGTTGAGAAGAGAAAAAAAGACACTTTGATACTAACAAGCCACCTTCCGCAGCTATTAAATTGGAACAATAGAAATTGTTTAAGGTAGATTTTAAAAGGGATATTATTCTCTAGCTATACGTGCGACTAAAGATCCCCAACGTATACCATGGAATACCTAAGATCTCCTACCCCGAGAATCAGTAATCGAAGGGCATAAGGATATGATAAAAAGCAAGGTACCAAAATTATCCAAGAGGGGCATGAACTAATGACAACCAATTAATAAGTTTAAGGAAAAATTAAATCAAACACCGATTATTTTTCTTAAAGTCCACAAATCTTTACCAACACAAATAGATCTTTTTTGGGTTTGAGAAAGTATATATTTTATGCAAAAGAGATAACATAGAATTATATGTTCATCTCTTATAGATAAAACAAAATTAATATGAAAATAAGTAAGTCTACAAAGTAAACTATTACTTAGACAAAAAAAAAAAAAAACATTGTTTAAGCTACTTTTTCTTCCTACACAACTGCCATTGCCAACAAATAACAACAGCCTCCATGATCTGTGGAAATTCAACGAAAGAAAGATAATCCATAAGGGTTTGTAAATTTCTCATTTCCTCAAGATCTTCTCTTGAAAAAACTCAACCTAAGTGCTTTCAGTTACCAGAGAAATGAAAGTCCATAATCGTAAACCCAGGCGCTAGCTTGAGGTATTAACAGGTTTCTGGTACCCTTTACATTTCCAAAAAGATCAACTTCGTTTTTTCTTCAAAGGGTTGATACTTGTTTTGAAAGATCAGTCGTACGATCTAAAACCTGACAGCAATAGAACCTAGCTACCAGCTCCCCTTGCTCTCCCTTTATGTCTATAATATAAGTACAAAATAAAAAGAAGAGCAGGAATATTGAAAGAGAGAAGTGATGCTCTGATGATATATCGAAGGCCGTTTTGTCCAAAGAAAAGACAGTTAATGCAAAATACCTTGAGCTAGCAAACTCAAATAGCTTGCCAGTAGCCGAGAAAATGATGAGAGCAACCTCAGCATCACATAGAACTGAAAGCTCTTCAGCTTTCTTGAAAACCCCTCGCCTCCTTTTAGAGAAAGTCACTTGCCTGGCTGTCACGTTGTCAATCTTCTTGATCTTGATCTTCTCCCTTGCCATTTCTACTACCCTCCATAATATAAGATCCAAACACAAAAAAGAAAAGGTTTCACATTTCTTCACTCAGAGAAAAACAAAATACTAGGAGTAGCACATAAAATGACTTAAAAAAAAAAAGAAAATAAGTGGGTTTTCTTGACTTTATGTACAAAGTTCATTGAAGAAATTTTAACCTGAAACCCTAGTGGAAAACCCCCCCCCCTCTCCCCCAATGTTCAGATCCAGGTGAAAAAAACAAGAAAAAGTGACAAAAACCCACCAATCTTAGCACAATAACATGCAAAAAAAAAAAAAAAACACACACACACACACAAAGTCCGAGATTGGTGGGTTTATTTTCATTACTTTTACCTTATTGAGGAACTGTGGTATTTTTGTTCCGGAGATGGAAGTTTGGTCTGGTAACAAAAACCAAAAGCCTCCCAATCACAGAAAGTTACACCGTAAGATAGAGAGAAACGAAAAGAGTGCTTTGCTGGTTTAAGAAAGGAAAGGTTACCTAATTCCCTTCCTTTTTATAGCTAGAGAGAGAGTCTTTCTATTATCTTCAGTCCTTGGACATTTTGCCTAAAAAAGTTAAAAAGAAAATTACATTTTAGTGTGGAGAGAGATTGGGAGAGGAGCCAAAATCATGCCCTGGATCATGGATGATGGATCAAAATTTAAAACCAATTAAAGTGTGACTTCATTTCTCAATTTCCTTTTATTCAAATCAAAGCCCTTTTCTTTATTTTTTAAGCTTTTTTTGGGTGTTTTTTTTTTTTTATGTGGACGATCGCTTTCCGTACAATAGATACTAATGATGGTGAAGATATCAACCCCTACCACTTTGTGTCTGCTGCGCCCAGCCTTACCTCCAAGGCCCCATCACTGCTTCAGTTCCCCGTCAATGTATCGTGATTGTTCTCAGAATTCTCTTTTTTTCTTTTTTCATTTTTTTTTATCACTTTCTGCTTTTCTTTTGTGACTTTCAACAGTTACTTTCCTGATAAAAGCCGTTGGAAAATACCTTATATATTATTTTGGTGATTTTTTTTTTTAAGTTTATATTTGATGCAGTTTTAATATATGTATTTTATATTTTATTAGTAAATAAATAAATTGAATATATAAAATTTAATTTTTAAAAATATTTATTAATAAAATGATATAATGTGATTTATTTTATTAATTAAATAATATTATTTAATTTATTAATAATATAAAAATATATACTGATAATATATCAAATATAAAATTTTTTTAAATTGTTTATATTTAATATGTTTTTAGTGTATAAAATTATATATTGAATTACACAATAATACGTTACTAAATAAATTAATTTTAAATATATTTTTAAGATTAAGTGTATTTGTTTTAAAAATTTTAAAATTAATTTTTAATGAAATATCATTGTATAATTTATTACTAATTTATAACATTTATATATTGATAATGTATCAAATACAATATTTTTTTTAAATTCGACGATGAGATGGAAGAAATTCATACATAGTAAATTTATATAATAAAAAACATATTCCACATGATAATTTTTTTAATTTGTTTGTGAAATTTAAGAACTTTAAAGATAAACAAATAATTTAACAACTTTATCAATGGATTTGAATTATTGATTTAATTTTTTATATCTATAACAAGTTAACATATAAAATTGTTTAAAATTACATGAGTTGATAAAATATTAAAATTTTAATTTTAATAATTATAATTCAAATTTTGATATTCTAAAATACAAAAAAAAAATAACATATAAAATTAGATAATGGATCACATTTTTTATTAAGATATTAACTTTTTTAGAATAATTGAATAATAATATAATAATATTAATTTTATTTGTGAAATTTAAAATTTAATATAATAATTCATAAAAATATTAAAGAAATCTAGTAGTCAATCTCACACTTTTTTTTTTCATAACCTTTAATTTTTAATTTAAAAATATAGGTTAAACTCATGCATACAATGTTGGAGATTTCAAATAGGAAGATCATTTAAAATCATTTAAAAATTTAAACATTTAATTGAGATCTTTTTAAAAATTTAAATATTTTGAATTTCACAATTTAAAAAATAATTAAGAATGTATAAATTTATTGTTCAATAAAGTACTTGTACATTTAATCATGGTAATTTCTGCACGAGTCATAGTACTTGTTGATGCTTGAGAGAGATACTTACCCATGCTTGCATTGAAAAGATATGTTAAAGATTTTAAGTTTTTTTTTTTTTTTTGTCAAAGATTTTAATTTTTTAACATTAGTATATTTTACTCTTGCATTGAAAAAAAAAATTTTTTTTTCTATATGTGATTAGAACCAACCAGATCAATTTGTAATTTTACATACTTAGTATTATAAAAAAAAGCATATACACAATCTAAGTTTTTTAATCTGTTTGTTGTATTAATCTAATACGAGGAAACATTAAAAAATATAATGATATCATTGTTAAATATTTAATCTAAAATTAATTAATAATAAGTGAAATATTTAAATTAAATATAAAATCACATAAAATCTATGATTTAATATTCTTATTGTGCAAACTGTGTGTTAAAAATTAAATTATAATCACAATTAAGTAATTTTTAACTGATAATCATAGAATACTTTAATAATCTAATAAACAAACCAGTAATTGGCAAAATACTAGCTAGTAGAATATATAATGTGATTATAAACTTTTTTTAATCAATATTTGAAGTACTATAATTATTTAATAATTAGTTGATTATTTATTGAGGTTCGTAAAAGCCCAAAACTCTGCTGAAAATTTATACGATCAAAGATTCAGAGAAGCAAAACTACTAAGGTTGTAAATGAGCATAAACAAATAAATATATATTTGTAGTTTATTTATTTAATTTTATAAATATTATTTTATTCATTCGTTTATTTAAGTGATAAAATATTCGTATTAATTTACTTCGGTTAAATTAAATTAAACAAATTCATTCATAAATATGAAATAAATTTATTTATAAATGTATATAAATGAATATGTTCATAAATAATAAACAAACATAATCAAACAAATTTAATAAATTCTAAATAAATATTAAAAAATTAAAAAAAATGAAATTTAAAATAAAATAAAAATAAAAATATAATTGTTTTATATTATTATAAATGAATAATAAATAAATAAATTTTAAATGATTTTATTCATGAATATAAACGAATCAAATAAATTTATTTTAGTGTTTGTTTAATAAATAAATATAAAAATATTATTTAAAATTATTTATTAAATTTAATAAATGACATAAATAAATAAAAATAAAATATGTTAACGAATAATTTATCAAAAATTATATTTATTTACACCATTAAATATGACGAAATCTTGCAAAGTGGAAGATATATGTAATAAATTAAGGGAAGAGACTAGTCAAAAAGGCAATTTATTAGAGTGTTGATCTAAATAAATAATTTTGGAATTTACGTGCTGCCAATTTCCAAACGCATTACTCTTTGTTGGCCGAATTGCTCCTTTTAACCTGACAACCAAGTTTTGTTTGCAGTTACTAATTCCTTAAAAAAGTGCAACAACCTCATATATACTTCTTTTTTGCTTTTCTTTTCAGTGTTAAACTAAACAAAGGCTTCGTTCCGCAAAACCTCCAGCGCAATGGAATATTTGGATTATTGCAGGGCAGTGTTATTATTATTTTTTTTTTTTTTTTAAGAAGAGGGGTGGGTTTCCCTATAGCAGTGAGATGACGAATCATATCATTCTTGCGTTGTTTTGCAAAATATTTTGAATGATTTTGGATGATCACGTTTCAGGCTCTATTTGAATCTCATTGAACCATCAATGAAATGAGATTTATTTGTTTTTTTTCACTTCAAACAGATCATTCTTTCGTTTGAATTTTATCTTTGAGATATGATTAGTGTCAGTTAACAATTAAAGCTAAAAGCTGTAATGAATTATGAGTCCCATCGCTTTTTTTTTTTTTTGTCATTTTTGCTTTATAATTATAAGTTTTTAATAGTTATTTTTCATTTTTACTTTATTAAACTATTATTTTTACATTTAAATATATATATTTATAAATATTTTTTAATTTTATTATTATAATAATTAATTTTACTTTTATAGTTATTTTTAATTTCATCGAAACCATCGCTGTCAAAATGAAACCTTAAAACTGTTTAGGAAGACGGAGACAACGACAGAGATGCACCTTTGAAGGCGATGATGCATGATTTGCTTGCTCAGCCGTGTCGCCGGGAACCGCGGAGGCCCCTCACATCCTTACGTCAAAACGTATCTTCACCTACGACTAATTATCCACTGCCGACACGTTAAGGGCCTCCACCTCCACCCTCCATGTGAATAAGCATTGATTTGCAGGCTAACTTTTTTTTTTTTTTACGAAATAATCATAATTTGAGGATAAAAATAAAAATTATAAATATTAAATTTAAAATTAAAATTTCAAATTTATTAAATATATTTTTAAATCAATTTGCTTGCATTTTCAAGTGGTTGTAATTAATTAATGTAAGATTATTTCCCGAGTAATGATAATATTCGTTACTTAAAGAAGTAATGGAGATCCTTTACTATTTTGTCTAAAGGTGATTAATTCATCTTGAAATTAACGTATAGCTCAAATTTTAATAAATTTAAATTTAATAGGAAAATAAATAAAATTAATTCAAATAAATATTAATCATAAATTTAATTGAAAATACATAATAATAAAAATCTTTGGTACTTAGAGGATATTTTCACATGTTTCAGGGCAAATTTTAGCTTTCATATATATTTTTTTTCTTTTGGTGGCTTTACTTTTAATTACAAGTATGTCTACATAGTCCCATATAGTATTTACTGTTTTTCTTAATTCTTATTCATAGATAAAATGGAATCTAAAGTTTTATATATATTTTTTTTATTTACTTTTTGGATTATTGTCATAACTTATCTTTAAATTTAATATAATATTTAATATAATATTTAAATTTTAAAAATTTTAATATAATATTTGAATTATAAATATATTAATTGATATGATATTTAAAAAATTATTTATCAGTCATATATCATTATTTAAAAATAATTACTTTAGAAATTAATATTATATTAATTAATAAATTTAGAATTTATATATTATATTAAATATTTCATTATAATTAAAGACTTTATTTGATTGAAATAATGAAAGAGGTAATATAATAATTTGTTAATCTAATATTTAAGTTATAAAATAAAAAAATTAATTTAAATTTTAATTATTAAATTAATAAAATTTTCATCTCTATCCCTTTTCATCGTTTCTATCAAATAAAATTTAAAATGATTTGTGATATTAATTTTTAAATAAATAAATAAATTAAACTTAAATTTTAATTCAATTAATTATTTAAATCAAAATATTCAAGTTTTTGTTAAGTTTTTTTCTAAATTTCTGTT
Source organism: Durio zibethinus (assembly GCF_002303985.1). Next base: position 31,264,567 of record NW_019167937.1, on the reverse strand, counting down.
GCCCAAAAAAGGAGACTGATTTGAAGTTTTGATAAATTGAATTTGCTCCAATGAATTTTTTGGAAAGTGGCAAAAGCTCGTTTGTTTGAACAAGAAGAAAACTTTCTCCTTTTTCCATTGCGTTAAAGACACGAGCTATCGGACCACGAGAAAAAGGCAAAAACTGAAGTTGACCCATGGTAGCTTAACCCTACATTTGGAATGACGTAAGGAAATAAAGAAAATAATAAAATAAATAATATTTTATTTTATTTGTATATAACATAAATAAAAAAAAATTTTGCTTAGTTCTTTTTGGTTTTTTTTTTCAACTTTTTTTTATCTTTTAATTACTCTAAAATAGAGGAAAAAGAAGAAAAAGGAAAAATGTAAACTTTTTAAAATATAAAATAATTATTATATCTTTATTAATTTCTCTAAATTATAAAATATATAATTTTAAACTTCAAAATTAGATTAAAAATATAAAATATCATTACTAATAAATTTATTGTCTCTAATTCTTTCTCTTATTTTTATAAATTTTATAAATTTAATTGATGATTATTTTTATGAATAAATAAAAAATAATATTATATCCTTCATTTTTTTAAATTATTACATGTCAAAATAATATTACATGCTTAACATATTTATTTTATTATATATATACCTATTAGCATTTTATAATTATAAATTGTATTTTTATATTATATCTAAATTTTTTATTATTAATAGATTTGATATATTTTTTAAAAAATTTACTGTTATAGAATATTATTTTATATAAGCATTTGAGGATATTAATTTTTTAAGAGTAAAATAATATTTAAATGAGATTTTTAACTTGAAATGATCTAATTATCCTGTGAAATTAAACAATTGGGAGTTCTAAGTACATCTCACCTTTTTTCTAACTACATTCCACTTTTTTTAATTTATTATAAATGAAATTATTTAAATACCATTCTTACAAATTTTTAGATATCCACAACTTTTGAAAAATTATAACATTTCTTATAAAAATTTATAAAAAATAATGAAAAAGATAATTTTATTAAAATTATTTATAAGTTAGAGTAATGAAAAAATTATTATTAGAAAAATCATAAATTTTATAATTAATAACAAAATACTTTTATTATTTTAATTTTAGAAAAAAATAAAATCTTATGAGGTTGTAATTAAATATTGTATTTTTTGATATTACGAATGCTGATGAAAAAATTATTAGATCTAATCAATATATAAGAGTTAAAATTCCTTAAAATTGTATAAATAGTACCATTAAATATTACATAATTTTATCAAAATGATATAAAATCAACATTGCCATTTTTTCAGCCTCATACAAATTTAAAAACCGATAAGAAGGGTGTTGGAAGAATTAGAACTAACTTGAAGTTAAAATATTTTTTAACAAGCATTACATACTCATGAATAAAGAGATATTATAAATAATACTATTAAATACTACACAAATTTGTTAAAACCTAACATGCTAATTAGAAAAATTCATCATAATAAGTAGATGAAAAAACTTTTCTAATAAGTTAAACTTAATAAAAACTATTATAAAATTTTTAATAATTAGTACAGAAAATATTTATTAGAAAAAGATAAAATTTAAATTTATAAAAAAATTATATTTGCTATTTTATCTTTAATTTAATCAGGATATCATAAGATATTATTCTTTCTCTAATATGAAGATAGTAAAAGTAATTTTTTATTAATTTTAAAATTTATAATAATTAATAATAGTTTTTTTTTCATTACATTTATTTAAAAATAATTTGAGCAAAAATTCCTTTGTTGTAATTTTTCATAAAATTTCAATTTCAACACTCTCGAAAATGTATATTCATGAAAGGTTATGACTTCTTGAAAATGCATTTATGAGATGTGTTATGACTTTTTGAAAATGAATTTTCCAAAGTTATAAAATTTGTGATATGGGTATTTTAGTAATTTTACTTACAAAAAAAAAAAAGATGTATAGAGCAAAACTGTTAACGTATTTAGAATTCTCCTTAAATAATTTGAGATGAATTGTCTATTTTTTAAACTAATGAACTTATATTGAATTATGCTCAAAATAAAAATAAATAAATAAAATTTATCTTACATTATAATTGGCTATTTTATATAAAATGAAAGATAAATAAACAAAATATTTGCTTTTACCTATATTTATTCAAGGCTTAAGCGACCGAGCTAGATCCGACTTGTTTCGAGTTTTGAATAAAATTTTTTAAATTCAAATTCAATTTAGTTTGATTTATATAATTATCTAATTAATAAAAAATATTTTTATTTAATTTTAATTTGAAATTACATTTAAAATATTAAATTTTAAAATTGTTTCAAAAAAATTAGATCTCTCAAATTTGATAGACCAAATACCAACCTATCTATAGATATTTTTGTTGAGCCTGAAGAGACAAACATAGTAACACAGAAACAATATATTACAATAAACTCACAGTAATAAACAACAATCAATAATTCAAAATATAAGAAAAATAAAGCACATTAAGATTTATGTAAAAAATCCTATAGTGTAGAGGAAAAAAAATCATGGATCACTAAAAAAATATCCACTATCAAATAATGGATATACAAAATTCTCTTCTAGCTAAAATCAGAGCTAATCAATAATTAAAAATATAATTAGAGAAATATCACAAAATAGGTGACTCAATAAATTTGTTACACACAATGATTTGTTACTGTTCTTTTATAGTTGTGGTTTACCATAAAAAAATTAAACTCTTTATACCACTATCGCGGAGCTTATTTCAAGCCATTCAAGCTTTTCTTAAATTTGTAAACTAAGTGCTATTTCTCTTTCACTTCAAAACTCTCAGGTTGATCCACATAAATGTCCTCTTATAAGTCGTCGTGTAAGAATAAAGTTTTAATATTAAGTTACTAAAGCTCAATATTCAAATTAGTTACTAATCCCAGTACCATTTGAATGAAACTCTCTTCATAACTAGAGAGAATATTTCATAAAATCAATGTCAAGTTTTTGAGATAAACCTTTCATCACCAATCTAACTTTGTATCTCACTAGTTTGTCATCACATTTTTTCAGCTTAAATACCTATTTATTTTTCAATGGCTTTTTGCATTTTAGAAGCTTAACAAGATCATATGTATCACTTTTTTTGCAATGACTCTATTTTTTTCTTTAATTATTTTTAATTAGTGCTCTCTGTCCGGTGTAGTCTACACATCTTGAAAGCTCTTTAGCTCTTTTTCACTAGTAACTAAATAAAATCTAAACTTGGATACTTGATGGATGGTTGATGCTTTCTATAGATCTAATAAGGCTAAGACTTTACACTATCTGATTCTGAAAGTAGCTCTTCTTCTCAACACTCTCTGATGAAAAGAACTACCCACCTTACTTAATAATTTTAAATAAAGATGATTACTTCTCTTGTTAAAAAATGATTACATCTGGCTCATCACTAACTATGTTAGCTTATTCATATCCCCATGTTCTATCTCTTACTTATTTTCACCATCTGTGGTTCTTTTCGATATAATCCTTATTAGTGTTAAAACATTATACTTAATATTAACCTGTGTAATTTTTTAATTTTTTTAAGGTCTGTTATAGTTTTTTTTTTCTTGAAAGACAACATCTTTACTTTTGACTATCTTTCTTTTCACTAGATCATATATTTTATAACCAAATTTCTTCTTATCATATCCTACAAATATGCACTGTGTGATTTTACTATCAAGTTTTTACCTATGTTATTTCGACATATGCATAAATGTTTACACCTGAAAATTTTTAAGTATGAGTATGAAGTATCTTTTTTTGTCCACACTCTTTTTGAAATATCAAAGTCTAAAAGAATTTATGGTGATCTATTAAGCAATTAGTAGATTGAGTTGATTGCTATCATCTTCAACATATATCTGACTTTTTTTATAATGGTGCGATTCATTCTTTTAGTTATACCATTATGTTGTGATGTTTCAAGTTTTATCATCTCATACCTGATCTCATGCTTTTAATAATATTTTTTAAATTTTTTAAATGTGTATTCTCTACTATTATCAGTCTGAATATATTTTAAGGGCAACCCTGTCATCTTTTCTACCATGGCATAAAATTTTTAAAAATACTGTAATACTTGACTTTTATTTTTTAACATATATACTTAAGTCATACGTGAAATATTATCAATAAAAGTAACAAAATACTAATTACCACCTAATGGCTCAACCTTAATAAGACTATATGCATTAGAAAGAATCAATTTCAATATGTTTTTCTTTAATAATGCTTATGAAAAAAACTCTACGATGCTTGTCATATAAACAATGATCATATGAATCGAAAGATACACATTTGGCTAAAGAAATGAGAGACTACTTTATTAAAACTTATAACCCTTTCTTGCTTATGTGTGCCAGCCTTTCATGCCACATACTCACTGAAGCATTATCCTCAATGACATTTATCTGGTTACCATTCAATTACATTCATATCTTATACATTATGTAGTATAGTTTTCCTTTTACAACTATCATAAATCTTTTAAGAAGCTTTCACTGTTCATTTTTTGTCAACTCTCATATCCTTCATTATCAAAAATATTAATAGTAAGTAAATTCATTCTCATATTTAGAATATATCTTACATCCTTCAAAGTCAATATGTAATCCGTATTAGTTTGTACAATAATATCACTGATCCCAATAATTTATGATGTACTCTTGTTTTCCATTTTTGTGTAACCAAAGTATCTTGTTTTGTAAGTTGTAAACAATTTCTTCTTAGAAACACAATGATATGCTGCTTCTATATTAACTACCCATACAATGCCAGGATCACTAACATGAATATAATCACCATGTGTATAAATCAAAGTAATTGAATTACTATCTAAATTTATTGTTGCAACATTGCCACCATCCGAACTCTTACTTTTTTTATTTTTTCCTTCTTGCTTTAAGATTTTGCAGTATCATTTTATATGACATAGTTTACCATAATATAAGTACTTCATTTTATCTTTGGACTTGGATATATGTTTACACTTACTACAACCTTTTAAGTTTTGACCTCTATCAATGTTTTTACCTTTATTTTCTATGATAAGAGCTTGATTATCAGGGTCTAAATCTTTTCATCTTACTTTTTCATTAAGTATATTAGTCTTTTACCATCTATAATGTCATCTTATAATCAGAATCTGAATTAAAAATAGTCACAACTAAAGTATTATAGCTATTTTATCAATAAACCTAAAAAAAACAACGCTTTCATTTCATTATCCATCTTAAACTCCATAGTAGTTATCCGATTGAATATATCTTGAAAATCATCAAAGTGCTCTATAATCTATGTCCATCTCTGTACTGTAAAGTTTTAGCATAACTTTATTCATGCCTATTTTTCTCTTATACAATGTTGTTAAATTTTTTCAAATAGTGTGGGCATTTATCTTATGCGTTACATAATGAAACATGCTAATATTAACCTATTTTTTTATTATGGTCAGTGTTTTTATGCCTAACTTTTTTTAGCTTTCAAATTTCGTATTTGTTGGTTTAGTTGAATCACTTAAAACCAATTCATATAAATTTTACAGTGTAACTAATCCTCCATTATATGTTTCTAAATTGAATAATTTAATACTGTCAATTTTATCATATAACCTATATTGCCTTTCACAATCTCAAAAATAATTTACTTCTATCATGGATTACTTTTGTATTAATGTCTAAAAACTAACCAATATTTTGATATCACTTATTAGGCTTGAAGCGACAAATACAACAACGTAAAATTAATATATTGCAATAAATCTATAACAATATACAACAATCAATAAACTTAAAATGCAGAAAAAATAAAACACATCAAGATTTACATGAAAAATCTTATAATGTAAAAAAAATCACAGATTATCAGAAAAATCTTTACTGTCAAATAATAGATATATAAAGTTCTCTTTTAGTTAAAACTATAACTAATTAATAACTAGAGAAACAATTAAATAAATTTTACTAAATAGATAACTCAATAAATATATTTTAAATTTATTCATAAAAAACTTTAAACTCGATCTCTATCATTTAAAATATAAAATATAAAATTATAAATTTATTAATAAAATTTTAACACAATTAAATCATAAATAAACTTTTATTCAACTAACTCTTTCTTTTTTTTTTTTTCTTTTTTTCTTTTTCAACACCACACCCTAACCGTCAAAACACACGTGGCTTTATTTCATGGTGAAAAGAAAAAAGGCTTTGAACCCTTTAATTCGTGGATACGATAAGACTGGATCACGTTCCTAACAACTTCTACCTTAACCCTCTCTTTTTTAAAATAAGATATAATTACATAAATATGGAACACATGGACAGTGAATCCATAATTAATTCCCCGAGAACAAAAGAGGCTGCACATTTTATTAATTACATTGTAATAATATAAAAAAAAATGATGGTCGATTAACAGAGATGGTCCAGAGCTGTATAGGTGGATTTATAATAAATAATATATTTAAACATATATAGCACAAATATTAATTATGTATTGGAAATTAATAATTAAATAAAAGTTCATTCCTTTTGCAATATGTAATTGAGTAATTGACACTTCACCACTTGGAAGCTATCAAGTACCAAGCTAGTGTTTTTCAAGCATTTCCCATTTCATATTTTCCACTGGTTTTGATCACAATTAAACCAAAATTGTTAGGTAGGAAAAGAAGAGAAATTTTCAAAAGCTAGAAATTAAATTAGAGCTCTAGAGAAAAAAAACAGAGAAGGATTAACCTTTATTTTCTATGGCTAAATCAAGGAGAGAAAGAATTGACTAGTTGATTTTTGATTGCCCTACTTGTTTTATAATGTACAAAATAAAAATAATTATTCCACAAGCTTGTTCTTGTCCAATTGTACAAACCAAATTTGCTCAATTCATCAAATATTCTAATGATATATATTAGATTAATTTTATAATATATTACCATTATAATTCATATATTCATCTTAAAAAATCAAATAAATTTAAAATTAAAATTTTAATATCTATAATATTTTTATTAAAATTTATAATTTTGTTTTGTAAAAAAATTTTACATTATAAAATTAAAACTTAAGTCTTCGATTTGTTAAGAATCATGATTATCTTATAAATCATGCTTAGAGAATTTTTCTTTTTTTTCACCAAGTTGGATCCACAAATTCGATAACCTTAAAAAATGTCTATATAAATAGTTTCTTCAAAAGTGAGCTTTTCTGTTCCTTTTAACTTCACGTACAAACTCTTTCCTTTCCCTTATATATTTAAAAAAAAAAAAAAAAGGGGTGGAAGAATGATGAAATGACTACTCTTGTTTAGGTCATCTGCCTCACCCAGGTTTTACTTTTTCAGGAATGTCAAAAAGTAGGAATCAAATAATAAGAACACCCCTTCGGTACAGCTAAGAATTGCTTTTCTTCAAAAAAAAAAAAAAAAGTTACCTTGAGATGGGAGTGCGTGGTTAAAACTGTTTGAATCGTATAAGACTTAGAGAAATATTACTGACTCAACGTGATAATTTTTATATTTGTACGGTGTTTATTTTATATTAAATATTTATAAAATATAAAAAATAATATATTATAAATCATATTATTTATACTAAATATAATTTTTTTATTAGAATTTTAAATATACCATATTTATATTGTTTTATAAATTTTTATATCTTATCAATAAGTTGTATAAAAAATTCTTAAATTTACTCCTTATTGTATTAAAAAAAATCAAGTTGCCATATGGATAAAACCAAAATTGCTTAATTTTCGAAAACGCTGTTAATTTGCAAGTGTTTTTGAGAAGTAGCCAGGGGTGTTCCGTGGGCTAATTTAAGCTGGATAATATCTCTTTCTCGTGATTTGATAGCTTGGTTATAATTGTTTCATTGTTGTGGGTTTGGATATTTTGGTGGTTTATTTTCATCGGCCATGGTCTGTAGTTTATAAACCTCTCTCTCTGATTCCTTCAATGAAATTATTCTTTCATTAAATAAATAAATAAAAAAAACAATGTTAGCTGAGGATCAGCTGGTGATGTTATTTCAGAATTCGTATCCCTATATAGCTTTCAGTTTCTTGAATGACTTCTTCCCTGTATTAATTCCATTAAATTCCATATCTAGAAAGCAGGGAATCCATAAAATGAAGCAAGCACAAAGCACTATGCTGCTCGTGCTAACCACAAAAAGAAACCGAGTCGATCTTTGAGCTGATCAAGGCACTCCCTCTCGGGAATATTGAACTAAATAAACTTTCATGACACTTTTTCTACAATTTTCTAAGTCACCCATGTCCAAGTGCATTTGAGTTAGCCAAACAAATGCAAACAAGCTCTTATAATAATGCAACAATTTGAACAAGGAATCGACAGCTTCCCCTTGATTCAGTCCCTCATTTTGTGTCACTAACTGGCCACTCGTCACCATGCGAATGCACGCGTAACCCACTTGATGAAATAACCCACAATTTATTTACGAGGAAGATTTTTAACCTTTTTTTTTTCCAAGACACTTCTTCCTAGGACATTAATCCAATTATTATATTTGATCCAATTTGTAGGATAAAGATGCTTCTCTATGGCTGTTCAACGTAATTACAACGAGACTAAAGCCTATGAAAACTAGTAGATGTTGGTTTTCTTTTTTTTTTTAAAGCTGAAATATCTCTTCTTCTTGGCTGAATTTATTGGTAATGGTCCAATCATTAATTTATAAAACTATACATGTTCATGTCATGACAAATCTTTTTGTTTCCACCATTGACACGTAGTGATTAACAGTTTCATAAAATTTTTTCTCAGGTAACATTATTTCTCCATTTATTTTACTAACCCTAACAAGTTCTTACCACTATAACAAAGCTGAAACTATTGGCAATATTCGTTTTTTTTTTTATCTACGTTAATTAAATTTTTGAGGGAAAAAGAAAGTCATGCATTTCAAAAAAGGATAATATATATATGTATATTTATGGGTGACTCTTCATGTACAATTACATGCCACTTTCCAAAAACTGAAGGGACTTGTGCATATGACATGACATAAAGATTGATATGGGCAATTGCTTGGGTTTATTGATGATAATTGTTGAGTTAGCTTGGGATCAGTCTTGCCTGTAATCAAGGGCATTATTATTGCTCCTCGTAACTAGTAAAGAAAAATTTTCAAAATTATCAAAACTATGTGTAATGCTATGGTCCATATAATAGTTCATCTTCCGGTAAAAAAAAAATGTTCATCTTTTTCCGTACGAATAATTATAAAACAAAAATCTCGTACTATGGTCATTACACCTTTTTCTTATTAATCTTTCTCTCTCTCCCCCTTTTAATTTTACTTTAAAAATGTGTAATTGTTCTTTTTATATGATTTTAACAGCTCGAAACGTCCGATTCAATCTTAAAAGCTAAGTCACAAGCATATTTTTTTTGTTATAATTGTTCAAAAATAAATAATTAATCGAATGGATCGATTCATTCTTAAAAATTAAAAATTAACTTTAAAAAATAAAAATTGATCAACTTAATTCTAATAATTGAAAAATAATTAAACCAACATAAAGCAGGTAGATTCAATCAAAAAATAAAAAATTTCCACTATTATTTTGTCATCAATATTAAAAAATAATCTTTGCAACAATTTTTACTCAATAAAACTCATCTTAGAATTTTTTCACCAATATCATATTTTTTATTATTAAAAAATATAAATAAAAATATTATATATTATACAATATATTTAAAAATTTAATTATAAAAATCTATTAATTCAATAGGTTCGATTATTAATTTAAAAATTAAAAATTAATTAAGTTAATTATTTTATTAATTAATCATTATTGAAATTCATTAATCAGATCGATTTAATCAAATTTAATTAATTAAATATGTTGAAATCAACTTATACTTACTCCTACACCTATAAATATGATCATTAGTTCAACATTTCCATTTTTTTATTAAATTGGTACAAAATGGAAAAGTTTTCAATCTCTTCAACCGTTCCTAACCAAAAATTGAAGCTAATGATATTGACTTTAAGTTTGAGAGAGGGAAAAGAGTTTATTATAAATTATAGATTATAGATTTTGTTTTTGTCAGCTAACCATAAAAATGGGTGTTCACTGAGGGATCTGTGGGTCCATTACATCTCAAAAGAGCTGGTCCATGCAAACTTAACCACGGATCTAAAAAGGTCAGAGCCCCACGGCCATGCCCCAGCAGGTGGGCAGCATTTTATCCGATAGGATATGCGGTCAGAAGAAGGAACAAAACTGCATGAGAATCTTAGATTACAAAACCTACTTTAATAACGTGGAGGGGCATGGCCATTGGCTCAGGTCGCAGGTTTTGTTGTCTAACAGGCATTTCAGACGCCTCCTTTGGCAAATAAAAGGAACACAAATAAAAGTCGGCAGACAGCTCAACTCATCATTTCTGAACATCACGTCCTCCTTTAATGATCGTTATTGCATGCTTACGTGTAAATGGTTTGAATATGAATATTTATAATTTATTTATTTATTTTTAAAGTTAATTATATTTAATAAAAAATTGTTTATAATATTTGAGTTTAATTTATTTAAATAGTAAGATATTCATATTTAATTTATTTAAATTAAATGAATTAATATATAAATATTAAATAAATATATTCATAAATAATAAATAATCATATTCATTAATAATAAATTAATCATAATCAAATAAATTTAAATAAATATATATAATTATAAAATTTAAAATAAACGAACATAAATGAATAAGTTTTAACAAATTTTAAATAAATTTATTTACAAATATAAATGAATTAAATATATTTTTATTTGTATCCAATTCGTTTAATAAAAAACATAAAAATATTGTTTAAAATCATTTATTATGTTTAATAAATGAATATTATAATAATAATAACAAATTAAATTTTATATCTCATAATTTTAATATCGACTATATAAAAGATAAAAAAAATTTAATAAACAAATATTAACAAATAAAAACTAGATATATTTACAAATAATTCATTAAAACTCTACTCATTTACATTTTTAACCAAAGTTTTTGAATTACCCTTTCGAAGGGCACCTTTTCTTGGGAGGGTAGTAACTTGCACCCCATCCAAGCATCTCATTGAACTCTTTTATCGTCTCTGGCAAAAAAAAAAAAACTTTTTTTTTTTAATTTCTTAGCACAAAGCTCTTACATGCACTCACTAAGTGTGAAAAAGAACATAAAAGAAAAAAAAGAAAAATAAGAATTTTAATTTTTTTGAATGTTATATTATGCGAAAAGTAAGAGTGGTTGGACGAGATAAACAATGACGTTGTTGAAAAAAAGAATAGTAAAATTAGATTATCAGTATGCCCATAAACTACAGTTCTATTTTATTAGTAATTTAGGAGATTAATTATTTTTTTAAAATAATTTTAAATTTTAAATTTGATTTTTTTTTTTAAATAAACGTCATGAACCACAACTATTAGTTTAATCAGTAAGTAAAGAAGCTTTCTTTCCTTATCAATTAATGGAAAGCATTCTAAAATAAAATTTTAAATGCATTAAATTTGATGAAAGACAAATTATTCTTAAGCTTGCTCATGAAAAATTAGACCAGGGGCACCCCTTTTCGTATTAAAAAAAAAAAAAAGTAGATGGATGGCTAAAGATGTTTAAGAATCAGGCCCAACTTTAGCACATGTCCAAATCTATCGCAGGCTTAAAAAATGAAGAACCTGAAAGGATATATGTCCATGATGGGCCAACATTTTGAAAGCCTAGAATCCTCACCTATCAAGCATTAAGCAATACTATTCTTGAACTCTGCTTAAAATTTAAAATTTGAAGTCGATCTTTTTTCTCAAACCCAACCCGGAAGTTTGTTAAACAACTGTACTCGTGTGCTTGCACAGGTTGGTTGGCCCATGAGCCGTGGACACAAATTGTGATGCTAGCCATGAAAATGATATATTAGTAGAACTTTAATTTATTCATGTAATTAATTTTTAATAAATTTGATATTAAAGTGTTAATATTTATATATTTTAAAAAATAATATACTAGTATTTTACAAATCTTAGTTCATCAATTTTTATACTCAAACATGCTTGTTGACTTTTTACATCCAAAAATATAAAAATTAAATAGTAAAATGAAAGAGATTGATATTTGGCAGGTTTAAGGGTGAAAAAAATTTAAGGAAATAAAAAATTGATTTAAAATTGTAGTGTTTAATTTAATTTAAATTGTTTTTTATTTGATTTATATTAAATTTGAATATTAAACGTATATATTAGATTTAAATGAAATTTTGAATTGTAAAGTGAAAAATTAAAAAAATTAACTATATTATATATTTTTATTAGTTTTATATACATTATAAAATTTTATTAAATAAATTAATTATTTTATGCCTAAATTTAAATATATTAAAAATTATATTAAAATAATATACTAAAAATAAAATTTTAAAATTTAAAAATTAATAAATCAAATCAAATGATTAAAATTCGTTTGAATCAAAACGGATAGCATGAAAATTTAATTTAAATTCAAATCAGATTTTAAAAATTCATAATTTAATGTATTATTAGAAAAAGTGAATTGATTTAATTTGATTTTTAAGATTATTCTATTAGCAAGTAGAGTTATTTTTTTATCATTTATTTTTTTATAAAAAAAATTATAAATATTAAAATATAAATTTTAAATATATTAAATATTATATTTAAAAAATAATTATATAAATCAAATGAATTGATTATAACTTCAAATAATAATCTTATTTAATATTTCCTTTCTTAACCATTTTAACAAAAAATAAAAAGCAAATTAAAATCCCTTTTAAAAGAGTCGTTTCAAAAAATATATAATCAAAGGTATAATAAGATAAAATATTCAAATTTATTTATTTTTAGCAGGGACGCATATAGGGGAATTAAACATTTTTTGGTCCTATAAGCAATTAAGCAGCATTCCAAAATAAATAAATTTCGAATAAACCTTTCATACAAAAAAAGAAGGAAATAATAATAAAAAACTGAAACAATTTTTTTCTAAAATATTATGGTTTATTTGTGTATTTATTATATCTTGTATATTGTTAAGAGCAAAATCTGTGTGTCGGACCTCAGCTCAGGTTAGCTAAGTTTTGTCTGAAGAGCCTCTTGTCTGAAAATCTACGATTCCTGATTAAAATACCAAAAACACCCATTCTACCCTTCCAACAAAGTTAAAACTATTTGTAATTTGAAGTATGGTCAATACCAATTCGGTCCATCTGGTCTTCAAAATTCTAGCATAAACACACCCTAAAAAATGAAGTCCAACAAAGTAAAAAAAAAAAAAAATCCCATCGTTTTTAACCCACCAGATAGATACTTACAGACCTTTTGGAAATGGAGGAAAACAGCAGCAGAGCAGAAGCAATACGCCTTCTAGGAATCGCCGAGAAGCTTCTCCAAAACCGGGATTTCAACGGCTCGAGAGACTTCGCAATCTTAGCTCAAGAAACCGAACCCCTCTTGGACGGGTCAGATCAGATCCTAGCCGTCGTCGATGTCCTCCTCGTTGCCGAGAAAAGAATAAACAACCACCACGATTGGTACTCTATCTTACAAATCGATCGCCAATCCGAAGACAACGATCTCATCAAGAAACAGTATCGTCGCCTAGCTCTCCTTCTTCACCCAGACAAAAACAAGTTCCCTTTCGCTGATCAAGCGTTTAAGCTCGTAGCCGATGCATGGGCGGTTTTATCTAACAGCTCCAAAAATCTCTTTACGACAAAGAATTGAGCTTGTTTACGAGGATCGATTTAAGCAGCGCCGGCGATCGTTCGAATCAAGCCGGCAAATTACCTTTCACTAGAAGAGGTCAAAATCAGGAGCGCGTGCAACATCGGACGCCGAATTCGAAGATCCAAAATGAGAATCAAAGATTAAGATTGTCAACATTTTGGACAGCATGTCCATACTGTTATCGGTTGTTTGAGTATCCAAGGGTTTACGAAAGTTGTTGTTTAAGGTGTCAGAATTGCAATAGAGCTTTTCATGCGGTTTTGATTCCGACTTTGCCGCCGTTGGTTCCGGGAAAAGAAGCTTATTATTGTTGCTGGGCGTTTTTTCCGATAGGGTTTGTGTCTGGGAGTCAGGAGGGTGGAGGAAAACCGATGACCGGGTTTCCAAGTTGGATGCCTCCTATTTTTCCGGGAGTGCAGCAGGAGATTGAAAGAAATGGAGGTAGTGTGTCAGCTCCGCCAGCCGTCACCACTGCTACCACACCACCTTCAGCTGCTCATACGTCGGCCACAAAGAAGGTGGTGGAAAGTAGGAATAATGTGGTGGGGGTTTCGCGTGGGAATGCGTCCAGTTTGGCCCCAAGGAAGAGGGGGAGGCCGAGGAAGAATCCGCTGTGAGGTTTGGTTGGTAATGCAATATGGTTTTTGTAGCTTTGGATTACACAGAACCTGACCATAATGCGGGAGTTTTCGAGGTGGAGACGGAGGATTTTGATGAATGGAGACGGAAGGATAAGGCTGAGCCTGAAACTCTGCTATGTTGGGGGGTGGGGGGGGGTGAAATTTTCATGTATCGTTATAGTTGTTAATTGTTCCGTTTATAGATTGTAGATTGTTTTCATGTACTGACTAGCGCATAGATGATTATGTAACATTATGATGTATCCCTGCAATGTCAAATCAGCAGCTCCTTTCAACATTGATTTTGAGCATTTTTAGTTCTTTGCGTCTGATTGAGTAGGTTGACGGGGAATTTTTCCTGCAATTGTGAAATATTTTAGAACACTACCATAATTGCTGTCATTCTGATTGTTCATGGATTATACTGCAACCCTTCTCATATTCGAGACTGAAATATTGATCCATTCCTTTTTTCATGGATTTAATTATATTGTTGGACTGGTGCTATCTTCCATGATTGTATTGACAAACTGGGAATGAATATTGATGATAGTAGCAGTTGAGTAGCCAAGGAGCGTTGTTTGTTTACTAGATGGATAAAAGATTGGTTAGCAGGGGAAAAGTACACTGTAAATTCCACTGGCAGGTAACCAGGTATTTAATCTTTGGGCCTCGGGGTGTCGAGTGTTGGATTTAGTTGACTTTACTCCTTTTTCAACTAAATCCCTTAAAGTTCTTTCTGCTCGTTGGACTATCCTATCAAATTGAAGTCTTCTTTATGTTTTGGCTTGTTATTAGCAAGATTTCTTAGCAATAAGAGATTGATCCAAAGCCACTGTCTTTTTTTCTGATTCGATCAGACGTTTGCCTAACTTGGTGATCGTTCACTTTCAAAAATCCCAGAACTATATACAAGCATATTGCTTCTGAGTCAAACCTTATGATGGATGCTGACTTTTCAGCAAAAATTGTCCGAATAAGACAAAACTAGATGAGAAACAAAAAGTTGGGAAAGATAACCGTATATGGTATAGCTCTATAATCTTCTATTACATTGTCGTTGCAGTGAAAATGTGTTATACAACAGATGATAATACTGTGAAGCAAAAAGTTTCAATTCAATAACGCCAATGAAAATAAAATTAAATAATTAATTAATTACGTAAAAATAATAATTTAATATAATTTAATTCAATTAATTAATATCTACGAATAAAAAAATCAATTAATTATAAAAAATTATAAATATATATCAAATCAATTTCATTGAACAATTAATATTTATAAATCATCTCAATTTCTTCTAATTTTATGAAATATTCTCATAAAAAATAAATAAATATCATATGCATATGCATCATATTTATGTAAATAATTTAAATCTCACTCAAACATACACATTATCATATTTATGTAAATCATTTTATTCTCCTTTAATCCATTCAAACATACATACTATAAAACGTTAATTTCTTATAATTTTACGGCATATCTCTTTTATGAAATCTTATAATTTTTTATATATATATTTTTTATACCTAACCCTATAAACTGATTTCATCTATTTATAAACACATAAATTTATCTATTAAAAATCTATTTTATCTTAAAATTATTTTTTTACAAATTTTTTTATTCATCAAATAATATCTAACTAATTTTAAATAATTTTTTTATGAAATTTAAATCACTATTCTCAAGGAAAACAGTTCTCTTACCCAGGATGTCGCATACAGGAGGCTTCTAGATGATCAACGTGATGAAAGATTCCAGAAGAGGGTAATTTTCTTTTGTAACCAAAACGAAGAATGCTACTTCTAAATGCAATACGTTGAATGATTTTTACTTGCTATTTGTTAATGGCATAAGATCAAATATTTTTCGTACAGACAAATCGCATAAGCTCAAATCTTTTTGGTACAGACAAATAAAGCACAATAGAAACAGAAATTTGTTATTTTCACAATTCATGTTGCAGGCTGCAACATACCAAGTGATGCAGTTTCTGTTCAACTTGTTTGTTTTGTCAATTTGTCATCACATAAATAGTAAGTTCTTGCTGATATCTTCAACACAACTGCAGGCATATATACCATATTTGAACTGTTGAGGAAACAGAGTTTCCTTTATGCCAAGCTTGAGTCATAAGAAATCGGGTAATGGGTAATCTAGAGAGATTTTTAGCTCCATACCTTACTTTTGTTGCTGGTGATATTTGAGGAGGAAGAAGAAAATTTGGCTTCAAGAGTAGTTGCCTTCATCTTAACAGCTGTTGAACTCCACATCAGAGAGGTGGAGAGCTTGTAAAAGCAGGTTTACAACGGCTCTGTAGACTTGTGTAAGTCAAATCCATTTAGCTCCATTTTCAGTTTCTCCTCTTTCATCTCCTCTGTGCAGATTTCAATTGTATCACAGATTGCTGCAGATTCAGAAGCACAGCAAGCGAAAGGTACGGTTCGGAGTATCAAGTAGATTCTGCCGCTTACAATCTACTTTATATTTCTTACTGAAACAAACAAATTTCATATTTCCCCAAATCCACTTGCTTTTCATGAATGACCTTCATCTTCTAAGCCATTAAGATAAAAAGAGTCGAGCAAGAAAAAGGAAGTGAAAAAAAAAAAGTTAAAATCAACCCCATGGCCCATATAACATCACAATTCACAAGACATCTCTCCCCTTCCAGCTGCGGTAACCATGGTGTAGAATGTAGATAGAATTTTTACACCAAGAAACAATTGAAACCCTCAAAATAGAGAAAAGGGTATATCATAATTTACACAAAGAGGGAAAAAATCCAACATTTCAAAGTGTAAACTAAAGCTTAAGCAAAACAGAAGAATTAGAAAGCCTAAGACACTCGCTTTAACACTTTCTTCAACAAATATCATTCCAATTAGTCACCTTTGAGGTTTGGGTTGAGAAAGGAGAGCGGTTTTAACACCCGGGTGAAAAAAAAGAGGAAATGCAGGGTTTTAGTTTGAGGAATGACGATGTACTCCAAGGAATCGTGGACCATGGTGCATGGAATTCGAGATCAACGGTTGTGAAATGATTTTTGACA
Organism: Durio zibethinus; assembly: GCF_002303985.1. The sequence goes on along the minus strand of NW_019167937.1, from coordinate 31,247,044 downwards.
TATTGGTCCACGTTTGGATTGAACTGAACGGTCGAATATAAAAGTATTTTTCTTTAAGCAATTGGATATTTTTTTTTTTGAGATTTAAATATGTTGAATCTTAATAAAAAGAATTTATATAAATGTAACATTTTACGTTAAAGCTAGAGCTATTAAATTTTATGTCTACACGGTAAGGTTTTTTTGGTAAGGATAAAATAAATTAAAAGATGAAAATTATGAAAAAAAAAAGGAGATATAAAATATTTTTTTTTCTTTTCCTTTATGTAGTTGTGCAAAAGATAAAAAATAAAAAATAATTTATTAAAGTAAATTATCTCATATTTAATGAATATTTAATTTTTTATAATTTTATAATTAAGTTAAATTTTTTTATTTACGATCAATTGTTAATAAGTTTGATGCTTAATATAATTTTTTTACAAAAAAAATTTGAATATAATAAATAATTTGTAAATATACTACATTTATTCACAAGTTTTTATTTTTATTTTATTATTTTTTAATTTAAAATAATTGTATTTATAAATAAATGTGAAAATTATTATCTTTTTTTTTTTAACTTTTTTTTATTAAACACATTCAAAATATCATGTAATTGTTGAAAAGATAAAAAAAAATATAATTTTTTTTGTAAATTAAGATTAAAATAAAAAATTTTACTATGATGGATAATTTTGTAACTGTACAAAACTTTTTCATACATTTTTTTCTCTTATCTTTTTTAATTTAAAATAGTTTATATTTATAAATAAATAAAAATAAAAATAATATTATTATTATTATTTATTTTTCTTTTTTATAAAACGCATATTTCGCTAGTAAGAGTGACTTAGTGGTTTGACCAACTAGGTTAAACGTGATGTGTCGACTGGGATAGGCTATCGCCGACAGTGATAGGCTATCGCCGACAGTCAATGAAATAGGGGCAATGACAATAACTGGTATTTTACGACTAGCAATAGTTGAAATAAGGGTAATGAGAATTGTCATCAATTGTTACAGCTGGCAATTACGACATGAATGAACAAATCCTCTATTAGAGGTTATGGACAATACACGACTGAAGTGATGGAATCCATAGTAGTTAATGTTACCATGCCGCCGATTGGGGGAGTCGACAGCTGCTATCGTCGTTGGATCGGGGAGGAGTTACCTTTGTGGACCCATCACTTCGCCGCTTGTTGTGGAAGAGATACTGTTTGAACTTGCAATAAGATGCTGTCGGTTGTAATCCACGGTGAGACATTTTTTCGTTGATGTTGGAAAAATATTTTACTCTCAATTGTAGAATAACAACTGTGTTAGGCTTATTAGGTGAGGATTTAGTAATTAATAGATGTTATAATTTATGTATTTATTTTACGTAAAATATTAATTATAAAAAATAAAAGATATAATAATTATTAAAATTTTAATTTATATCATTTATATTATTTTTTTTATCGTATCATTGTTTTTAAATTGGTCTTTAGTATACGAGTATTTCAACTTGTTGCAAGTAGGAATTTCGGCTTTAACTTTTAACTTTATTTGAAAAATAGTTTTTAAAAAAATTTGGGCTTTAGTTGCATATATCTTGGGCTTTTCAGAATTAGCCCAACATAAATTTTAACCCTTGCAAGTTTTATGGGGTTAAAAGTAACAGCTCACTGGATAATTGGTTTCTACGAATGGGGTAATAATACTAACTTTATTTATTAATAATTAAATTACTTTAGAAGTCAATTGGTGTCTTAATGAAAGGTCATATTGAAAAGGAAACTCTCATCAGACCTCAACTGAACAACATTCAACTCTCAAACATCATTAGCCCCAAATAAAGTTGTCTGAAAATAGTGAGTACTTAAGAAAAAGCAATGGAGGCAAAGCTGTAACGTCAAGTTACTCTGACGACGCAGTTACCCAAAGCAAAGTTAATGGGTTCTTCTTTCGAGAAATTTCCATTACTCTCTTTGCTCTCTCCGTTCCATCCCCATTAAATTAAATTACTCTTCTCTTTCCTCTTTCATTTCAATCAAAGCGACTGTCTCCCACTCTCTTCTTTCACCAAAATTTTCTTCTTTCCCATCTGAAGGTAAGTTCTTCGTTTGATCCTTTTCATTTCCTTTTATGCTTTTGATTTTATTTTATTTTTTTGCTTATTCGACTTTGTTTAATGAGAAAATATAGGAAAGAGTAACTAAAATATTGGTTTTTGCTTGGTTGATGGCAGAAAAAGATAGTATATTCTGTAATTTTCTTTCGTGTCACTTTTTTTTTTTGCTGCTAACCAAACAAAGGGTAAAAAGAAATCCCATTTCCAGTGTCTATCAAGATTTGTATATACAATCACTTAATTATTAGGGTTTTTATGACATTCATCATTAATCCTTGTTGATGTAACCTTTGCTTAAGTCAACATTTCTCTGAACTCTGTTGGACTTGAATGTGTAATGTGAAATGCAGTGAAGTTTCTACTTTTTTGGTTTTACTAGACCCAATATTGGGAAATCTTATTTTATGGCTGATTTTTCTTTTTGGTGGCAAATTTTGCTGATGTTCTTTGTGATGGAGTAGTGATTATGTATGATGTGTCTTTAAACATACTGGCTTTTGAAACTAGATTATGTGTGAATCACAAAAAGGACAAGCTACGGAAGGTAAAAGTACTGCAGGTAGCAAAATTCATGATAAAAATAATGGTGAGGGGGAATCTGCAGCCCTGCAGTTGGAAGGGGAGGTCTCGCGAGGAGATTTAATATGGGTCAAACTCCATGGAAACTCATGGTGGCCAGCACTGGTATGCCTATTGCATTGGTTGTTGGTCTTGCAACTTGTTTTTCCAGCCTTCTAGGAATTAATTAGCCTTTTGAACAGAATTATGTAGTTCTGTGAATTTTATTTATCTACTTGATATCGTGTCAGGTTATTGATGAAAACAGTGTTAGTGAGAGCAGTAAACCTGGAAATAGATCACAGGGGGAGGTGCTTGTGCGTCTATATGGGAGCCATGAGTAGTCAGTTCTCTCTTTCCTTACTTGATTGTTATGTTTCTTAGAGGAAGGAAAGATTAAAATGCTGTGTGAATTTTGATGGATTTTGCGAGTTTTAAAACTTGTAAGGATTTAAAATGTGTCAACAAAAACATGCAAGGATTGAAGCGTGTTATATGTCCCCTGCAGCTTATATGCAGACCCTATGAAATATTATTCTGAGTTTAAAATAGTAAGTTTTGATCCTGTACTTCCATCTTTGTGATTCGGCCACTCTTGTGCATTAGATTGTATAGTTACTGTATTCAACTGATATAATGATCATCTTCTCATGCTGTCGCTACATTGACAGATTCTAGAACAGAATAATGGTAGTTGCTATGACATTCTTGACAAAGCTTTGGAGCAGGTAATAGGTTTCTTCTTCTTTCCTCTACCTTGCAGTTTCCTTTCAACAATCAAAAGCCTCTTGTTTTTGTGTTGTTTTTAAGCAGGGTCTTAGTAGGACAGACTTGCCTGTCATAGTTAGCAAATTATTTTGAAAGTTTGTAATTTATGGTTCTCCAATCATTTGGGATCTGGCCACAGGATTGCTCTCACAGGAAATCTATTAAACCAAAGGGGCAAGGATCTAAATCTGCTGGTTAGCCTTTTTTATTTTGCTTATCTCTTTTCGTAATCAGATCATTGTTTATTGTGCTGCAACTGTACAATATGATATGATAGCTTTATTGCAATGAATATGTCGATGTCAATATCTGATGGATAGTAATATTCAAAGTTATAGTGTGCGTGGCACTGTTATCCTGAAAGTAAACTATAGAAACAAACAACAGAGTCTTAGAAGCATTGCTTTTATTTTTGTGACCTGAACAGAAAGTACATTATTTACACGAGGAGTTGAAGTGTTAAATCAGTTCAACTTTCTGGTTTTGATATAATCTGCGTTTACAAATTACCTCAATAGGATAATGCTATAATTCAAGTTCCTCTAAGCAACCTAGGATGTTTTATAAACTAATTTTAGCTGGTATATTGGCATCTGTTTAGAATGATTTTTCTTTGTGAGCCAAAAGTGAGATTGACTTGATTAAAGTGAAACCTTCTGTGCACTTCAATAAGTACTATTGCTGTCCCATGTAACTTAGCTACTGGTTCTTCACATCTGTGCAATTGTTGGTCGGTAACAAATGTTTAGGAACTTCTGACTTCAGAGAACTGATATCCTATCTCCTTGCTCTCCCTCCAAATTAAATAAAGAGAAGTTGATACCTTCAAAGAAAGTATTATTTGATAGAATCTTCATAGAGGCATTACCGTTTAGAATCTAGACTCATGATGGAATCAGCATGTTATGAAAGTATGCACACTGAGCTGTGCTTCTTAGACTTTTAATTATATTCATAGGATTGCCATATTTAATACGAATTTGTGTTGTAATGATGTTTTCATCTCATGCTTATTGAATTAACATCTTGTCAATTACTTGCTAGAAGTTTTCACTTTTGGCTTCAAATAGACATTTGATATTATGAGAACTTATATTCTGGACTAGCAAATAGAAGAGCTGATGCTTCTAAGGACAAGAAGAAACTAAAACCAAATAGTCTACATGCTGAAGAGAATGCCAGAATCAAGAATCCCAGGCGAAATGGATCAAATGTTTTGGATAAAGCTAGGAGCGGGACTTCTGAGCAAGATGAGATTCAGAAGAAACTCAAGCGAAAGAGCCCAAGTACTGATAAACAAGCTAAGAATAAAGCCAATGAGCCAGAGAGGGTGCAAAAGAAGCAGAAGAAAAATAACCAAATTGTGGAGAAAATGGAGCCAAATAGTAGAAGTGCCAAGGAAGCTATTAAGCAAATTGCGGTGCAGAAGAAAACGCCTAAAAGTTCTACTTCAAAGGAACAAAAAAGGGGCAAAACTTCGAAGCAAGGTGAGGAGCAGAAAAAGGTCAAGCCAGATAGCCCAAGCTCCCATGGCAAAAAGAGTAGAACTTCTAAACAACATAAGCTGTCAAAGGAACAGACTAATAGCCAAAGCTCTGTGAGTATACACAATTCTTTTTCCCAAAATTTTCCTACAAGTTTTTCATTTGTTCGAGCTAAAACTTAGTTCTTAAGTAAATTGTACCCCACAGGAAATATCTTCACCAGAAAACTCTCCCAAATCAAGTGCCCGAAGAATGAGAGTAATGCAAGGTCTTGGTTTGACTGCTCCTCCTGGTTCACCATTCCAAAAGAATTGACTCATGTAACCAAGTTTGTCGAAGCAAGTTGCATGAAATTTTGTCGCATGGCATGCCTACTGTTACAGTCATTTTGTGATGACACAATTACATGGCTATAAAGTAGACAATGCAGATTTACAATGGTAGCAGCTTCCCTCACTGAAATCCTAGAATCTGTTGTAAAATACTAAGCATTTTCCTGAAGTTCATCATATTTGCTGTCAATTCCATTGGAACTTTTAAGAAAATTTACTTTCGGATGAAATGGGTTTGGGCAACAATTGCGAATATGCCACCCATAATTGCAATTAGAGCAAAGATGCTTGATCTTCTAAAGACTTAAAAACTTTCCAGCTAATAGTAAAAGTTTCCATAGATTGTCACTCATCCGCATTATTCATCTTTTACTACATCACTTTTCTCCTACCTACCCTCTCTTCTTTTTTGTGCTTTTGCTCACGCCTTCGCTTTGTTCTTGTGATGTGAAGTGAAAAATTGGTTATAAAGGAACCAAAGTCGAAAAAGTGTTGTGAGCCATTGCTTGCACAAATTTCAGATGTGGGCAGCTTTTGGAACATCCTTTAGTTTGAAAGCACTGTTTGAAGTTCCCTTTGCCATTAAAAGGACCTTCCGTTTTGCTGCCAAAGGGAACCAATGTACCATCTCTTTAACATCATGCTTTGCCCTTTTCGTTTCCATTTCTTTCGTCACCTTTGAACTTCAGCTTTTAGTTTTAGAAGGAGAGAAGAGTATTCTGCCAAGTACGGTGTTCTGACGTTGGTCCCACACTGCCACTGGCAGTGGAATACGAAAGGACGTCACCAGACTTTGCCTGCCATCACTCAGATCTTCTCATGTTATTCGTTCCAGGTAATTTTTTTTTTTTTTATATATCGAGATGGCAAACTCTTAGAAAAGAGAAAAAGTTTGATTCGAAAAATAAGTTTTTAATGCTCCTAATATTTTTAATGACTAAATTAAAGGTTTGAGGATCGTTTCAAATAAAGTTACATGCATAAATAATTTGAAATCTACCTCTCGTCTATATCTTACTACTATGATAGTAGATTTATACTTGTTACTTGTAGTACTATTATTTTACAAAATATTTTCATTCATTATAGTATTTGAAAATTATTACATTAAAAATTAATCACAATATTTGATGAAAAATTATTTTTAAAAATAACTTCACAAGTGTTTTTAATGTATTTGTTAATCTTTAACAAAGCCATACTTTTGGTATTTATAAATCTTTAGATACACTTACAAGAAATATTTTAATTGGTAAAAAAAATTTAAGATATGAATTTTTTCAAAGATAATTTCATAAATGATTGTTAATTATAGTGAAATATTTAATATGATAATTAAAAATTTATTAATTAATGTTAAATTTTAAGAGTTGTTTGTTTGTAATATGTTATCATTTGAAATTAAACACATTAAAAGTAAATATTATATTAATTAATAGATTTATAATTCATATATTATATTAAAAATTATTAAAATTTATGTATCATATTAAATATTTTATTATAATTTAACAATTATTTATGATATTTTTTTTTTTAAGATTTGGAAAATAAAATTTTGAATGCATTGAATAAAACATAAAATCGTTTTGAAAAAAAAAAGTAGGTTTAAACAAAAGTAAAAAAAAAATCTTAACCCCTTTAGAAAACCTTGGATATTAAGATTAAAAAAAAAAAAGAAAAAAAGAGAACCCTATTCTTCACTTGGGAATTACTAGTTGCTTAGTGTCGGTAGCATGAGATACAAGTTGGGCCTAGCAACATGCCAATTGCAGCGAGGAAATTTCAATTTCATAGGTTGTTTTTTGTTTTCTTTGTTCAGAATGTTCGTAGGGGTTTAAGATGTCGGGAAAGAGAAGGAAATCGTTTTGTAAATGTTGTCGGGGCCACTGCCATCAGATATTGATCTCACTTTTCTACGGTGTTCAGGATCTGATGCTGGTCAACCGAACACTCTCACATGCAATTTTTACAGTTTGGCTCTTCCTTTTTTTTTTTTTCCTACTTTCAAAATTCAATTAAAATTTATTTGGTTAAATAATAAATAAATAAATAAATAAACTTGTCCCATCTTTGGTCACCAATGCAAAAAAGAGCTGTTTGAGGCTTGTATAAGGCCAAATTAACCTGTTTAAAGAAGACAAATTAGTGTACTTTTTTAACTCATTTTGTGAAAGTGGGTTAAAATGTTTGAATGATTACAACCCGATATCTATCAATAATTTTAACTATCATATTAATAAAATTTAAGATTTATATTTAATATATTATTATTAAATAAATTTAATACATTATTAGTGAATTAAATTATGTTATTTTATTAATAAAATGAATCATATGATAATATTTTATTAATGAATAAATTTTTTTAAAATATTAATTTTTATATATTTATTTAAAGTTAAAATTTGCTCATGAAATATTATTATTTAATTTATTAATAGTATATAAAATTTATATATTGATAATACATCAAATACAAATTTTAAAATTTACATATAATAATTCAATAAATCACATCATTATTTATAAAAAAATTATCAAATATACTATCAATGTAATTTTTTAATTTTGCAAGTAAAATTAACAGAATAACATATGTCTTTAGATATATTTAAAAAATAAAAAAAATAATTAAAAAAATTAAGATATACTTCATCATATTAACCTTATTTATAAACTTAAAAAATTTTACTCATAATATATCAAATAATTTTTTTTATTCATAAAAAATAAAAAGAGAATACCAAGCAAATAAATAATATATTCACTAAACTCTTTTTCTGCCTTTTTTTTTTTTTTACTTTATTCTTTCTCTTGTAAGTCATTGAGTTAATCGTCGAAATTCGCTCCGAAGTATCATATCTAACATCCCCGGCCTTTTTCTTCCTTAACTTCCAACAAACGTATTCATCATTAATTCAGAAATTATATCGACACATATAAACATGAAATTAGAGTAAGCACCGAGTATTATCTGTATTCTAAGCACAAAAACAAGTTGCAAATTTCAAACCCTGACTGACACAGTGACATCAGACATGGCTTCAAAGAAGAAGCAGGCTTTGATCGTCATAAAAATGATATTGTCGTGTTGAAGTAACCAATATATATGCAGTGATAGCAGCAGCAGCAACGGTAACAAAAAGAGAAACGAGTGAACGTGAGTGAAAGTGAAGCAGTGAAGCGATTATACAATATATTGTCGGCCGCGCCACTCCATTTCAATGATTCTTCTTCTTGAGCAAAAGCTATCGGCGCCACCGTCACTCGTGCCGCCGTGACTCATTACCGCTTAAAAAATGATTTTCCCCCACCACGTCCCGTTTCTCTTTTCATCGTCTCATTCAAAGTTAATTAACAGTCAGAATTACCAACCGAATCAGGCTAAACCCAGCAGCTAAATGAGTTTTGACCACCATTATTTGTTCTTTACTAGTTCCGGCTTTTAAAATTCCTTGGCTGGTTTTAGGTATACGTGGATTTGTATCATGTCTTGAATACGTGTAAATATAAAAATATTGTCTCATGTGTGTCAAATATAAAAATATATTTTATTAAAATTTTAAATTATATTATTTTTTGTTTTTATATAGTGTTGTCTTTAAAATTACCGAATCTATTTTTCACTCTAAGCCTCACTCACCTTGGATAACGATAATTCACCTTTTATTAACAGTCATTATCAACTGTAGCGGTAAAAAAAAAAAAAAAGGCAAAAACCAAGTGCCTGTCTAAGTACTAGCCTTCTTTTACTTTTGCTTCTAAACTACAGTTCTTGTCTCGTTTCACTCTCTTTTCTTCTCCTTAACGCTTCTTCTTCCTCATCCTTTTTTTTTTACCCTAATATCGTAAGGAAAAAATGTTTCCTCTAAGAAGTGTCTCTGGTTTGGAGAACAAGAGCCCGGTCAACTTAACGAAGGGTGACGACTCCATCAAGAATAATTTGTCAGAGAGAAAATCAACGGAAGCCTTTAAGAGTCACAAAGAGGCTGAAAGGAGACGTCGGCAGCGTATCAACGCCCACTTCTCCACTCTACGCTCTCTCCTCCCCAACACCCCCAAGGTTCTTGACAAAATAAAAACATATGATATTACATTAATTAACATTATTTAATTTTTGTGGGATGTTTTTTTTTTGGATAGACGGATAAGGCTTCATTGCTGGCGGAGGTTGTTCATCACGTGAGGGAGCTAAAGAGGCAAGTGGAAGACGTGGGGCGGCGTGACGGTGATGGTTGCTGCAATAATAGTCAATCAGAGCTTGAGACGTCGTGGCCGTTTCCAGGGGAATGCGACGAGGCTACTTTGAATTTTTGTGATGAGAAAGGGAAGTTGTTGAAGGCGACGCTTTGTTGCGAGGATAGGCCAGGTTTTAACGGGGATTTGAGTCGCGTGGTCAAGTCGGTCCACGCTAAGGTGGTTCGGGCTGAGATGACGACGGTTGGTGGGCGTACCAAGAGCGTTGTGGTGATGCAATGGAGCGGTGATGATGAGGAGATTGGGCCGTTGAAACTGGCATTGAAGAATGTGGTGGAGAATCGTGTTTCTGGGCAGGCCCAAACGGTGGGAAATAAACGTGCTCGGGGTTTTGGGTCGGATAATGAAAGTGGTCATGGGTTTTTGGTAGGTGGCTTTTGATTTTGTTATGTGAGGATAGTAGTAAATTAGTAGCAATATAATTATGTTTTTGTATATAAAACGAAAGAAAAAAAATGAAAAATCAGTGTTTATTTAAAAACAACAAGGTTTAATATAATTTAGGAGCATTTCCTTTCCATATTTTTTTGGCTAGATTTCCTTTCCTCCATCATCATCATCATCATTTTAAATAGTTTGTAATATAAGAGAGGCTTCATTTGTTTTTTTAGTACAGAAGAAATTTCAATGAGAATTGAAAATTAAGTGATTGATGAACTAATTGAATTAAATTATAGATTCAAGATTTCATTTGTTATTACTAATTGGTTTTAACTGATTTTCTTCGTATATGACATTTCACCACGATATACTTGATTCTTGTTTATTTTTGTCTACTTTATTCAACCCTAAAAAGTGGGACTCTATAGCTTAGTCCTGAATTCATAATTCTTGAAATAATTTTCATTCATTTCACAGCAAGAAAAAGCATGTTTTGGTTTCTAAAAGAAGTGTTAATTTGTGTGTATAAATGATGAAGACAGAGTACTAAATGATTATAATTATATGCACATTCCAGCATATGAAATAGTGAACCATATATATAGTTAAATTAAAATATAAAAAAATGGCATCTCTTATAAATTGAGTACTTTCTTATACTTTGGAAGTTATTGCTCGGGAAAAGGATAAGCCACTTGTTTGTTGCTTGCATGACTATTGAATATTGACCCTAAACTTGGAAGGGGAAGGTGAAGGGGGACCATTTTTAAAGTATTTGAAAGGAAAAAAAGAAAGGGTTTTGCTTGTTCAGATCCCACAAAGATTGGATAACAATCGGTGTTTGATTTGCTTGGATAAGCATGCCTTGGCCGTCTTCGTCACCCTCTCAATTATTATTATTTCATAATTTTAATATACGCTACTATCTTCCAATATATCTGTGATAGCCAAAGCTGCCAAGAATCCTGGAAAAAAAAAAAGAATACCAACAGGAAAATTTTACGTGTTGATATGGAAAACTGATCAGTTGGATATGCATTTGAGAAAAATAGAAAGGAAATATTTAAGTGTCCTAAGGTACTTCAACACGTAGCAAATGCAAAGGCCGGAAGAGAAATGGCATGGTTAATCCGTAAGTATAATCATAAATTCATGGAGTATATACTGATGAGAGGTTTAATTTTCTGACATTTAAACGTGAATTCAGGCCCCAATGCTCGATTGCTTTTATCGGCAATAAGGCCATTAAGGGCAACCTTCGACTCTTTTCATTGCTCACATTTCCCTGATCTTCCTGATCGCTCTGTTTGCAGTTTTCCAGGAAAATGGTTTCGTTCAAAGGCAGTGCGTTTCCTTCTAACTTTTTCTTGTCTCCTTTTTCCTAAATGATTCAATCTTTCATTCCAAAAGGTGTACTTAATGAATTCTGTTTTTTTTTCCTTCTGCTATATACTTGGACAGATGAGAATGAATGATGTTGACGATATCCAATCAGGACCATCATCTTCACCCAAGATCATTAGGTATAGTATTAAAATTAAGTTTTTGAGCTTGTTAATTCTCCAGCCTCCGAGATCAATCTTGATCTTGTTGTAGAAAAGAAGATATATTAGATTCTTGAGTACCCAATGTTTAAATATTTAGTTGCAGCAGTTGCTCACTTTTCCAATTCCAATCCTTTCCCACCTATTCCCCTCTTGTAAAATTGAATACCGGGAGGCTGTAGGGTGGTTTCAGTTGATGAATTTCCACGGCCAGAGACCATTTCATTACATATTCAAGTTTTTTGTTATTGACCCAATGTTACTTAGGATTCCTTACTGGCAAGCATCAGTGCATATATAACTTCCACATTCTGTTTTTCCCTGAATTTTCTTCTATTTTTGCTTTTGCATTACCTGCTTGAATCATTGCCTCCATCTACAGGAGGCCCCCAGTTTCGTCGTCGGAGGCGTCAAGCAAATCTCTTGGACTACAAGAATTCACAGGATCTAAAGTACAAAATGTGAATAATTCTGGTGAGAGGCTGGACTTGTTTGATGAGTTGAAACGGAGATTTCTGAGTTTTAAAAAGCACAAATATTTGTAAGTCCCACTTAGCAGTTAGATTGCATATGGGGTTTTCCTTGATTTGAATAAAAATGGGTTTTCTTTTGGTATGCCTGCTAAAATTTCCTTTTTAAGCAGGGAAGAGTTGGAGCATTTTCAAACCCTTAAAGAAGCTCAATCACCCAAGGTTACAGAAGAACTCACTTTATCTGTTTATCCCTTTTCCATCGCTCATCGGTTTATGTTCATTGTGTATATCAAACTTGAGCAATTACTAACTAGTTCAAGAACAGTTTATGGTAATTGCTTGTGCAGACTCCAGGGTATGCCCTTCTACGATCCTTGGATTTCGACCAGGAGAAGCTTTCATGATCAGAAATGTTGCAAATCTTGTTCCTCCAGTTGAGGTATTTGGCCATGGTGCTTAACTTTACCGAAACACTCCTCTTTCAATATCTCAATTCCTTATCATATTCAACTGAAACTGAAATTAATGAATTTCCAAAAGCAGCCAAGCAATCATGCTATTAAAGCATGGAAAACAGATAGTTAACAGTTCATTATTTTCCTTTTCACAGAGTGGACCATCAGAAACTAATGCTGCCCTCGAGTTCGCAGTAAAAACTCTTGAAGTAAGCCATTTTTTGCAAGATTAAGATACATATGAAATTTTATGTTCTGGAAAACGAAATTTCTATATTTGAAGCCATAATTTATGTAGTTATGAAGAATGAATTTTTTTTGAACTACTGATTTGTCAGGCGATAACAAATGCAGAATTAGATAGAAATTTCATGATTTTCTCTATGAAACAATGGTTTACTAGCTTTTAAACTGGCTGCATGATATGAATAAATTAGAAATGTAGATCAAAACTCAGAAGTCACAACTTTCGCGTAACGTGATCTTCCTTAATTTGGATGTACAAAATGGTTTTTGCCATCAGTAGGTTGAAAACATATTAATCATTGGTCACAGTTGCTGTGGAGGAATTCAAACCCTAATGAGCATGCGAGACAATGGAGACTCCAGGTGATGAGATATAACTCCTCTTACTCTTTGGCTTTTCTGTTGTGTGTCATTGTTTCTGGTTTAATCTCATACCAGATTTTCTGCTCAGCTTTCTCATTGCAGCTTATTTTCTTTTGAGCAGTTTTATCAAAAGTTGGGTTACTAATGGGAAAATTGCCAAGTTGAGAACAGAAGCCGCGGCAAACCACCTTAACTTTGATCAACAATGCAGAATTTGTGAGAAGGTCAGTTCAAAATTTGGTAACAGAAACTTCATAGTATATATTAATGGAGGGATTATACATATCCAACATGATAATTCCATTGAATTTGTTGCAGGAATCCATAAACCATTCGCTGTTGAACTTGCTAACATATCCATGGATTAAAGACAGGGTGAGGAAAGGGTTGCTTTTCGTTCATGGAGGATACTATGATTTTCTGAACTGTACATTTGAGAAATGGACTCTTGATTTCAAGGGAAGCAGTGTTGAAGAAAGAGGAAGGTCCTTAGTCAGAGATCAAGAACTTTGGTGCTGAGTTCTTAGCCTTTTTAATCCATTGTAATACATGCGGTCTAATAAATCTTTCCTTCCTCAAAAGATAGTAAATGTAAATAAAATTGCTGGTGTTTTTAAGGAACAAAATTTGTTACGGACCAAGAAAGATATACTTCTCCTAAAAAGATCAGCCACATTTTATTATACGTATTTTTTTGGTATTTGATATGTTAAGATTTGAATTTTAATCACTGAAATATATTACATACAATTGTTGGCAGTAATACCGATTTTGCTTTCTTTTTTTTTTTCTTTGGAAACTTTTAATTTAAACTTAAAATCTCTCTATTTTTATGCTTACATAATTGAAAAAGATATTACACAATAAATTTTTTTAAATTTATAACTTTTAAACACTAGCTCTAATAATATACTAAAACTCAGATTCTTCTAAAATTAAACGATTTTATATGTTACAATCACTTCTCAAAGTTCATTTGAATAAACAGTGAAGTTGATTTCGATAAGATTAAAAATAATAATGAAAGTAAGATTATTTATTATAATAATAAGATTGAATATTATAATGTTAAAATTAAAATAAATGGTAAAATATGTGTTTGGACATAAAAACAAAGGTAATGATAAAGTAAAAAAAAAATGATATTGAAGTAAAAATTATATTAATAAAAAATTTAAATTATTTAATATTTAAAAAATAATTAAAATTTTATTTATTTATTTATTATAAAAATTAATAATTTTAAATAAAAAAAATAAAGTATAAAAATATTTTTTTCTTTATAATATAAAATGAAGAATGAAAAAAAAGAAGAAGAAATCCAATGCATTTTTTCAATTGGAATTAAATCCTCCAGTGACTCCAGTGAATAAAAGTAGATAAACGTGAAGCAACTTTAACATTCAAACGAATGTTAAACATTACTAAGCACAAATTTTGTTGACATCGGCACTTCACTGAGGTGAAGTTGAAACCAATGGAGCCAAAGTCATCCATCAACCCTAGTCTTTTCCAGGAGGAGAAAAAGAAAATACCCCTCCGTTATGATCTGTAAAAGTAATTATCAGTTGGATATTCCTCCGGGATGAAAAAAATTATAGGGGTATAAATTAAGGTTTAAAATCCTAAAGGGGTCAAAATATAATTATAATAAAAGCGGTAAGGGAAACAAATGCGATGGGTAAAGAAAACAGAAGAAAACAAAGCCCAAACTTAAAAAGAAACACCGAAGAACTCAAAACCAAAGGTCAATTTACGGAGAGAAGAAAACCGGGGAGACGAGTCGGAAGCCCAAAATCATGATATCTCAGTTCTTCGTACTCTCTCAGCGAGGCGATAACATCGTTTTTCGCGATTGTCAGTCCCTCTTCTTCTACTCTCCTCTTATTTTCTCTTTCGATCTGAACGTCACCTTCTCTTTTGATTTTTTATTTAATTTTCTCTTTGAAAGCTCGCGATATGGAAATTGTAATGAGATCCTTTCCTTTTAAGTTTTTTTTTTTCTCAATAATTGACGCGATAGTTGAGTTTATAGATCTGGATTAATTCATATTCGATCCATGCTCTATTCAATTGGATAGAAAATATTATTGCAAATAATCCTTCTATTATGCTGCATTTTGAAGTATAATTTATGCTAATTTGACTCTCCATTTTTTGGCTTTTTTTTAAACCTTGATTCTCGAATCTATGTAGATCACCTGTCAGTGCTTCTTTAGTAATAAACGAATTATTTAAGCTTTGAATTGATTTTGCATGTTATATTTCTATAAAGTCATTAGGAATAATTGGCGTGGCTAACTATATAGGAATTTCTGGATACTGAAATTCATGATGCCTATGGAAATTTCTTGACATTTATTTGAATTTTTACAATTTGCACTTTATCATGTACCTTATGCAAGATAAGTATAAATTATTATTTATAAGATTGATTTATAATTGTGGTTTGATTCTATTGAATGGGAAGATTTTTACAGCCCAAGATGCAAAGCTGATTGAATAATTTTTACTGCAGATCGTGGTGAAGTAGTGAAAGGAAGTGCAGAGATATTCTTCCGAAAAGTTAAGTTTTGGAAAGAGGATGGACAAGAGGAGGCACCCCCTGTCTTTGTAGGTATTATCTTACTAAAGAATGTAATGTCAGGCAATATACTTTTGTACTGGCTGAACAAATGAGATGATTTGCATTACATGGAGTAACAAACGTATTTTGTCCACATATCCCCCTTGATATGTTGAATTTTAGATCGATTCATTTACCTCCTATTTTTGATATCATCGGCAAGTGTAATCCAATTTATATTTTACTTGATTATTGTGGTATCCAAGCTGGTGCAATTCCCTAATACTTTTGAATAATTATTTTCCATCGGTAGAACGTAGATGGTGTGAACTACTTCCATGTGAAGGTTGTTGGGCTGTTGTTTGTTGCAACCACAAGGGTTAACGTGTCACCATCTCTTGTCCTGGAACTTCTGCAAAGGGTTGCCCGTGTCATTAAAGACTATTTAGGGGTTTTAAGTGAAGATTCACTTCGGAAAAACTTTGTACTTGTATATGAGTTGCTTGATGAAGTCATTGTAAGTTTCTTTTCATACTAAACTCTTAACTGCTATGTTCTTTCTCTCTCTCTCTCTTAAAAGGCTTGCTGCTCTTGACCAACTACTAAGGGATTATTGCATCATGGATTAGCAGAACTCAATATGAATTTATAATAGACTGCATTTTAGAATTTATCTGTACATTAGAAAATTTAACATTTTTCTCCAATGAAATATGCTAAGCTTTTTTTTTTTTTCTTTAATTCTGGTGAAATTTTTGCTGTTAATTATATATTGTGATTGTTCTTCTGAAAAAGATTTAAACACATCTGCTACTGTTGTTTTCCCACTAGGACTTCGGTTATGTACAAACAACATCTACTGAAGTTTTGAAGTCCTATGTATTTAATGAGCCAATTGTGGTTGATGCTGCACGTTTGCAACCTCTTGGCCCTGCTGCCATCTTTATGGTATGATGAGGTTACCTGGTTATCAACCCTCATATAAATGGTACTCTCTTGTTTTATCAACTTGACCTTGTGAAGCAGTTGATTTATCATATATGGATGCATGCAGCAAGGAACCAAAAGAATGCCTGGAACAGCAGTTACAAAGTCTGTAGTAGCAAATGAGCCTGGAGGTCGGAAGAGAGAGGAAATTTTTGTGGATATAATTGAGAAAATCAGTGTCACATTTAGCTCTAGTGTGAGTAAATTCTTTTTATTTGCATTCAACATCTTAAATTGTTCAAATTTCTAGCTATAAGTTGTTTATAATCTAATGATAATGCATAAAGTTGCTGGTTGAGTTGGTGTCTGACCAACTGGGTTTCATTAAATACTTTTGGATATCCTTTTTTTAAACTTTTTTATTCTTATTTATTCTCATTCTCTCTCTTTTTGAACAAACTAAAGTTAAATAGCTACCATTCTGTTCTTTCTCTCGTCATTATCTTCTTTAGTCTCTCTCTCTCTCTCCTGTAGTTTATTTGCAGTTAATAAATTTTTTTAAACAAAAAGTTACATTCCAAACACACACTCCCATCATCTAGTGTATAATTGTGTGAACCACTGTTAACCAATTCAACACACGCTCCCATCATCTAGTGCATAATTGTGTGAACCACTGTTAACCAGTTCATTGATGTTTGAAACAGGGATATATACTGACATCCGAGATTGATGGCACTATTCAAATGAAAAGTTTTCTGACAGGAAATCCAGAAATTCGATTAGCTCTTAATGAAGACTTGAGCATAGGAAGAGGAGGATCGGTCTATGGTACTGCCTTCGTGCATTCCTATTGATTATACAGTGTTTTTTTCTTTTGAAATTTGTCTTTCCATAGAGGTGCTATGTTCAAGCTTTTCGTTGCAAAGAGTTAACGATTGCTGATTATTGTAACTGTTTTTGTGCTTGATGACATTAGTTTTTGAAGGTTATTTTGAGAGGATTATTTCCTTTCTTGTCTGAGTGTATATTATATTCAGCCATGATTCTCAACTTTAACATGTTGCAGCTATTATCTTTGATGTGCATGTTCTAGGCAACATATCATTTAACCTACGTTGTGTCTCTACCATTCATCCACTATTTCAATCCAATGATTTGCCATCCTCTGGGTCTGCTTTTTTGTGGCAGATTATCGGAGTTCATCTGGTGCAGGGGTAGTGATACTTGATGATTGTAATTTTCATGAATCAGTGCGTCTTGATAGTTTCGATATGGATAGGACTCTGGCTCTGGTGAGTGAAACTTAGATGATAGCAGCTAGAAAACTGTAAAAAGATTGAAGAGACTATTAAACATCTTTTCATTGTTTAGGGGCATGTTTTATTCTGCTATTGTCTTTCAGGTGCCACCGGATGGTGAATTTCCTGTCATGAACTACCGAATGACTCAGGAATTCAAGCCTCCTTTCCGTATTAGCTGTTTAATTGAAGAAGCAGGACACCTTAAGGCAAGCTTGTCTTTCTTGACTTTCCATTCATCATGATGATATCATTATATCTTTTTTTTCATATTTCATAAGCATGTGATATCTCCTAAAAATAATAATGATATAAAAAAAACATATTTCATATATAAATAATTCATTTCGTTTTAGAATAAATTTGAAATTTCATAGCTTTGTTCCTGCATCAGTTTTTTATGCTTTCATACTGAAATTTTAGGCTGAAGTAATTCTTAAAGTACATGCTGAGTTCCCCTCAAACATTACTGCAAACACAATTGTTGTACAGATGCCACTTCCTAAATATACTGCCAGGTATTTTCCTTTTCCAATTGTCAATGTCGTAAGTGTTGAGATAAATGGATATATTTCTGTGGATTACATCTTTTGTACTCGGTAATTTCAGAGCTAGTTTTGAGTTGGAACCTGGGGCTATTGGGCAAAGAACAGATTTCAAAGAAGTAAACAAGAAACTTGAATGGGGCTTAAAGAAGGTAAATTTTTTAGTGATGCTTTGAGAAGTTTTTACCATCAAATAATTCAATTATGTAGTGGCTTTTTCCCATTCGCTATAATCATCATTTTGTAATGCTTGACAGATCGTTGGTGGATCTGAACATTCACTTCGTGCAAAGCTGACATTTTCACAGGAATCGCATGGTATGCATTATACATATTTTTTATTTTGAAAAGAATTTCTTTTTACTAAATTTTATCTTTCTCGATTTGTTAAGTTCATTAGAGAATTTGTGTTAAATTCATTTTCATTGATGAAATATTTATGGTTTTATTCAGCAAACATCACAAAGGAAGCTGGACCAGTTAGCATGACTTTCACAATACCCATGTATAATGCTTCAAGGCTTCAGGTAATGATATCGTCTAGTGGTAGTTGCCTAGAGGATTGAGACTTCCATATTTTGGCTGATACAAGCAAAAGTTTGAATGAATCTATGACAAAGCCTGGGATGGAAGAGGTTTAAAATGGAGCAGGCTCTAAATTAGGAATTCTTAAATCTTAGTTCTTTTTATGTTATGCTATTGAAATAGTGTCAATGTCCATGGAGCATTATTCTTTTAGTCTGATCAGTTGCCCGTCTTCTTGACAGATATTGCAAATATTACTTGTCTTGGGACCTTGTTTAGGATAATATCTAAGGCCCAGCCCACCCACCCCGTCTCCTTCATCCCTTTTTTCCCCTGTTTCTCTCTGCAAGCATGGTCATTAATTTCTGCTCTTAAATCAGGGATAACAACTAAAGGTGGCAAATTGAGCAGGTTGGGCTGACTCTGTATGCTACAATGTCTGGCATGGTATTATAGTGTGCTGGGTTGACCCAACATGATTAAAATATCAACCATGCTGGCATGGTCTAGATTTTCACGATGAATGGCCTAGGACGACCTGTGACCCATAGATCTTAAGGGCTGTTCTGCCCCTGGCCTGACACATTATAGTGGGCATTGCTGGGGGAGTGGGGAAGAAGTGGTCACATAACCTTTTAAGTAGTATGGGAAGTGAGCAACAGTCATCTTGTAACTATTGTAGTCCGTTGATAGATGGTAGGAGTGAGGGAATAGTTACGTGAACGTTTGCAAAGGGGACAACAATCACATGACTGTTTGCTTTTCTGAGTCAAACAATCATGTGACTATTCTTGGGACAAGGAGAGTGGGCTGGTTGAGGAAGTGGCTCCAACTTGTTGGGAATAAAAAAATTTGAATGATTGGTGTGGTGTTGAGGTTGGGGTTAAAAGGGGTAACAAATTCTAACAATAATTCAAATAGTAAAAGGTTTTTATGGACTGTGGGTCAGCTCATAGACTGTATGGGTCATGCTAACACAATGAGCTGCTAGCACGATCTCAGTAATTGTTGTGGACTTGTGTCAAGCATGGCTCATAGCTATAGACCTATAAGCCATGTTAAGCATGGCCCATTACGGGCTAAGCTATGCCATGCCTCGTGCTATCCGCTCATTTTGTCAACTCCAATCACAACCCTTTTGAGTAGCCATATTACCTATATTTATTCTTGCCATCTAGAATGCTTGGATAAGGTGGCAAAATGGACCGGATAGCAAGAGGCTTGGCACGACTCAGCTCATAATGGGCATGAGGCATAGTTCATAGGCCTATAGTTAAGGACCATGTTGGGTTTTGAAATCGTGGGAAATCGTGGCTCATAGTGCCAGCACGATGCAAGTGTCACGGACCTAAGGAAGAGTCCTGAATCTCACATCGAACATAATAGGAGGGTCACTGGGGTATAAAAGGGTTCACACCACCTCTGTCTTGAGAGACGCCTTTTATAGGACAAAACCGTGAGACCAGAGGGGCCAGAGCGGACAATACCTCACAAGGATGTGAATCGTGGCGGTCAGGCTGATCCGGGACGCCAGAAAGGTGAATGCCCGGGTCCCGGAGCCGCATGGGTTCAGAGCTTAAGTCTCGACCCGTGACACAAGCTCGTGGCCTGCAGCCTATAAGAACTTTTATTATTTGAATTATTATTGTTACTTTTTACTCCTTTTGACCTCACACTACACCAATTGCTTAAATTTTTTTTACCAAGTTGGGCCCACTTCCCCGCTCAACCCATGTCCGAAGAATTATCACATCATTGTTTTAATTGCGAAAAACAATCATATGATCGATGTCTCCTTTTTTGGACGCTCATGTGACTATTATCTCACTCTACCATTTATCCAATCGACCACAATGGTCACACGATGACTATTGCCCAACCCCAAACCACTCGAAAGGTCATGTGACCATTTGTTTCGCATTCCTAACAATAGCCCACTACAATGTGCAGTGTTAGGCCCGGCACACTATAGTGCTTTGCTAGACACTATAGCATGTAGGGTCAACCTAGTGTGCCCATTTTGCCACCTCTAGCTAAGATGACTTTAAGTTGAAAACATAACGGTTGCCGTTCAATAGTAAAAGCCAACTCTCAAGTAGCTTGATAGCGCAAGAGGACAATGTTTCTAAACCCCAATTCTGTGTTTAAGTGATTCAAAGATTCCTAATACTAATATTGCTCTCCTCGTGCAGGTGAAATATTTGCAGATAGCAAAGAAATCTAGTTCCTATAATCCTTATCGATGGGTGCGATATGTCACTCAGGCCAATTCATATGTTGCTAGAATATGATATGGTGGAATCTGCATTTTTCTTATTTGTTGGGTCCTGGATGTCACTTTATTTTTGTTCACTAGATTATACAGTTTTTGTTGAAACACCATATTTTTAAGTTGTATCATGTGGTGAAATTTATTTGATTTCTTGTATTGATGTTGTGTTAGAGACAATTCGATGTTTGTGGGAAATTACTTGTCAGCTCGTAAGAATACAGTCGTTCAAACCACAATGAAAACCCCTAAATGATAACATGAAGGGTGACAGCCCTACTTTAGGAAATCCTGCTAAAGTTGCATGGCATGATCAAGTTTTCCGTTAGAAATGAAAACAAACTTTCCAGGCTTGCCCTATTACCTTATATGTAGCCTTTTCTAGTTTCCATGCTCTGCTTATACCGCCAGGTTTGCCCAATCCGATAGGTGGAACGGGTTCTTCTTGACAAAACTTATATTAGGATCGGCACAAAGGGACCAAGCGTTTACCTATACTGAAACGGTAAATTGTGGGCTTATTCACTGGACCCAGCCCTGAGCATGGCAGCAACACAGCAGCACGAAGTTGGGGTTTTGGTCTTTAAGTGTCGGTTCGTAATTGGGGTTTCCACTTTCCCTAAGACAAAATAAATGCTTTACGATTACATCCAGCAATCCGACACATTTTCCATCAAAATGTCATTTTAAGCCATTAGGCAATTTGTCCTTAAACGATTGCGTTGAATTATTTTTTCATTGCTGTTGACTACTATAATACTATTATCCCCTTATTCAATTATAGTTTTAATATATATAAATCCCAAACTTAAGTTTACAATTATTCTGAAGTGGTATCTAAAAATTTAAATTATTTTTTTTATCAAATATCAAATATATATATAATATACGAAATTTCTACAACCAATAAAGAGCTGTCTTGAAATCGCCGACAGAATAATGTACTCTGGTCAAAACTTAAATTTCGCCTGTATAAAATAAGGTTTATAACTACTGGAAAATTATATTAATATAAGAAGAATTGTCAAAAGAAAAAAAAAACAACAGTAGATACTTCTCGAAATGTGAGATAGATAATAAAACTGAAAGACTTACATCATTTTCAAGAACTGCTTGAACTTTGATTATTCCCCTATGTGATTTATTTATACAAATTTAACGGTCAAATTATTTGACCAAGTTCGTATTAATATCATTATTTTATTCTGGCAGTAGCTCAACTTTGACGCCGGCAATCAGGAATGGCAAAAGGGTCACTGTCGAGGCAAATATAATACTTTCTGTCTCCAATTATGATATTCATATTTGTTATTGTACCTTATCTGTCAAATAATATTTTTATATATCCATTATCATATTTGACGGGTAAGGACAATCCAAATTTTATCTGTGTACTTAATTATAATTTTAAAAATAATAATAAAATAATTCAATAAATTATATATCTTAAATTTACAGTAAATAATCCAATAAAATAAAAAAATTCATTTAATAAAGTGATATGTAAAATATTTTTTGTAAATTATATATTATTTTTAATTATAAAAAAAATACATGAGACGAGAATTACCTCACCCATCCTCAAATCTGATTATTTGATTATTTAATTGATTACATACATTATATATATATATATATATATATTCATACTTGAAAACGAATAACCAGTGAAATTGCCATTCATATCGGCAACCTTCTTTTTTCTTTTCTCCATTTGCTTTTTGGACTTTTGGTGCTAAGATTGTTGTAATTAGATGTTGTATTTCTCTATAACTACACAAAGCGTTGTTGACTGTTAATCCAAATCTCAAACAACAAACCTTCCTTAATTGGAAAGAATTGAAATATGGTAGAATATATGTATCAATGATTAAAAGTTGATGCATTTGTTTTTTTTTATATATAAAAAAAATTATTGCTCGAAGATGAAAGAAAATCTTGCAGATATTAAATTTAAATCTTAAATTTATTAAATATTATATTTTTAAAAAATTATATGAACTGATTAAATTAAATTTCGTATTTATTTCTAACAATTTTGTTAATTAATTAGTATGATTATTTAGTTAAAATCATTAAATAAAAAAATGCTATTTGATTTTACGGGTATTTTTATTAATTAAATTAGACAGTTTTCTCACATTTTATCTTTTATCAATCATATTAACTAGGCAAGACCAATAATTTAATTTTTTTTCTTCTTATAGTATTATTTAAAAGAAATTATTTTTATTTCTTTACATTTGCTTTAGAAATGAAATTACTAAGATTCCAAAAAAATGACTCGTTATGATTTGGCTCAACTTGAACAATTTTTACCTAATTGGCTAATCCGACTTCCCTTTTCCATAAACCTCATCATCAAGTTAGCGATCATATATTAAGTCTTTCGTGATTTTATCCTTTTGATTGGTTAATGTTGTCCTTGAGGTAATCAAATGGCAAATAAAATTACGCCTATGCTCCCACATCATCTTGGTTTTCTTTTCACAAACTCAAATGAGAAAATAAAATAAATCTAGGACTTATCTTTATTGATTTTTATAATAATTTTAAAAAAATGATATTTAACATAATTAAAATTTCAGCACTTATAATATATTTTATAAAAAATTATAAAATAAGAGAAAACAAGAGAAAATTTTGCTTTGAGTTCCAAAATATATCAAATCTTCATATAATATTGCCAATGCCAACACGACAATAGCACAAATTTCATAGCTGGAATAATTAAATTATTTTCTCAGTATTTTTTAAGATTCATTCAAAAGAAATATGGATAAATTATAAGTTAATTAATCTAATTGAAACTTGCTACGGCATATATATATATATATATATTTTTTTTTTTTTTCTTTTTCACTTTATACCAAAGCAATTAGAAGGAGCTAACGTCGAAGTCAAGCTTCACCTTTTGGCTTTTACTTTGTCATAAGAATCTGTTGTTTGATGCCAAAATTTCCTTATTAATGTAAATGCTTTACTTCCCGTTGCTGTTGCGTAAATGTCTTATTCGATTTTAGTTACTCAAATTAGCAATTTCTGCTTTTTAATGTATCCTTTGATTCCTTTGTCATGCAAAAGTTATCCCATGCTTTGGACCAAAGCTTTTGCTATAAAATTTCATTTGACATACCTTACGTTAAATTGCTCTTCCCTCTTTTAATGTCTTGTTCTAAAGCACTTTCAATGACTGCTTGCTTATATCTGAGATAAATCTAATGGTCCCAATGCTTCTTTAAGTATCTTCATAAGCAAAAAATTTTATCTATGGTTACTAATAATCTATGAGAAATGTTAAAGTGCTTGATTATCGATTGTTTAACCATTTGCGGATAATCATTTCGTTATTCTCAATTATTTATATAATCATATTCTTTTATATATAAATGATATCGTAATTTGAAATAAGAGAACGCATTATAAGTATTAGAAAAAGTTTATGAAGTTTCTAATAAAGTTTCTAATAAAAAAAAATTCTTCATATATAACAATTAATGGATCATACTCATAAATAAGTATAAAGGATAAAGTAATTAGCTAGAAATATTGAATTTAATGAAAAAAAAAAAAAAGAACAAAAAAGGAAAAAGCAGTTTGAGGAATGCTTTCCCACATTATAGTAACAAATCTCATTTGCTATGATCAAAAGGATAATTAATTGGACCACATATCTAGCTAGCTCGGGTTGGTAACCTAACTTGTCGAGTTTTACCATGCATTAATACTATTTCATGTGGATGCTACGTAGCTTCACTTCGTTATCCTTAAAAGGGTAAGTTTCAACAAAGATTTTCTGCAGTCAGTTTCGACTTGCTTGGCAATCCTTTTCTTTGAACCCCAGCCTGCCCTCTCTTTTGCCATTTTTATAAATAACCCAGCTGCTTCTATCTACCTACTTTCAAGAGTTAATGGTCAGATTCATTGTTTACACTGTAAGCATATTAATAAAAAAAAGAAACAATGTTTTTTTTTTTAACATTAGGTCGATGATTTGTTTATTCATATTATATAAAATATTAAAATTCATATATTTATACCGTAGTTTACATAAAAATTAAATATCACAATTTGTGTTGATATAAAAATATAAAATATATATTTTTGTTTTATTAAATATATATATAGTTATTATTAAAATTTTAAACCACATCATTTTCATATCTTTTATTCATATCGTATTCGTGTTATGTCATCATATCATATTTTAAATTGTTAAGTCTAGACAATGCATCATTTCTCATAAAATAATATTTTCCTTGCAAAAAAGGAATTAATTTCTATTATCATCAATGATAAAATTGATAGGTTTTAATGGGTGTATTTGAATGGTAAAAGTTTGGAGGTTTTGAATTCAAATTTTAAGATTATTAGGCTGAATTTATAATTAAAGTGTCATGTTGCAATATAAAATATTGTACAAAAAGTGATATACTCTAGGTGCATGGTTTAATTCTTACAATTCTCTAGTACTAAGTTATAATTTAAATGTTAATTAGTATAATGATCATAATTTAAAATCAGGTTAACATTTTGAAAAATACCACTTTAAATTAGGTTCTAATTGACTTTGTAATATGTGGAGCTGAAAATATAAAATAAAAATAAAATGGAAAGGAAGATATGATAATGTAATGTTTTTTTTTTTTTTTTGAGATAAATGATAATGTAAAATTAACTATGAAAGAGAATTTTCTTAATGTAAATTCGAAACTTAACTCAACAAAATTATATAATTATTTTTAAAAGTGACGTCAAATAATTTTAAATTTTAAATTTTAAATTTTAATACTCAAATGCAATGTTGTTTTAAGAAAAACACACATTGCCAAACCTTGTACAACTCAACCTACACCCACTTGATGAATTACCACAACAGTTAAAGAAGAGAATATAAGTTTTTTCATTTTTTTCCTACTTTGTTTACAGCATGTGAGAGGATTTTCTTGGGTGGGTCCACTTTTGATATTTAATTTCCACATTTTCATTTATTTTAAAAGAAAAAAAAAGTAATACTAATAGCAATCTTTCTCTGACTTTTGGGGATTGTATAAAAATCCAAGTTTTGCTTCCTAAGCAAAATTATTATAAGCTTTGAATTTACTTTGATTAAGTATTGTACAACCTCCAAAGAAAATAAAAATAAAAAAAAAAAAAAGAAGAGAAGGAAAGTCGTCTTTGAAAACCCCCCTAACCGTTTGAATATTTTGAGCACATGAGAAATGGGAAGAAAAAGAAAAACTGTTGTCAAAGTAAGTGAGCTGAACGATGTAAGAAAACTAGAAAAGGGTCCAAGATAGCTAGAAATTAGACAGTGATCATAGTAAAAAGTATGATTAATAGAGATAGTAATAAAAAATAATTGCTCTTTCACAAAAACAAAGATGAACTGCTTTAAAGGAGTTAAAAGAGGAAGAAAATTTTGGTAAAGCCCAAATAATAAAACGATTTTATTGGTAAGAGCGTGAAGGCATCTCCCATGACCTAAAAGAAGAGCATCAAGGAGTCAATATCAATCCACTTGGTCGCTAGGACCCAATGGGCCAAATCTCTACTCTCTCCTTTCCATTCAAACATGAACAAAGAAAAGCCGAAGCGGTGCGCCGTCCAATGCAATGCAATGTGCGCCGAGCTAACTTATTGTGTATGGGGTTGATTTAGGGTTTGCAACTCAATCCATTCTCTATAGATTTTAATTCAATATGATTTTGTTAGGGTCGATTTTTTTTTAAATTAAATTTTGAGTCAAGTAATCATAAGAAAAAATCGATCAAGTTTTAGATAAATTTAATTTGATTTGACAAAATATATTTTTTTTATTTTTTAATTAATTTTTTTATTTATATATATTTATTTAATTTTATATTTATATTAAAAAATTATATTTTATATTTAAAAAAATATTTTATTAATTTCGAGTTGAATCGAGTACGATTTATATAATATTAATTCGAATTATATATAAAAAATAAAAAATTCTTCAAGTTGAATTTGGGATGAATAAAAACTCACTTCGATTTGATTCGTTGTCATCCTTAAGTTGATTAACGTAATTTAATTTAAAGTGATGAAATTTAAATAAGGAATTTTAGAATTTTTTTTTAAAGATATTAGTTTTCATGTTTAAGAATTTAAGAGTTAATAGATTTTAAAAAATGTTATTATGCTAAATTGAACAAATTTAAGATTATATTTCAAATTTTTCTTTAAAATACTTGGATCATGAATTAAAAAAAAATGATTATTAAAAAATTAGATGTAAAGATATTTTAAACGAAAGTATTTATAAGTTCAGTAGATACTAAAAACAATTTTTTATGAATAAATATGATTTAGATGAAGAATTATTATTTTTGAAATTAAACATCATGTTGAAAAAATTTTAAATTTTCAAAAGTTTTTGAATATCTAAGTTAGACATTCAAATGCAACATGTAAATTTTCACACAAAATATAAAATATTGCAAAGTGTATAATATCAAGTTTCCATCTCATAATACAAAGTAAATTTTCATATAAATTACTTTTAAACTTAATCATTCAAGTTCTCTTCAAAAACCATTTGAATTTCTTTTTTTTTTTTAATTTCAAAACTATTTATTAACCTTTAAATATCATTTCCCTATCACAAATACAAATTACATAATTCCAAACTTTTATATTTTATAAAAAAAAACAATTAATTCTTTTAATTCTTTGTATACATTTTTTATAAGACTAATGTCACGAAGAACTATTAAATTTAATAAATATATAATATTAAATGATATATAAATTTAAAAAAATTTTAATATGATATTTGAGTTATAAATTTATTAATTAAAATAATATCAACTCATAATTTAATTAATTTTAAATAATAATAAATTATTAATAAATAATTTTTTAAATATTATATTAATTAATAATTTTATAATTTAAATATCTTAAAAATATTTCATCTATGATAATATATATATATATATATATATATGTTACAACCAATCTTTCATACTTTCCGCTTTTGTCACTTCTGCTCTTTGTTTCTACTCTCTCATGTAGGATGTGTGGACCCTACTTTTACCAGCGGCGCCATTAGTCTTGGCTTCAAAGCTCACCTCTCCCCCCCCCCCTCTTATTTTTTTCCTTCAATTCTGTAGCTATCAATCAATAACCTTCTCTCGCCCCCACCTCCTTTATTGTTCCCCCCTATAAACAAATCCAAACGCCACGTTCCTCTCCTGTTTCTTCTACTCTCTTTCTCTCATCTCTCCCCTAGTTTCTTTCTTCCCCCACAGCCCATCTCCCTGCCCATTCCATCTTTGTTCAATCCCCTGTTCTTTTCTTGTCTTTTAATTTTCCCCTTATTTTATTGCAAAATCCTACATCCAAAATCTCTCCAATCATAGGCATTCACAAAGAAACTTATTTTTTTTAAAAGAATAGAAATTAATAATATTAGGAGATATTTCGAAAAAAAAAATCTTACCCCCACGACATGAAAGGTGAGTATGTAGAACCCAAAAATGGAAACCCCAACATGTTTTCCAAACTCCACCACCCTCACCATCAACACCAACACCAACACCAAAATCATCCTTTCTCTCATCATTTCCAACTCGCTCGTGATTCCCAAACCCCTGACTCCGATGACACCAGCCACACCACCACCCCTCCCCCCAAAGACCTGGCCACCAACCTCAACTCTTCTCTCCCTAGTGGTGGCAGCGCCGGTGGTGCTAGCGGTGGCGATGGGTCTACCATTGAAGTCGTTCGTAGACCCAGAGGTCGACCTCCTGGCTCCAAGAACAAACCCAGACCACCCGTCATCATCACTCGTGAATCTGACCCCGCCATGAGTCCTTACATTCTAGAAATCCCTGGAGGAAACGATGTCGTCGAAGCTATTTCCAGCTTCTCTCGTCGCAAAAACATTGGAATCTGTGTACTTGCAGGATCTGGAACTGTCTCCAACGTAACTCTCCGTCAGCCTTCAACTACTCCAGGAGCTACCGTAACTTTCCATGGAAGATTAGACATCTTATCCCTCTCCGCCACGTTCCTACCCGAAACGACGTCGTGTCATGTGCCCAACACGTTTTCAATCTCTTTGGCGGGTCCTCAAGGGCAGATCGTTGGAGGGTTCGTAGCTGGCTCGTTGGTAGCAGTTGGCACTGTGTTTATAGTAGCTGCTACGTTTAACAATCCTTCTTATCATCGGTTACCTGGAGAAGAAGAAGCAAGGAATACGGTGTCGTCTGGTGGTGGTGGTGAAGGGCAATCGCCGCCGTTGTCTGTTGGCGGTGGAGATAGTGGTCACGGTGGCGGGGCAGATTCTTGTGGGCCGGTTTCGATGTATAGTTGTCATTTGAGTGGATCAGATGTGATTTGGGCTCCAACTGCTAGACCACCACCGCCTCCACCGCCTTTCTAATGAGTTAAAAGTTTTAGCCTTTCGAGCTTTTCTTATAAAATTTTCTTCTCTGGGAGCACTGTGAATTAATGGGGTTTAGACGACCGTTCTTTTTTCTTGGGTTTATGTAGTCTTTTGTACTTTTGTTCCATCATATGATCATTAATTACCTTTGCTTAAATCTTAATTTTGATATTTTATAATTATCAGTTAAATTCTTTGTTGATCTAAGAGAAAATGTGCTTCAAACAATTTCAAGCTTCGGAGAAGCTGAGAAAGCATAGTCATTGGCTTTGCCTTCGATTGAGCTGAGACGACCCTGAATAATCATCTTCAACTAGGGCGTGGGTTATCAAATTTGTCAAACATCAAAATCGAAATTTCTTCTGGGTTTTTGTTCTCTCTGTTTTTATTACATGTTAGATATTTGCCAGATTCTTTTTCCTTAATATTTGTTGGGGTAAAATGAGGTGCAAATGGAAGAGAGAGCTGAGCTCTGCTTAGCTTTGCTTTGAAGTTTGAAACTGATCATACATATCTCTGCACTTCTGCAAGCAGCAGCAGCAGCAGCTGCACCACTGGCTGACAGATAATGCAGCTGACTCGATTGATCGTTTCTTTTATTTTTCCCATCTTCTTCGTTGAGATTAAGCGTATGCCAGAAGAAAACATGGCTAGGGTTATGCCTGCCAGTTTCTTTTCAGTGCTGCTAACAGAGAAAAAGTGAAAATAAAAAGAAAGATGGTTTCGGTTTGCTTTTTGTCCAATACCTTCTTGAAAGTTCTTACGCCACGTTTAATGGCAGTATTTTTCTCTTAATTTATTATTATTTTTCTCTCTTTTCTGTCTGATCATATATGTACTTTGCTTTGTCTCTTTCTAATTTTTGCATCTTTTTCTTTGATGGGAAAAAAGAAGACAATGATGAAAGCAAAGATAAGGTTGTGGATGGGGGGACTCACTGGCCCTCTCTCCGTAAAATCAATCTTCGATTCTCGAGCAGCTGCTGTTGCTCTTGCCTGCTGAATACTACTGGCTACTGCTTTCTCACCCGAATGAGTTAAACGACACTTGTGTTTGGCTCTGAATGGTCATATTTCATGGTGATAAGACACTTATTGCCTGATTCTATCAGTTTTTGCTTTCTTTCTCTTTCTTAAAAAATTTTGCAGATTGTTTTGTTATTATTGTTATCCTTTTTTGAGTTTTTTTTTTTTTTTTTTTCATTTGAATGTTGCCTCATCAAACTATATGCTACGATTGGAAGGGTTTTTTTTTTTTTTTTTGACATTAATTACTATTTAAAGTTATTTATCAATATCCATCATCTATTTATGTTTTTAGTAAAAAAATAACAATTAAAAACTTACCAAAAAATAAAAAACATATATACTTATGCTTGAATTGCATTTTTGGCATGCCATCATATCGTAAAGAAGATGATTCATTTCCTACGGCACAATTTGCATTTTTATCTAAGAATATTCCTCACTTATGTTTCTAACGTTTATTTTATGCGCTTACTATTTTTTTTTTTCAAAAAAAAAGAGGGAGCTTTAATATTCTAGCCAAGCGAATCGATCATGCAGGGAAAGATCAGTGTCTTTGCTTAAACTTTTTTCTTTTGCAATTTAGATTATGTTCCAAAACATTGTCAAAATGGCCAAGTGTTTTAATTTGTTCTCCATGACCAAGGTATGCTTTTTTTTTTTTTTTTGCCATGATCAAGGTCTAGTTCAAGTCATTTAATTTTGATATATTATTCAAGTATTTTCTCCCTTTCCCTCCTTTATTTTTATTTTTATTTATTGTCTTATTTTTCTTTTATATGTGGCTTTTTTTTTTAATTGATGATCAACTTTTTTTCCCACCTATAACTCTCCCACCAATTTATAAAATACATATTTTTTAATGGGATCATAATTTTAAAATAATGGTAAAAATTATAATTATTAAAATTTGAATTTTAAATTTAAAAACATTAAAAAAATTCAAAAGTTAGTTTATACAAACAATTAGTTATGGCTTTCTATCCCACCTAAAATAACTGATATTTTAAAAGTCGAAGGGAGATCTTTTGGCCCCCCAGCCAAAACAAATTACTAGTAAATCGATTTCGTCCTACCAAAATTTTGAAATCTTTAAAAGAGATTTTCATGTTTCAGAGTAGCCATTATCATGTTAATCATTCATGCTATTGAGATTTGGGAGAAAGCTTATAGGAATGTTTTTAAGTGAAGTTTATAATTTTTTTTTAAAAAAAGTAATTTAATAAAAATTTTAATCAAATAAATTGATAAATTTTAGTGTGAAAATTAATAATACGTAAAAAATTATTAAAAATATTATTTATAATTCAAATTTAATTTATTTTTATTTAATAATAAAAATTGTCAATATTTTTAATTAAAAATATTTAACTAAAAATATATATATAAATTTTTTCAAATTTTATATGTTCAGTTATTATAATAAAATTTTTTAATCTATTAATTTTAATTTTTTATTTAATTATTTTTAATTAAAAATTTCATTTAAAAAATTTTATTTAAATCCTTCCCTCATATTTGTGGCCGTACACCAATTTGGGGGGAGGGGGGACAGATGGTGTGTAATTATAAGTAAATGGTTGACAAAATTATTAAAGAGGGAGGTTGATACAAATAGCTACCTAAAAATATAGGGTTTTATTGTTTTTCCCACTGCAACTAACTAAATAGGTTGATCATCTTAATTTACTCCATCAGCCACTTGTAGAACATTTTTCATTTTTACATCTCAAAGTAATTTATTAATAAAATGTTAAATTTTTAATTTTAAACGATTAAGTTTAAAAATTATAATAATGTTAAATATAAAAAATATAAAAGTAGTATATTTTTATTATTTAATATGTATATATTATCTTTTAGACTATGATTGATGTTCAAATTCAATGGCTTCAATTTTGAAATCAATTTCAGTTTTAATATTGATAAATTTTAATTTTTTTCAAGAAAGTAATTAATAAAAATTGGGTTTTGAATTTGAGATTTAATATATAGTTGGGGTTAAATGGTTGTAATTATCCTTTTTTTTATTATTTTTATGGAAGAAGAGGAAAAAGGGGGTTTGATGGGTTGTCGTTTGAATTGATGGAGGAAGGTGTTGACTTTTGAGGAGAGTTTCAAAGGAGGTTGTTTCAATAACCTTACCTTACCTTACCTTGCTGTTGCTTATGGCATGATCCATTAATTAATTAATTTAATTAGAATGCACTTCCATTAATGCTATACTATTTATTAACATCTCCAGCAAGGTTGCCTCCTATTTTGTGCACTACCCCTTAATCAAACATCAAATAGATTTGTCCAAATCAAAAATTGGATGTTAATGCCTAACCCTCTGAAAATTTCTCTACCAAGTGGGTGGCCAATCCCCTAAAGCTGACCAGAAACTAAAACTTCTTTGTTTTCCCAGTTGGCAATAAAAGCCAACCAATCTAATTCCAGTCTGGGAAACGAAATGAAAATCCTTCATAACCTGGCGCCTCTTTCTTTGACCATTCCCTTACTTTGATTCCATGTTATCTCCTCAATGCTCTTGGTTATGATTATTATCATAAAATCATGTTGCTTTTGTTCTTCCCTTAATACGACAAAACGTTCTTTTGATGAATGTAAGAAAAGTTTCTTGGTTGATTGGTGAAGTTGCCTCAAAATTCAGGGACATTTTTCCTAATAAAAGTTATCATTAGTTCTTTTACTCAATGCCTCAACTTTCATCATTTTACTCGGTTGTTCAGATTTGACTTTGTTTGCATTCTGCCGGGTTCTTTCAAGTGTAATAAGATTTGCAAAATCCAGATTGTCTAGCAACTTTGTTCGATCTTAATGCAGTCAAACTTACTGGTGATGATAAGGCAAAGCAAGAAATAAAGAAGATGAAGCAACCTGTGATTGTCAATTTCAGCAATTTTCCCCGTTAATTTTTGCTTCATTTTCGATTCCAATATCATAAAATCAATAGGAGAATAGGGATAGAAACAATCAGATTCACTACTATCTTGCACAAAACAAACATTTGGGGACAAATTGACTCTAAAGTCTAAATGACTGTCCCAGCGCCATCATTCTGAAGCTTAAGCCCTTTCTTCCTTTATTTCCTGAATTTAGTAGGCCCCAATTAATCAAGCTAGAATTACATCATTGGGGTACCAAAAAACTAGGGTTTGGCCTAATGAATTATTTTATACTTTGGGTAGATAATTGAATTATTCATTGCTTTGACTATTTTCAGTGTTCACATATGGAACAGTAATGTATATATGCTGACAGAAGAGTAGATTTTCCAAGTTCAGAACAAATCCACTGCTTCATCTTTATAATAAAGTATATTATCTTCAACAGCATGACCTGTCTGATTACTTCGTTGTAAGTAACCAAAAAGCTCTTTTTTTTTTTTTTAAATCGAAGTAGATAAATTATTTAATTTTAAGGTCATAATAAAATATATTATATTAGTTTTTTTAACCCATATAATGTACGGAATTTTTATTAAAATTTTCATAATTTTAAATTTATTTTAAATTATTTATCTAATATATATTTATATATTTATAAATATTAAATTATAATTAAATGATAATTTATACATAGCATATTATAAATAATATTATTCATCTAAAAAATTTAAACTTTTGTAAATTTTTAAGAATTATAAAAATATTTTTTTTCATTAAAAAATATTTTCTTTAATTTATTTGCTGAATACTAAAAATTTTACTACCCTTTTCTTCTTGTTTGATAAAAAATCAAGAATTATTATTTAAATAGTTGAAATTAAAAATTATTTTTATCATAATATTGATTAAGTGGTATATATATATATTTGATAGAACAACAAATCACAATTATTAATTTTGTTATAATTATTTGCTTTCTATTAGTTATTAATTTTGACATACTTCAAGTAATTATTACATAAATATATTGGGTTAACAATTATTTCTATATATGTCGACAAAATACAGTTATTTTTTAGATAAATGGGAAACAATAATTATTTACGTTATGCTTAAAAACTTTTTTTGAAATATTTTTTTTATTTTAATCATTTTTAATATAAATGATAGTATTTTTTGTGAGTTAAATATGGTAGTGATCATCATTATTCTCATATCATCTATTGTAGACAAAGAAATTTAATAATAAAAAATATAGAAAAAGGAAATAGATAATATAAATTTATATATTATTTTGTCAAAATTAAATATATACAATAATAAAAGTAGATATGTTAATAAATTAACAGAGAATAAAAACATTAAAAAAATGAATAAAAAAATAAATATATAATATAAAAAGTTAATTATAATCGATCTAAGTAAAATTTTAAAAAATTATGGACTAAAGAGAAACAAATAAGTTAACGAAATATATAATATAAAAATATTTGAATTAAAATATAAATAAAACATTATATTTGTTTTCAAAGAAAAAACATATTTTTATCTAACTTTTTTAATAACATTAACATGTATCATATTTTCATACAAAGATATAAGCTTTTATTACTTTAAACATAAATATTTTTTAGTCAATAATTCATTAACTTATCTAAAAGTATTAAATTTAAATAATCTATTAAATAATTTTAAATTTTTTTTAGATTTTGATTTGAATTTAAATAATTATTTAAAAATATTAAATTTAAATAATTTATTAAATATAATTATTTGACAGAAAATAAAATTTTATTAAGTATATATATTTAAAACTACCATTAAATTTAAAAAGAAAATATAAATTACGATTTAATATATTTGAATTCAAATCTTATACAAAAATTTCAATCTTAGATAGATATTGATTTCAATTTAAATAATTTATTAAAATATTTTATTTGATAAATAAAATAATATAAATATTATCTTATGTGTCATTAAAAGAGATTATCCACTTAGGTATCTATGTAAGTAATTTTGATCATATAATCTTATATGTTGTAATAATATATATATATATATATATATTAAATTTGATAATTTAAAATAAATAATTATAAATTATGTATTTGAGATAATTTCAACAAACTATCACAGATAGAATTCAAACCCAAAAAAGTTGTCAATTAAGTATAGAAACTTGTAAGACTGGGGAAATCCAAATTTTCAGCTTAGCCAATTGATTATTGTTTAAAGAAAGTAGTACAACTTGGTTTTCATGGCCATAAATATCAGTGATTCCATCAGTTGCATGATCTTTTAACAGAGTGCTACATTTTTAACTGAAAAATACTAACGTTCTCAATATATATATATATATGCTTAGGAAGTGAGTTTTAGGTATGGGTCATGGTCAATACAATATGAAACCTTGAAGCAAAGTCTTTCTAGCTGGTAATTGGAGTTTAGGGATTGTAACGATCCCTTTTGTAATTTGGTTGGTGATGCAGATCAATCAGAAGAGGAATTCTGGAACATTATAATCAGAGAGATCAAATAAAGACCAGCGTGAATTGAAAAAAGGCTCAAAGCATCTTTACTAAGATGCTAAGTTTGTTTAACGGCAAGAACAAGACAGGCACTACCATTGCCTTCAAGCCGAAAAGAAGACTTATTTTGACGCAAATAGATGGATGACAAAGATCCTTAGTTAGACCAACCACCCATGATTCGCTGTCCCTTGCTGCTTTGCCCCGCCATCATTCGAGACATAAGGGATTCAAAGAAGGGGCGGAGATAAACTTTTCCAAGCTCAAGATTTTTCAGGGGAAGAGCAATGTAAAACTGATTAAAAAGCATGTTAAACCTTGCCATGAATGCATGCTTAAAACACTTTCGTGTTAAACTTGAATTAGTAAAAGAAGGTACGGCAATGAAGAAGTTTTTGAAACTGCCCATTTCGATTCGATCTGTTCTTTCCGTTTGAACAAGTTGGGGATGGAGGGGGTCCCATGTTAGCTCACAAGTTGCTATAGCTTTTCATTGAAGCCAGACTAGTTTAAGAGATAGAAGTAATCGATACACTTGACAAAATCAAAATGCATGGCTTGGCAGTGACTTCTCGATGGCAGACTTTTGCTCGCTTTAAATGTCGGCCAGAAGAAGCTACAATCCCCCCCACTTGCATCACCTTGTTTTGTTGTTTCTTGATCAATAATATAACACGTTCAACCCTGCAGGCACCCAGAAAACCCCACTAATGACAATAACCCAACGGCGTGTGGGACGTTTTGGACTTAAAAACAAGCTTTGGAAAGTCAAGCCTGAATTCCTTGTTTGCCTTTAAAGTTCATTAATCCACAATTTAAAATAAAAAAAATGAAGTTTCTTCGAAGATGAGAGTTGATCTAAATCTGCTTTCAAAAACCAACTCTTTCATTCTTTTTTTGCTTGGTGCATAACTTTGAATCTAGCAATATAACCACGTTTCACGTACAAACATGGTGGTCACCTAACTTTGGGACACAATTTTTTCTTCAAATTAGTTGGCAAGTGAACCCAAAATATTTGACTTTTCGATTACCGTCAAACTCATAACATCCTCCCATTGTTTGAATATCATGAATTACTAGAGAAAGTTCTTTCAAATCAGCTAGCTCTTTTCCAAAGCGAAGTTGGAACTGGATATCCTGGTTCACTTTGAAAACCCCAAATGGAGACGCGACAAAATCAAGAGGGACAAACGTTATGATCTCTAAAGATGCGAAATTCACTCATTTCGAACTTGAGATTTAAGAAAATTAAAAGTTACAAGATAATTCTGTCTACTCTTTACTTTAAAAGAGATGTGAACATAATCTTTGCATCATAAAATTATCTTTAAAGTTTATCTACTATATTATGGACTCTTCACTTGGATGTAGACATGTTCAGAAGTTGAGTTGCTCGCGAGACTTGCAGGCCGAGTTTGACTTGAACTGGATTTTGAATAGGGATTTCAAGGCTTATGTCCTGATAATTCGAATTATTATTTTATTAAATAAAATTAAAATATTAATATAATATATTTTAATATTTTTAAATAATGACCGGACCTACCCAAACTTTTATGAGTGAATTAGGCTTCGAGTAAAAATTTGTAAGTACTAACTGGATTTGATTCGCTCCAACTTTATCTATGATTACATCTAAATAAATAAACATATATATATATAAAAAGGGGGGGACTTATATTCACTAACTCCTTTCCACTTCCAATCCCAACTTTCATCCCAACAACCCCTTAAAGGTTTTATGCCTTATTTACTCCTTTCCAAGCTTGTCCTTGCCGACTTTCAAAGAGTAGATGATGGGTGAAAGTTTTAGTCCATTATTTCTGCAACAATAAAATTCAAATTCTTTGACCAAACAGAGCTCTTGCGCATACATTATTCAGTCTCTTGGGTTTGGCTGAAGCATTAAACCCCACTAATCATCTTAGAAAATATCCAAGTTGTAAATTTTCTGTCTCATTTTCAACTTTTTTTTTTCTTGTAATGGAATAGGTGGGTAACAAAATCAATTAGTACAATCGAAGTGACACGATCTGTATAATATGGGTCTACATGCAGCAGGTAGGGTAATCGGTGGTGGGTGAATGCTGTCAGGGCAAGCATCGTTAAGAAAAGAGTACACGTGTACGGTCATGATAGGTCTTCATTTGTGAAGTCGAAATCCAGACAAAAGACCAGATGAAAAAAAAAGGAAGAGAGTAGAATTGGAAGGAAGACATAGTTCCCGCTGGGTTATTGCCGTATTCATTGGACTGGATGGACCAGTCTTGTCTTATCCCACGTGGGCTGTTTAAGTATTTTGCTTTTGTGATTTGGCCTATTGCCTTACTCTATACTTCAATCCATTTTGGACGTTCTCAATACAGGTTTTTTTTATCAAGCCTGTTTTTGAGTTCCATTTGTGGGTGGCGGGGGCCATTTTGGGCCCAAGCTCGCAGTTTGCCACATGCCCAAACTATTCCTTTGTCCTTAGTACCACTAACAAACCAAAAAGGTTTGGACGAAGATAAAGGCTGAGGCTAGTTCATAATGTTTTCGTTCTCTTCCATGTATAAATAATACATTAATGCTTTTAGTATTTTATTACCTAGAGACTGTAGTGGATAAGATATGAACAAAGTAGTAATGGCTGCTTTCTTTAAACAATGCCTGTTGACTACAAGAGTACATTACATACAACCCCTCCCAAACCTTATTTACCTCCTCTAACTCAATAGCCCAGTAATAAAATTTCTAATTGGTTCTTTCCCTCGTTGAATTTCTAAAAGATAAAGCATTTAAAGGGTTAACCTGTCCAAATCTCCCCGAGTCCGTTTCCCTAGAGCTACTACTACCTATCTTTCTACACTGTTTACTCGTGTCAGAGTGGAAAAAAGTATCATTTCCCTTACCTTCCCCATCCATCTGCCTGCTACTCCCGCTGGGTCGTCTGTCCAAAAGAATAGCATTCTTTGTAGTTGAATCTGAATAATCCATTTGAGAGGAGTAAATTTCAGGCGAACCTGAAGCATAATGATCTAAATCAGCAAGGGGTGAATGCCTTGAGTAAAGGGGAGAAGAAGAGGAAGATGAAGAAGCATCGGAATCAGAACTCCTCCAGGGGTTGTTCCAACCACGTATTGAATCGCCAA
The DNA here is from genome assembly GCF_002303985.1 of Durio zibethinus. Next base: position 31,207,949 of record NW_019167937.1, on the reverse strand, counting down.
ATGCAGAATCCAATAAATCATCAGCGGACGTAGAGTCTCGTGTGCTGTCAGTACAGCAGGAACCTTCATCAGAGTTGCTGCTAAAAAGAGAAGAACTATCACTTGATGAGTCTTCTTCTAAAATCCTTTGGAGCCGATTGTATTTTAAATAAAAATATTCAATGCTCCCAGGAATATCTGGATGAATTGAACTGGGGTAGAATTCTTCAACTGTCGAAGGACTTGAATTTGGCGGATTCTTTGAATTGACCCTAGATAGAATGGCCTTATTTCTGCTCCTTATCAATCTTGGGGCCCTGGGTGAACACCTGCAAGGTAATTAGTTAGTTAAACCACCACCGTAATGACAGCATTTGAATTTTAGTAGCAAACAGAACAACTGAGATTCGTTACCTTGCATAGAGAAGCATGTATGCCCCTTCGGTTAGAACTCTTTCACGTTCCATGGGTGTTACCTGCCAATTTATTGCCAACCCAAAAATTTAAGAAAGGATTTTACGCAATTAAAATGTTACAGTAATCTGCAACATGAAGACCAAGCAAAAGGGAAAACTAGTTTTTGCGCTAAAACTCAATTTTTGGGTTTACGACAGCATTTTAGACCTGACCTTTGGTACATTTCACCAAAAAACACGTAAAATAAAGAAGCTAAGCAGAGTAATTTACTTTTAAAACTGAGACGTATATGAGTTACCACAATTAATAGAAGTCCAGCCCAGAATCAAAAGGGAAAAAAACAAGGCCTCCCTGGCGCATTTCGGAAATAAGGGGGTGTATTTTCTTATATCTCCTATCAAACAAGACATTTAAGTGATCCCAAAGCAAAGCATTTATAAGTATAACTGATTATTACTAACATGGAAGCAACAGCAAACCGCTATATTTGGCAAAAACTTTTAACATTTAATTAAGGGGAGCATAATAGAACAACATCCTACAAAATTTAAAGGTTTGGTTGGGTGCGCAATCAAAATATAATGTGGATGAAGACATAAATTAAGGAAAGTTACATGCATTAAACAAATGAAATGGTTTAAAATATGCAGATGATAGTTTTAGACAACATACCGTCCTATCATCAATCTTGAACCACTTGTTTTGAACATTTTTAACATAGCACACATAGTGACCAGAAAATGCAGCATTCATGATATCCAAGTGGACCACCACACCATAGAGCCTGTATATGGGTGATTTATCACTTGTCCCACTCATATATGGTGCCAAGTTCAAGATCTCGGGGAACCGAATTGCTTTATTAAGCTTTCCGAATTTACCAGACTGCAAAATAATGCACATATGCTGTCAGAATCTGCAAAGAACAAAGAGCAAAACAGCACTCTTTATCAAAAGCTGTACCTGAAATCGCTTCAAAGCAATTGTTAGGACATTTGGAGCCTCTAATATAGTCAGCTTCTTTTTGGCCTTCTCGTAAGATTTGCATCTGAACAAAACAAGGACTATCAAAGTAAGCAAACCTTTAAAAACTGATGACATCTAGCAAATAGAGAATTTAGTTGAGGATCCGCAACCATGTACACTGTGTATCATTACACAGTACCACCACTAATATCAACAAGAACAAGAACTCGATAATAATGAAAAGAAAAGTTCTAGGTTAAATAAAACCAATCATTAGAGAAATCTTTGATGAAAAACAGATTTTTTTTTACAAGCAATTATAATTTTATTGCAAAAGTTCTGTTAAATTTGTTTATTTCTTGGTATACACATCTAATAGAAGCATAAAATATAGATTCCAAGTTTCTACTATCAATGAAAATTTGGCCAAAACAGAAAAAGGAAAAACTATCAACAAATATAATAGCCACTTTTGCATGTTCACACTACACAGCAGACAAAATAATGTAATATGATGTACATAAGTCATAGCTTCCAAAATTTGACAAAAAAGTGTTTCTCCAGAAGCATCAAATACAGCCTAAAGCTTCTTCAAAGAATGCTATTTATAGAAACAAAGACCAGATTTCCAACAAGTTAAAAGCTGAAGCCAAAGAAAAAGAAAATAATGGCTTTGATTTGAGCATCTATCCTCCCACCAATTTGGAGAGAATTTCTTAAAAAGTTAAATTGTCAAACTCAAACAAACTGAAAGACTAAAGTGAACAAATAAAAAAGTACAATATTTTGAAAATAGAACTATCTCCATAAAAGTTCAACTTCAGCTCCCTCTGCATGGTTATAATAATGATAAAATATCTAAAAATCATTTTGAAAAAATGTATATGGTACCAACCTGCAACATTGGTACTTATTTTCTCCATCCAAAATCTCAGTCCGTGTAAACCGCTGAAGAGCCTCTTCCAGGGTTCCTATGTCTCCTTCAATCTCAACTGTAAGGTCCATCATTCTTTCATTACATTCAGACTTGCCTTGACACTTCATGCACTTTATCTGCGGGCAATAACAAGTTTACATGCATCATTTGCATTTTAACACATAACTCTTCATGCAGCCAGATGGTAGCTTGGTCTTAATCTATTACCTTTGACCGAAGGTAGCCTCCAAATGTTAGGTCAATTAAAGTTGTTTCTTCTTCTGAACGACATGATGAATCCACCCCAACTTCTGTAAGACAAACAGACTGCATTGCATCGATAGCAAACCTGCCAAATATAATTCATCAATAAATTACTACAACATTATTGAAATGATTACTCATTTCCCGGAAAGGAATCATTATAAAAGGGTTCAAGATTGAAGATTAGTAAATCTAACCCACCTTAAAAATTCATGTGCATCTTCCTCTTTCCCACCGGCAAGTTGACCACCAATATTTTGTAGTTGGGACAGTATTCCTATAGGAGAAAGTGGAGATTTCCCATCCTTAGACTTCAAAATTAGATTTTCGAACTCACAGGTGAAACACCATTCTTTCTTTGCACCTAATAAAGCAATTTATAGTAAGCGTCATCCAACATGCTACCTCAAAACACAAAATGTAAATAATTCCAGTTTGAAACGTCACAGGGGCATACATGCTTTGGAATGGAGTCCCTGAAGAAAGTAAGCAGTCAGAGGAGGAGTAAATGTCAAGCATTGGAGGACAGCATTGGCATAACAGCTGTGCAAAGTAAACAGCACATTAACAACAGAAAGAGATAATCCTTACCAGGAATAAAATAGTCAAATAGACATCTAAGGTCCCACAGAACTTAAAGATGAAAACTTAAAACACCGTAAATAATCTAACAATAGAGTGTATGTTATTCATAATAAAGCACGTCAACTGACAACAATCAGTAAAAAGGCATAAAATGAAATCTATTTTCTATTCAATTAAGTGGCTATGTAAAATGACAAAATAAAATCTATACTCTGCATATGGTCTGTGTAACATGAAAAAGAGGAAAGAAAATGAATAAAATAATATAATATAAAAACAGAAAAAAAAAAAAAACTCGGTATGCCCTATATAGTTTTTCCAAAACTGTTTGCTATAAGGAAAAGCCAACCTTATATTACCTGTTCCCACAGTTTTCAAGACCACATGGATGCAGTTCCACCTTGTTCCAACTATAAAGCTTGACAAATAATTCATAGGGAAAAAGTCCCTGCAAATACAAAAGAAAATTCAACTAAAAGCTACTATGTCAGAGGCTAAACTAGTAAAGTTAAAAAGAAAAGCAACTTCAAGCCAACCTTATCATTATATTTTCCAGTAACCTCATTACCAACGTGAAATGGATAGTGTTTGGGCAATTTCGATCCTCCAAATTGATCAAAAACTTTCGACATAGAGGTTTTCAATCCATGCCTACCATTAGTAGAACAACTTGAATCCTGAGGTAATGTAGCAGCATTTGCATGAAAACCATCAATTTTTCCAGATTTCACACTAGGAACAGCATGCACTCTGGCACTGGATGAATAAGCATCAGAAGACTTTAATTGATGAGAAGCATTGCTAGGTCCATTAATGACAGCACTAGAGCCTGACTTTTCTAAAGATGAAGATGACCAGCTACTGACTAATAGAACATCTTTATTGATAGCTTCTCTGGGTTTTGTGGCATGTGAAATATTGCTGGACCCACACTCCGCATGGTTAGGCCATTCAGAATTTGAGGATGGGGAGTTGCTGCCCTGCAGAGCATCTAAACCAACATTTTCTGACAATGTTACTCCATCAGAAAGCTTGGTATGCCCCAAAGCACCCCGAGGAGTATCATCCAATTTGGCAGCTTTCATCTTGAAGCCTTGTGGATGAGAGGAAGACGCATTTCCAGACAAATTACGTGAAAAATGTAAGGAAGTCCCAGAATCAGGTGAGGCACTTTTACTGCCGTCTTTAGGATTAGAATGATAAGACTCATTGTCAGCATCAGTTGTAGATGCAACTGATTCTGGAGTTCCGCCCGTGAAACCAGAAGATAATGTACAACCCTCAGCAATTGAGCCCTCACATGTACCACTAATGCCTAAACTGGAAGAACTAGTTACTCTGCACTGGCTCTCCCCACTTTGATCAGGCTTCATCTGATTTAATTTAATTAATTTAGAAATATTATCTACAGAATCAACCAACCTAGCAAATTTTGGGGATGATGGATTGGTTTGATCCACGTTGTTGACACCAGAAGCAGTCCAAAACATGTCAAGGTTAGCATCAACAGACAAAGATCTATCCAATTTATCAGGCTCTTTTGAACTAATGCTCTCACACACAGAAACATTGTCAGATGATTCACTACTAGCTGCAGGTGCAAATCCAGAAAATGAAGCGCTGGAAGATTCTGAAGCAGAGTTCATTCCTTCCCCATTAGCATGGAACTCAACCTTTAAATTATCACCCTTCCCATGTAAAACCACAGAAGAGCTAGTGGAACTATACAATGCAGGTTCTATGGGGGTTTTTCCAGTTTGCTTAACGTGCGACTTTTCTTCAATCTCATAGCTGTCTCCATATTGGTCGTGCTCTATCACCTTCTGACCAGAATCACTGCCCTCATCATGATTCTGGTGTGTGGCATTGGCAGGTGGATGGCATTCTTCTTTGTGACCTTGCCGCCAGTGAATAATTTGACACTTAGCAGAACTAAAACATCCAAATTTTGATGTAAACAAAATACTGTTAAAAGACAATAATGTAGAAACAACTGTGTCATCAGAAAATAATGCTCAATTCAGCCATAATTTACTATGAATGTCCCATAAGATCACGTCCTAAGAATTAAAATTACATGATAGGAAAATGCTAAGCTATTTTCTCCATTCATTGGAGTGGTGTTCTTTTTTCCCATCAAATGAACTACATTTTAACTATTTGCAAATGTATTTAGTGAACATAAACTGCCTAAACCCCTAAACTGCATGGCCAGTAAAAAAACAAAAAAACAAAAAAAAACAAAACAAAACTCCCAAACTGCAAACAAGACAGGACACAGAAAAGGTCATCTTCAGGAGGAATAGTTAAAAAGCTTTCTAACATCCAATCTTTGTGACATACTATAATGATAGGAAGCTCACACATGGCATACACAAACTGAAACATTTGCTCACAATCAGCACAACCATGAACTATCCATCAAAGTACTGCAGTTTTTAAGACAAACACCCCATCCATGATAGAAAGTGGAGGTTGAATCTATAATGTAATTTTCACCAACCAAGTCTTCTAAATTGCTTCATTTCTCACTTCGTAAACACACACCTCGTGCGCCTAAATTATATGTCTACGTAATTTTTACAGATTATGGAGTATTTAAACTGGAAAACACATTTGAAGCACTTTTCTAACCAAAAATTTCTTCATTTCCATATCATTTAAGAAATTATTGCGAAATAAAGAATCAGATTCACCTCAAATACTGTTCAAACTAAATAACCAAAACAAAAAACTCAATAGTTATAAAAAAAGTAAAAAAAAAAAAAAAAACCAAAATTAACAAATTTACTTACCAATATCGAATGGACTTACAGCGGGCGCACCGTGTAGTAGTAGGACAATAGCAAACAGCACACTGATGATAGTTCCGCGAAATGGAAACAGTACCGTATCCAAGCGAGGCCTCAAGTTCGGCCCTAGCGGCCTCTTCCGAGGCCAAAATTATAAGCCTCTTGATCTCCTCTTGCCTGGCAACAGAGAGCCGCCATTTCCGCCTAATGAAAAAGCCGATCAAAGGAAGAACAAGGGAGACCGCAAGGACCAGGCCCGAGAACCCTAGATCCCCGGCTAGAAGCATTTATCATGCACCCAATAGGCATCCAACGGAATCGGCAAACCCTAGCCTCCTAATCTCAACACTACACATAGATTCCAACGACGACGACGTGGCGTCGCTCTGGCGAGGAGAACAAACTCCGGCCGTCGAGCATGCAATCGTAGCCGTTGATTTGGACTAAAACAAGGTCGTTGAACTGCACCGTGATCTCGAAAATTAAATAATTGAGAATTTTATTAAAAAAATATAAAATTAAACAAACCTAAAAGGAACTGACAGTGAGAGAAGCATGTTGATTTTGCTTTGGTTAGCAAAAAAGCGAAAGTTTTAAGCTTCTGCTTCAGGTTGCCGATTTTCGTACAACGAAAATTCTCTGCTTTCTTAGATCGAGATTTTAGAAAAAAGAGAGACAAATTACCGGAAAATAATAACTAAGGGAAATTAAATTAGCATTTAAATATTGAATAATTATTTATTTATTATTACGTTGTTAAAAAGGTATTTGGTGGTCGAGGGAAAGGAATTGTTTATTTGAGATACCGAGAAGCGTGAATTCTGTGGTAATCAAATATTCTGCCCAGGTGGGGCCACGGGTTGAACCGGTTTAATTTCCGATTTGATTAAACTTTCCATTTTGTTTTCAGTTTTTTTTTTTTTTTTTTATATATCTATTCTTATTGAGGTTGTTTCGCGATGAAAACTGCATTGGACACTTGCTGCGATGCGACAGCGTAGCTTTGTTTTGATTTGCTGGGGTACAGAGCTGATGGTGACGTTTCACTTGCCATTTTCCAAATTAACTATTTTTTCCTTTAGTCTTTGGTTTTTCCACGCTTGAAAATAAGCCAGGCTACAAGCAATTGCCTCCTCAGGAATATAATTGGGTCTAACTCATTTTTTTTCTAGCTTTGGTGATAAGAAGCTCTGACTTCAAATTTTCTTAAATAAGACCGACATTGATTTTTTTATATAATATAATAAAAGGTATTTTTAATTTAGATATAATTATTTTTAAAATAAATTTAAGAGAATTTGTTTTATAGTACGAAAATTTTAAACACTACAAGTTTTTTTTTTTTCAAAAAACAAGCAGAGTTAATAAAATAATATATATTTTTATATATATTAAAAATTAATAAATTAATTATAAAAAAGTAAAATAAATTTCAATCTTTTATTTTCGCTGGTAAGATTAATATTTTATTGAGTACCAAAAATAAATTTTAATTGTCATTGAAACATTGATTTAATAATAAGGAAGAGTTTTAAAATTTTGAGATCTTAAATTTAAATTTTATTTAATTTTATGTTGTGTTTGTTAATTATGTTTTAGTTGGTTGATTAATTTATTTATTTGATTATAAATATAATTTATACTTATAATTAAAAATTTTTAATTTTAAATATATATTCTTTACATCAATTTATTACATTTAAAATTTTATTTTTAAAATATTTTTCACCTAAATCAAGTCTTGGATTGACAAGTAAATGGAGTTATCTACTTCAATTAAACTAACTCGTGGGCTTTGATTTTAAATGTTTAAGTTTTGATTATGGTCGATTGAAAAAAAATTTTAGTACTAATTTGCCAGCTGATGAGCTTATTAGTCAAAAATCAACTTTTTTTAATTTAAATTTAATTTAAACGATTCATTAATTTCTTTTAAAAAACATAAAATTTTAGCTCTATTTTTAATACTTAAATTTTAGTTTTTTCTTTTTAAATTCGAAGATAAATAAGTTATTTAATTTTTCGAATCAAAATAAAATATGTCGTATCTGACAATTTAAGATAGATGATTATAAATCATATATTTGAAATAACTCTAATAAATGATTACTAACATAATTCAAACTTAAAATTTTTTTTATTAAAAAAGATAAACTTAACCGATTAAATCAATTATCTAATGATAAAATTTTTATTTTCATTTTTAAAAAATCAGGATTTTTCACATAATTTTTTCGACTCTATTTCATTATCATCAGTTTTAAATATTGAGGATTGAAGGAGTCTAATTTTGTGCAACGTGTCTTAGACGGCAGAAAAGAAAAGGGATTCTTGACCATTAATTTGAGGAAATTGTTGCCCCCAGGTTTTTTCTAAACCTGAATTGTAATACTACTTGCAAGTAAAATAACCAAATCCTTTTCCCTTCATTTTTTATTTTTCTACATGCAAGAGGTGTCGGAACTTGGGAGTTGAAACAACCAAGTCACTTTCCATTTTTTTTCCCTGCAAGTTGCTAGCTGACCCTACGATCAAATCATCACCCATAATTTTCATGCCTACTTTCATAATTTTCTTGGGAAACAATCATGTCTTTCTTTGTTACTTTTTTTTTTACGAGGTTGGCGTATTAAATTTTGATTTTTATCTCTAAAATTAAAAGTTTGACGTTCAATAAATCATACTTTGTTGATGATTTTATTAATCATTTATCACCTTATAATTTAATCAAATTAACGAATATTTAGAAACACAGATTAACAATAATTAAAATATTATTTATAAAAAATGTGTTGTTTTTTAAAAATATCATCTTAACTTATCCAACACCACTAATTAATAATTATATATTTTTATATATGCATTGTCATGCTATTTAGACAGAGGATTCCACCTTACAAGAAAGCTTCTTTGAATGAATTTTACTTTTGTGTGTATAATTAAAAATAATAAAAATATTTTATATCCAATTAATTTTTATTTATTTTAATTTGACAAGAGTGATTTTTTTAGAAATTAAAATCAGATTTTAGAGTATTTTGTCCTTATCTATCTCTATATACGTAAAAATAAAAATATTTTATTATTTAATTTAATTTATATGTTAATAAATTTATTATTTAATATTTTAATTTAAATATAATTTATATAAAATATAATATTTTTATAAAAATTATATTAATTAAAAATATTAAATTAATTTCATATAAGATACGGTCCCACGCTGCCATGCCTACGCCTGACAAATTAAATTTCTACCAAATCTTCATATTATTATTAATGAGTCATTTAAGTGCAATTTCATGATGTTTCCACCTGTTTTTGAGCTTTTTCCAGAGAGGGAAATTCTTATGAAAAGCAATGCAATTTTCTTGGTTGGTGAGATTTTTCGATCGTGCCTAGAAAAACCAATGTATTAATTTATTTATCTATGTTACTTCCATTGCCACGGTGCATGGCCAGCTCATGAAACCAAAGAAGAAAAATTGCCTTACCTGTGTTCTCTAGGTTGATCATCTTACAAGTTTATAATCTTCTTGTTTTTTTTAAAAAAAAAAAAAATTCTTCCAAAATTGGCTAATCCACACCTAACTTTAGTAGAAGATCAGTTTCAGAAAGGAGCAAAAAATATTTGATTCCATCAATTATTGCTCCACAAAAGGAAAAAGAGTAATTGCTGATAGAATGACGCCTGCTAAAATTTTGATGTGGAGCACCCCACTACCTTAATTGTCATAATAATTGAAATCCATGACCATTAATTTCACCGTTTGTCTTTCAATTTTCAATCCTAATCTTTTGTTGCGTTTGGTCATAATAACTACTTTTGATGGCTATTATGTGATGCGGTCAAAAACTCTTTTTTCATTTGAAAAAATTAAAATCATATGATAGTATAACATAAAAATAATATAAAATATATATAATTTAAAATTTTAATAAAAATTTTATATAAGTTTAATAAATAAAAATATATTTTTTATATTAATAAAAATTATAATATATAATTTTTATATAAAATATGATAAAATATATAAATTATTAATATTTTATATAATATAAATAAAAATTATCAGATTTATATGAAATGAACAATCCCTAAACTTATTTGCAATTGATCCGATTAGAAGTGTAATCGAGTCGAATTTAATCGATACAATGAGAAGTTTGAGCTCGAGCTCGATTTCAATTTGCGGTTCGATACTTGGGTCAAACTTGATTGAGTTTTATTTTTTTAGTTCGAACTCGATTCGTGATCGAAATTGAACTACTCGAGCTCACTTGATTAAACTCGATTAATATATAAAAATAAGCTTGATTTGTATATTCGACAAGAATTTGATTATTTACGCTCGAGCTCAAACTTGAATTTGATATATTTTATTAATTAAAAATAATAAAAATATATTTAAAATATAAAAGCTCGATTATGCTCGCGAACTATTCGAGTCGAATATAAGAATATTCGAACTCAGCTTGATTGATAAGTCGAGTTACTCGAGCTCGAACTTGATTCGATAATAATTGAACCGAATTCAAATTTTATTCAAATCGAACCTAAATAATTTACGAATACTAATATATTATTTATACCCCTATGATCGATCACAGCCAAAATGATATAACTTGGGTGGTTAAAATTTTTTAATTAATAAAAAAAGAGGCAAGCAATTTCAAATTAAGAAATTATTTTAAATTATTGACTTAATAAACCATCATTTTTTATAAACAGCAACAGGTAATAATATCAAAGTTCTAACAACTGACGGTTTCAATTTCGAGCTTTTCGAATAAAAGATACTTGTTGACTTAAAGGTTTTTCAATCAAAATTTTTCAATCAAATCTATTTATTTTGATGAAATTATTATTATAAAAAATTTTATAATTATAATCAAATGTTATATTTCATATAAAACATTAATATATAATTAAATAAAATATAGATATAATGGGATTGAAACTAAAAATCTTAAAACGTTTTAAAACTTTTTCATTACTACTAAAAGAATCTCGCTAACTTGATTTCTTTTAATAATATATAAGTATACCATGCATTATATTCATATTGGATATTTTAATGGTAATAAATAAAAATATTATTATCAAAATAATAAATTTGTTCATTTCATTATCATTTTTTAAAATATATCACTTATAATAATTGTATTATAATTAATTAAATAAAATCTAGTAAAATACTATATGAAATTCATTTTTATATGTAGTGGATTATCACGTAAATTTTAATTGTAATTAAATAATTATAATATTATAGTAAAAAATTATAGTTAAAATGCTTCTTATTATTTTTTGTTTATTACATGCTAGTGTTGCCTTTTTTTTATATTTCGTATTGAACAAAACGCAAGCATTATGTGTTGTGGTGATTTTTTTAATAGTTTATCTAAAGGAAGAACAACAATATCTTACATACGTGCAAAAGATTATTTCCCTAATTATATTGCATCCAAAGGTATTTGTTGTTCTTCTTAAGAAATAATTTTGGTAATCAAAATGAAAATTAAATCAATTTTGACAAAAATCAAAATGCAAAACTCAATGTTGTTGGATAATTATTAGCTGATCCATTGGATCTGGATTGAACAAAGATTGGGCTTCCGGCAGTAGGAGAGTCCACTTTGCTTTGATTTGCGCTTTGATGGCAATCACGCTCGAAAACAAAGAGAAAAAAGCCAATCAGTCATTGCCAGGATTATATCTCCAAACGTCGCGAAAGTCAACGAACCAGTCAAAATCATGCCCGGAAACTTAGCATGCGTAGTCGTTGCCGTTGATGGCAGTGAAGAGAGTATGGACGCCTTAAGATGGGCGCTCGACAATATCAGGCTCCGATCATCTGCTTCCGACTCTACCGAATCTCCCGGTTACTTCCTCCTCCTCCACGTCCAATCTCCTCCAACCATCGCTACTGGCCTCAATCCCGGCGCCATACCCTTTGGCGGGCCCAGTTAAGCCACCTTTTGTGTCCTCCTTTGGATTCAATTATTTTATTCCAGATACGAATTGATTTTTTTTTTGTTTGAAAATTTAACTTCAGGCGATCTAGAGGTTCCTGCATTCACAGCGGCCATCGAGGCGCACCAGAAGAGAATCACTGAGGTGATTTTGAGTTATGCTCTGCAGATTTGCTCTGAAAAGAAGGTCAAAATTTTTTTTTTATTCTAAATAATGGGTCTTTTGCGATTTGACATTGAGTAAATAATTAATTTGATTAACACAATGTCTTTTTTAATTTTTTTGGTTTTTAACATGCTGAGAAAAATGATTAAGAGTGGAATACTTCTAATTCAGGCAAACGTGAAAACGCAAGTTGTGATTGGGGATCCGAAGGAAAAAATTTGTGAAATAGTTGAAAATTTGCATGCTGATTTGCTTGTGATGGGGTCCCGTGCTTTTGGCCCTATTAAAAGGTAGTCTCTTCATTGGAACTTAATTTTCCTTTGCCAACTAATTTCTTCAAATTTGTTCGAAAGCTTGATGGACTGGTTGAATGGAAAATTTTGTACTAGGTTGACCATATTGAAATAGGCAGCTTATTGTTTGGACGCCTTTGATTAGTTGCTTGATAGAGCTTGTCTCTCGATTATTTTCCACCATCACAAGTTTTATAACTTAAAAGCTAAGATATGTATTATGGAAATATTTCATTTAGTATTTGACATTGTTGTTAAAGTCTTTTACCCTCTGAATCATAATCATTGATCAAGCACGAGAATAATGGACTAGAGGGAGTCCTAGTAATCAAGCTACCAGAGAAGCTATTATTAAGTAGAAGCTTATTAATTGTAATAGCTTCTAAATGAAAGGTTAATTAAAATTTAATATTACTGGATTGGGGAATTTGCTTAATAGAGTTATGATTCTGATAGAAGTCTTTTAAATCATTGTTACATATGTGCTCTAAACTAGTCAAGTTTATCCGGAGAAATAGTGTTCTTGTGATTTTAATATGAGTAAATATTAATAGCCATTCCCTATTACTTTCATTTATCTCCTAGCTATGGTTTTTTTTTTTTTTAATCAAAATCACTATTATGTTGAGGATGCCGCATAGCAGTGTTAAAGTGGCTTAAGGAAAAGGAGTCTCTCCAGTGAGATGCTTCTAATCTGCCTGAAGGAGCTGTAAATACTAAAATGTGAGGTCATGGTGGAACCAAATGTCATCCTATAGGGTTTATCATGAGGAAATTGCATACATTTAAGGTTGTGTCTCTTTTGTTTTTATGGTATCATGGGAATGGATCATCATGATCCTTCATACAGGCAACAAAATTGAAAATTCTTTTCTGATTGAAAATACATTACAAATTTATGATCTATAACAATGCTAAATGGGATGAAACTCATTATGTTTTATGTCAACAGAATATTTTTGGGAAGTGTAAGCAACTACTGCACCAACCATGCGCAATGCCCTGTTATGATTATTAAGAGCAAGGATACTTCCTCCTAAGCTTAAGTAGGTATGCATCCAGCTGCAGTCTATGACAAGTCTGGCTCCATTTATTGTCTTCTTCTCCCATTCTCTCTCTCTCTCTCTCTCTCTCTCCTTTTAATTTTCATTTTCTTGTTAAATTTCTGTAGACTTGTCATTGATTGCAAATAATTCATGTATATTGATGTATTGATGAGGAGCTAAGCTCCTTGTTTTCTTTTACTCTTTTTGCAATGTGCATGGAGTTACTGGTTTGGAACTTTGCATCTTGTGCTCTTTTCAGGCAATTTTTTTGTTTCTCACTCTTAATAGTGTTTGAAGTCCTGTTGGCCATTAATAATTAATACTATTAGCTATTTGGTTCCATTTTCTTTGATCCATCAAATAATCTTAGCTTATTTACTATCCACTGTCTAACTCAATTGATCAGCAATTAATGCTCCTCATTGAGTGTAAAATTTATGATCATTCCATGCCTTTTAAGTAACAGGTGACCACATTCTAGCCTTGGCATTAAGCTCCTCTTTCCCAAAGATTACTAATAGAAAGGTTCTCAAATTAATATAATTGTGATTCATTTTTTAAAATTTAAAGATCTTTACTTATTGCCAAGTACATGAAGGATACACCAAAGTAACAGAAAGCCATTTTGTATGTGATTTCATGAAAGATAAAATGAAAATGGTCACATTTCTTGCCTGGATGTGTTGATTGCTATTCATATCAATATGTCATTGGATCTAGAAAGTTGTGTCATCATACAGTCAAAAGAAAATGAAAAAGGTTTTGATATGCCATGTCACAGAAAATTGCACCATGGTTCATGGATCACTCGATAAGCACATTGTCCAATTGGAGCTTGTTAGTGGTTTCCTGATTTTTTTTAAAAAATTTTAATCTATCTTTAACCCTCCAACTCCTATCTACTTAACTCACCTTAAGAGGACCCACAATTCCAAGAGTTTGATTAGCATGCATGCCATCTGAGCTAATACACAGTTGGCTAGTGATTTCCTGATGTAAGCTAGCCCAGACCATGATAGTAAATACACCGTGTTTCTCCATTTCAATTTGATTCATCAAAGCAACTCTTATCTTTTTTTTTTTTCTTTTTAGAAATGCAATTTTCTTTCTCTCTTTTTTTTTTTTTTTTTGGTACATATCCAATGTTTAAAATTCTCATTACTGTTGATCATCCATGACATACACGCTCATTTTCTTCTATCCAGGTACATGGATAACCCACTTGAGGCAAATGAAGTTTGCCTATCTTGCTCCACTAACAAAAAGTGAATGTATTATTCTTGATTAGGTAGATTAAAGTTACTAGTGATTTGAAAGAATGGACTGCCATGGTCTGGCCAAAAATGTCGTGTGCTTTACTTTTTGTTTAGATTTGATAGATACATGTGACTATGTGAGCTTTATATGTTCTGTATATTATGCTATGTTCTATCTCAGTTATTACCTAGGTTTACCAAATTGGTAGGCATGGTTATGGGCATCAAGTGGAATATGCAATTGAATGTGGTCACTTAAACACCTATGGAAATTTTCGAATGAGGATTTGTTTGGAAGCTTTGTATTCTTACATCGTCATAAATTGTGCAGCAGCAGGTTTCTGCTGCATGTTTGCATGTCTGCCTGCTCGGAAAACCTATTTCCCTGTATTTTTTCTGATTTTGGGGGATGGGCTATGTTGGGGGAAGTATGATATGAGAGAGTAATAAAGTTGGGGGATGGGGGTGCCTGGGGGGAGATTATATAGTAACATGCTTTATCTTTATTCCATCTTCATGCACTTCCAATTGTCTTCTTCTTTATCTAAATATGGACTGGACCTAATTTTGAACTTATGTTCAATTTGTTGACCTGTTGTGCTAATGCTCAGCAAAATGATGGTGTTCTTCTGGATTGGATTTGTGATATGTGTTGGAATTGCTGTCTTGTTCTATATGGGATTGTTCCAGACTTGCCACTGGGAGAGAAATTTGTGAGAAGATAAGCTAAGGTGTCTGCTCTTGTAAATCCCCCGATGCCTGTGAGTGGCGTTTGTCTAAAAGTTTCATATTCCATCCCTGTATGTGCCATTACTTATATCAACTTATAATATCTTTATGCTACTTAATATTTATTCATTAATTTGGTTGTGTTTGTATTACTGTATAAAGCCAAAGTAAATTTGATTTTTCTTTCTCACCTGTAGATGGCGCTTCTGGTTTAAGTTACCATTTCCTATCTGTTTTTAACTGTATTGCCAAACTTGTACTTGCCTTTTAGTATCCTTGAAGTTTTGAGGTCAAATTTTGTACTTGGTTTTGCTTATATCTGTTCTCTGGAGTACTGAGATTGTAATGCAGCTTCGGAAGTGAAAATCATGAACTTTTGTATTGAATTTCGTAGGCATTGTAGCATCGACTGTTGTATTTGATACCAACCTACTGTTCTTACAAAAAGTCAGAAAGAAAAGAAAAGAAAAGAAAAGCTTGCTTCTTTATAAAGCAGATCGGGTACACGAATATCAATGAAAAGGTTATATGATACTTGAATATCATGAAATACATGCAGCCATTTATAGTATGGTTGGGAACCAGCTAAGAAAAATTTAAGTGTTCATGGGAAAATCATTCTAAGCAAAAAATAAAAAGAAAATATCTAGTAGGAAAATGTTGATGATATTTTGAGAGAAGGATCCAAATTCCATGGTAGGGTTCGTTTTGAAATTTGACTTGTTGGCTGTTGTATTCAAATGGAATTTACGTCTGTGACAAAGTTTACCACTCTTGCTCCTTTTGGATAATTATTGATGAAAAGATATCATTCTCTGCTTCACAAGACAACAAATAGTAATATTCTCAACAGGACAGCCTCGTGAGTCGTGAGCTTGCTGCTGGGGAGCTCTTACAAATCATTGAGGAGTTCAAGTGAAAAAAGAAGAAAAAAAAGGCTTTTCTTGCGGTGATCCATTCCTCTGTTTTTCAAGGTTATGTCATTTAAATTCAACTGTGTTAAGAAATGCAGCCTTGTCATCAGATAATAAATTAATAATGCATGGATGAGTTTTTGGTGGTATCAAATTCTGTTCAACACAGTTTGACCAAACGAAAATTTGCTGTCTTTTTTTTTTTTTGAAATTTTGCTATGTTTTTTTAGATAAACTAGCAATTGTTTATAAACACCGACATCGTTAAAAACAAGTCTTATCCATCATGCTGACTGCTGAGTGGAAAAACCAAAAATTAAATGACGGGGAGCTCTTTTTAAATTACACTCCATCTCTTTCTTTTATCGACTTAAAATTTTAAATTTGATTCAATTAATTTTTCAATCATTTTTAAAGAATAATAATAACTTTATAATTTATAATTATTTTTTTAAACAACGATTTTATAAAAAAAATCAACATAAAAAATTATTGTTTAATATGGTATTACTATTTATGATTATCAAATCTCTTGTAAATCTAAAACATATGTAAAATAATTAAGTATAAATCTCTAGCAAATCTGAAATATGGATGGAGTACTAGTTGAAATTATTAGCAGCTGTAGCTCCATTGGAATCTTTCTGGTCGAAGTGGTGCTGCTGATCTTGATCTTACAGAATTTACAGACGATAGATCCCGGTTGATGAGGAAAAATGTCTTGGTGAGCCCGTGACCGACCAAATCTCATGCTACGTAGGGACAAGATAGCAGCTCCCTCCAGCTGGGATTCACGAGCTTAACAACTCATCCATCTTATTCTAGTTATACCCTCCAATTTGCCCCAAATTTTAATCCTAACATTCAGTCATTGATAATGGTTAGGACTGCCAGTTGAAGATGCTCTTCAATTGTCTTGCAGGGGGAGGGAGTCAAACTTTGTAATTATAAATTTTAAAAAATAAATGTCATAATGTTTTTAACATCGATTGCAAAATAAAAATTTCACGAACAATGTATGAAAAATGAACTAAAATTTTTATAATTGTAACTATACCAAAGAGTTACTTTTTGCATGGTCTAAGTCACTCTTATTGTCGGCTCAATGTTGGTAGGCTTGAGATTTTGGTTGATAAGAAGGGGCAATGTTTGAAGTTGGAAATCTTACCCGATAGGAACATGCTTTAAGCATTACATCTTCTTCTTGGCTGTCCCAAACTCAAGGCTTAGTTTGTCCTTTGCCTTCTCGTTGCATTGAAAGCTTGTCATTTTGCCTCTGTTTCCCCTTCAATTTTGGGCCTTGTTTTATGAGAATGAACATTCATCATTGCTCATAGGGACAAAAGTTTTGCGTCCTATTATTCTCTGCGTACTAATTGGCCCACTTTGGACCCTCCTAATGTTGGTGGCCAAATTGTTTCAAAAGGTTCCTGCGTGGCCTGACCTGACCTGACCTGACCAGAATTACAAGGCTATTTCCGTAATTATAAGTGCACTAATTGCATGTATAAAACCTTATTGGCTTCTCATTTCTAATGCATCCTCACTTAATTCCTCTAAGCTGAAGTCCTAGCTTTGAAGCATGGACTTCACTGCCACACTCTTCTTTTTTGCTCTTCTTGTCTCAAACACCAAGGCTTTTGATCCTTGTGCCTCTCCGCCAGATAACTCAGACCTCTCGGTCATTCCAATCTATGGCAAATGTTCACCATTCAACCCACCAAAACCTGACTCTTGGGTCAACACTGTCATTAACATGGCCTCAAAAGACCCAGCAAGAGTGAAGTACTTGTCTAGCCTGGTGGCACAAAAGACCACAGCTGTTCCAATTGCTTCAGGCCAACAAGTTCTAAACATTGGCAACTATGTTGCAAGGGTCAGGCTTGGCACTCCTGGTCAGCTCATGTTCATGGTACTTGATACTAGTAATGATGTTGCTTGGGTCCCATGCTCTGGATGCACCGGCTGCTCAGCTACCACTTTCTCACCCAATACTTCTTCAAGTTATGGGTCGTTGGATTGCTCATTGCCTCAATGTGCCCAGGTCCGTGGACTATCGTGCCCGGCTACTGGGACTGCTACTTGCTCTTTTAACCAGTCCTACGGTGGAGATTCATCCTTCTCCGCCAACTTGGTACAAGATTCCTTAATGTTAGCCAATGACATTATCCCAAACTTTGCTTTTGGATGTATTAACACTATCTCTGGTGGGTCAGTCCCACCCCAGGGGCTATTGGGTTTGGGGCGGGGCCCCATGTCACTGATTTCACAATCAGGGTCACTCTACTCAAGTGTTTTCTCATATTGTCTGCCCAGTTTCAAGTCCTATTACTTTTCGGGCTCCCTCAAACTTGGGCCAGTGGGTCAGCCCAAGAATATTCGGACCACCCCGCTCCTAAAAAACCCACGCCGGCCCTCACTTTACTACGTTAACCTAACCGGGGTCAGTGTAGGCCAGGTTCGGGTCCCCATCACCCCGGAATTGCTAGCATTTAACCCGAATACCGGGGCGGGGACTATAATTGATTCGGGTACAGTTGTAACCCGATTTGTCCCACCCCTTTATGAGGCAATCCGAGATGAGTTTGTGAAGCACGTGAAAGGCCCATTTTCCGGCATAGGAGTTTTTGAGACTTGCTTCGACGCTACAGGAGAAGCAGAGGCACCTCTAATAACATTACATTTTGAAGGCTTGTCCATGACATTGCCAATGGAAAACAGCTTCTTACATACTAGTGCAGGGTCACGTGCTTGCTTGGCCATAGCACCAGTTCCAAACAATGTGAACGCTGCCATGAATGTAATAGCCAATTTGCAGCAGCAGAATCACAGGATTCTCTTTGATGTCGCGAATTCTCGCTTGGGAATTGCTCGTGAAGCTTGTAACTAGTTTTATCATTGCTCTTTCTCTGGCATCCTGTGGTTTAGGCTAAGTTTCTGTCTTTATTCAACGAAAAATAGATGTAGTTAATAAACTGGCCATAAAATCCTGTCGTTTTGGTGATTATATATGTAATGTTTTAAGTTTTTAATTGTGAAAAGAAATGGAAGCAGTTTGAGTATGGTTACACTTGGAAAATTTTGAACACGAAAACGATAAAAAAAAAAATGAAAATAATATAATTTAAAATTTTTTAGTTTACAGCAAGGTGAAATATTTTTTTAGGTTACTAGAAGATGAAATGATGCTTATTAAAGTAAATCAATTAAAAGAGGAGAATGTAACAAAACTATCAATAAATATTATAATGAATATAAAGGTTGCACATATGTTGGAATTTTGAAATGAAGATTTCCTGAAGAGAAGGATCAAACTTTGAAACTTCATCATGAAATTTAAAACCACACGCACACTCGGCAATTACATCAAACAAACTTGAAATACAAAGAAAAAGCTACTTTATTTTTGGCTTGTTTTATGGTAACCTCTCCCTCTCACATTATAACACGTTTCTCTCTACTTGTTAAAATGATAAAATCTTACTCTGTCAACCCCACCATTGATGCACTGCAACACCTTCATCCCTTAGCTTCCCATACAAAGCCAAACATTCCCAATAAGCCCTTTTGCCCATGTTCTTCCTTCCACCATTTCCTTGAGGTTTGCATTCTAGGAATAGTTCATCTACCAACCTAATAGCCTTGCTCTTTACCATATCTTCAACCACTTCAGCCTCTGCCTTCATCACCACATACTCAGCCTCCTTCACATTCTTTATCAGCCAATCCGACATCCCAATCTCAGGTACAACATTTGGCACCTCCTTGGTTGAAGGCTCTTTGGTCACAGTCTCAATCTTGTACGTCTCAAATTTCAGATTCCTGGTTGGGTAATTCTTGGCAAACCAATCGGTGCCACTAACACCATCTTTCTCTGGCAAACCTACATCAATGAAAACCCGACGAGGATAGTTTTCAAGCGTGTCTCCCAATAAGTCTGGTAAGTACTTGGTTCTCTTTAAGTAAGTTTTTGATCTCCTCGAAGCTGCTCTTGGTGGTTCAAGAAGCACATCTTCCAGGTTCTTCAATGCTTCCTTCTTTGCTTCTGATGTGTAACCAAAAAGCCGCCTTTGGGTGCTAGAGATTGTTTTAGCATACCCAACTTTCTTCATGACCAAAACATTTGACCAGAATTTCCTGAAGTATACAATCTCGTAATTAGATGGCTTGTTGAATGAATAGGAGGACCTTCCGGTTCCACTCAGCTGAATAGCAACAATACCACCAACTTTGAGAGCGCGATCAATGAATTCTGAGGCTGCTCGGAAGTTTTGCGTGAAGGTAAAGTCAAAGGACTCGTTGGGAATTGAGCTTTGTCGTTCCAAATCCGTGACAGAACTGAATTCCATATCACTTTTCCTCGAGAACAGAGAACTATGAATGGCCTCTTCATCATTATTGCTTAACATTAGTCCTTTGTCTCCCTGTTTCAGAATGCCTTCCTTGTTTAAATCATGAAAGAGCAATGGCAAGAGTTCCAGATTAATGGAATCAGTTGAGACTACTTTAGGCTCGGATGCATCAGCAGGGCGTGCAGATTCTTTATTGATAATAGATACTATTCCCGACCAAGGAAGTAACACAATGATCAAGGCCACAATCACCGTGAAGCGAGCGAGAAGCTTAAAAATCCTAGAATCAAGGACCTTGACGGATATCAAATGTGTATCAGCAGGCCAACTAAAGCCACCACCATAACGTAAAGGCTTGTGCTTGTTATGGCATTTGGTTTGGATTCCATCAATCATTTGGGCAGCCATTGATGGACTTGTTGATGACATGGGTCTTGTATGAGAAAGTAAATAAAAATTTTAAAGGAAGTTTGAATAGAAATAACAGATAAAAAGATCAGACCAAAGTTAAAAAAATAAAGATAATAGTAGGCGAGAGGGAGAGGAAAAAAAGCATTAGAGAGAGGCAAATTTAGCGAGTGCAAAATCGAGCAGCGGTGTGATTTCCACCTACAAGAGCCACACGGGTACTTTGCACTCTCGACCAAAGTAATAACAACTGCCTTCTCCGCTGAACCTCCATTTCTTGGCCTTGTCCCAGTTTCCCAATGGATTTGTATACACCAAATTCAATGATTTTAACGACACATTTTTAACAGTAACTTAACCATGCCCTTTTAAAGGAACATGCAGGCAAAGGGGGAGAAGAGAAAGAGCAAGAGATGTTTTCTTTTCTTTTGTTGTTCTTCTTCTGCTTCTTCTCTTTTCCCCTTTTCCTTGGATTTCGTGGGGGAAACCTCCTTTGTCTTGATAATGAGGTTGAGTAATGTGAGGTAGGAAAGAGGAATGTATAGGAAGGTTTTCAGTTTTCACCGTTATGGAAAATGGCAAAAATGGATGGTGTCACGAGAAATAAGTTAAGCCATTACTCTCACATCTATCTGTTTTTTTTTTTTTTTTTCTTCTTTTAAAAAATTTCACTTAATTGGCATATAATACAGAGATTGAAGTAGGATTGATTTGTTACAACCAACGTGAGTTTGGGGTGTAAAAGGATTGGGTTTTCTTAATTTTCTTTTCCTTTTTTTTTTTTTTTGGCATTGCTGAATAATTATGTAACAAGAATACTAATTATTGTCGTTTTCATTCTAATTTGAAGTTGGCTTGGAAAATTGTTTAACCTGATGAACATTGGTCTTTTTGAACAGTGTTTTGCATTCAGGATCAAGGTTTTATAAGTCTTACGAAAATGGGAAAATGAAGTAAAAAAGTTTTAGATTAGGGTAAAAGGAACGGAAAAGGCGACGTCGCCTGAGAGATTCGAACTCTCGCGGGGAAACCCCATGTACTTAGCAGGCACACGCCTTAACCACTCGGCCAAAGCGACTGCTGATGATTTAAGATTCCAAAAAATGCTTTTAATTCAACATTAATTTGTGTTCTTTCTCTGCAATACTCCACGGCTTAATCTATTGATAACTTCAGTTGATTTCTTTTTTCCTAATTTTTTTATGTATAAAGTGTTGGTGCAAAAGAATAGGTTTTATTCTTTGCAATTTCACCATTCTTGTTTTCTACTTGTTGATTCATGCACATTAACTCCGCTTAGCTACCAGCAATGTTTATATTTTCCGTCACCACCATCCATTAACACCAGACCAAGGAGCAGTTAGGGTCTTAGGGGTTTTTTATTATTATTGTTTTTAATAACAAAGGGGCCTGGCTCAAACAGAACAAAAAAACACTAGAGAAGAACAAAAATGGGCATCTTGAGCCTAAAGCAAACTCAGGTAAGCAGATAAGTTCAGTAAACCAGGCTTGGCGAATATGATTTCAAGTTGGGTTAGCTCAATTCAAGGCCCATTATAGGCCCAATTTGCAGTTTCCAGTGCTACTATTAGAAAGCCCTACGCCTCTCTCTCACTCTTCAACGTTATGTGACCTATGTCTTTCAGCCATCTAACCAATGTGTTCAACCCCACTTCTGCTGTCTTAAAAAATAACAAGGCAGGGACTGAAGAAACAAGATCTCGGTAATCTTTACGTCCTAAGATTCCTTTGAAGCCGACATGGGTCTTAAGAGCTTTGTTGAAGGCGGTGTCGCTTCAGTCGTAGCAGGCTGTTCAACTCACCCTCTCGACCTTATCAAAGTCCGCATGCAACTCCAAGGCGAAACAACTACCTTCTCTCACCAGCTTCGCCCAGCTTTTGCTTTATCTTCCTCTACGGCTAATACTTCCCTCCCTCTGTCTCTTCCTCCGCGTGTGGGTCCCATCTCTCTCGCCCTACGTATTGTTCACTCCGAAGGCCTCCCCGCTCTCTTCTCCGGCGTCTCCGCCACCGTCCTCCGTCAAGCCCTCTACTCTACCACCCGTATGGGCCTTTACGATATGTTCAAGCAAAGCTGGACTGACCCGGAGACCAAAACCATGCACTTGACGAAGAAAATCGCTGCTGGGCTCATCGCCGGAGGAATCGGAGCGGCGGTTGGGAACCCCGCTGACGTTGCAATGGTACGCATGCAAGCCGACGGAAGGCTCCCACAAGAGCAACGCCGGAATTACAAGAGCGTTTACGATGCCATTACACGGATTTCGAAACAAGAAGGCGTGGCTAGCCTGTGGCGGGGCTCATCCCTCACGGTGAACCGAGCGATGATCGTGACGGCTTCGCAGTTGGCAACGTACGATCAGATCAAGGAAGCAATATTAGAGAATGGGGTCATGGAAGATGGGATGAGGACACACGTGGTGGCGAGCTTCGCGGCGGGGGTTGTGGCGGCGGTCGCGTCGAACCCGGTGGATGTAATAAAGACGAGGATGATGAACATGAAGGTGGAAGTTGGTAAGCCCCCTCTTTATAATGGGGTGGGTGATTGTTTAATGAAGACGGTGAGAAGAGAAGGGTTTAAGGCTCTTTATAAAGGGTTTTTGCCGACGGTTTCAAGGCAAGGGCCGTTTACGGTGGTTTTGTTTGTGACGTTGGAGCAAGCTAGGAAGCTGCTTCAGGAATTTTGATTAATTGATTAAAGCTTCTTGATGATGATGATAAATTAGATTGGAAATGTTTGGCTTATTTGATAAATTGTGTTTTTGCTAAAATTTTCTGAATGATGGTTAAACAACTGTGCATTACGAAATATATAAAAAAAAAAAATTAATTAAGAGAGATATGCTTTAAAATTTTAAAATTTATATTTGGATTTAATGTATAAATAAGTCAACATAAAAGTTTTTAGTGTTTTATACATATTTGAGGATACGAATTTGAAACAAAAATTTTCCATATTTTATATATATTTAACACAATCAATACAATATTCTCCACCTCTGTGGGAAAGTTGTCTTAGTCGAGAACTGGCCCTATTTATATCCATGAAAAAATTTTCTGGCTTTGGATCTTTAGCTTTCGCATTCAGCAAAGATATTTGAGTCTCTCAGCCTCAATTTTGCAGAAATTTAATGGTTGAAGCTGTAGCCAATTGGCCACACATCGAGATTCACTCATTACCAAGAGAATGGTGAAGATGAGAAACTGACCGAAAATGATGTGCATTGAGAAAGTATTTTATCAAATGGTGATTAATTCATTAGAAAGAACGGCATAAAAGTGATGGATTCAGGTCAAAAGTTGAGACTTCACCTCTCCCTTGACTTAAGGCTCAATCTATAAGAGGCTCGATCCAAGGCTCGCCGTACGTCGAGCTCATATCAATATAAGCCCAGAAATCTTAAATTAAAAGTTGCATTAACCCATAGAAAACGAAAGCACGTAGTTGCTATACAATCCTACTTGGTTTCTCAGACAACAAACAATCAGTCACCTAAGATTTTAAATTATTCAGCTTACATCTAAGGACATACCGGTTGATATGTACATCTTGGATTAAAAGGATATCGGCCTCTCCTCTTTAGTGTGGGCATCAAAATCAGTCGCCTAGCATCCCTCTCTAGTAAACATTCCCCATACTCAAAGCACCGATATAAGCAATGTCGCATGCGGAAACAATGATCGAGAGATCATATAACAAGTCCTTGGGCTAGAAAGAGACTGAACTTCTAATCCTTGAGCTTTGTCTGAACTGCAGCACACCATGGCATTCAGATCATCGCCTGTCCTGAAAATAGGTTTATTGGTGTCCAATTGGTTCGGTTATCTGATTTCCTAATTTTTTTCGACTGTGGAACTGTTTGGCCTTCTTATCCAACCACTTGTTTGGAATCCAGAGTTATTGGCTAATGTCTGGTCCTCTACCTTTTTCTGGGTTTTGAACAGATTGAATAGGTTCTGGTCCTTTGCCTTTACCTGGGCTTGGGACAGCTTGACTTGAACTACGGCCTTTCTCCATGCCTAGGATTTCATTTGCAATCTGGCTTCGCCGCTCCTTCAGAAAGTTGAGCCGAGTTGTTAGTTTTGACAGTGCTGACGATGTGGAATTGGCTCCCTGGACGACAGTTTTAGTTTTTCATGAAACACTAAAAATCGATGCCAATTATAACCAAATATGCATAGAAAGAAGTATGAGGGCAAGCTATCACAGAATGATAAAACAAATATGTTCACTAAGATGAAGAAAACGGTAATTTTATCTTGAATCAGAAACTTTGGATAACTGCATTACAGTTTGATACAATTGATGTCGTGTTAAATAGGATAAAACATACCTCACCCTTGGTAGCTGACTTCTTGGAATTACTTGAACCAAGGGGCTTCTGTGAAAATGTCTCTGTTGCAGTCATACGGTTGCTGTTATATACTGAATGATCTGACTGTTGATTTTGAAGTGGGTGTTTATTTGCTGAAGATGATTCTTGCTTCTTCCTTTTCTCACACCCTGCCTCGTCCAGATACTTGTCCTGCTGAATCAGAGTCTTAGTTCAGAGAATTCCATTTAAAACAAATTCCCACATAACGGGGAGCTGTGACTCCAGGTATAGGTCACAGCGGCCTAAGGGACTACATTACGACTATTCATTATCTTAAATATAGCACAAGCTTAAGTCTAAACTAGAAAGTTTAAAAAGGCAAGCCTCGAAGTATGAGGCATAATTTGATGATATCACTTGATAAACCAGTGTAAATGCATTGTCCTGAATAAGTTACCAACAGAAAACTTAAAGAAACATTTCATAGAAATGGTAGGAATAAGTGATGCAAAGCGATAATGATCTTATAGCTGCTAATTTGCATAGTAAAGGTCTTGTGACTAGCAGTAATGCTCCTCAACAAGTTCAAGTTCAGCTTATATTTAAAGCAAATGCTAAACATGCTAACCTCACCATTGAAAAATAACCAAAAATAAAAAGAGGAAGAGAGAAAGCGAGGAGAAAGTGCCATAATGTTTTTAAATCAAGCCAAGCTTGGAGAGCTAATGCTCAAATTACAGCTTTTCAGATCATCATTTCATGAAATAGTGTCTTTATAAATAAAAATCTCTGTTGCGTTAGAGTTCACAACTCAAAAAAGAAATGTATTACTATGAAGCAGAAGATAATATGAAATTCAGCCATAAAGTTCTTCATCAGGAAAAAGGAAAATTGATGAGATCCTTCAGAGCCTGTCTGATCAGGAATCTCCATACATCAATATACAACAACCATTTAGGTCTATGCACTGAAAGAGCAGTGGCTTAATAGCCATTTGATCATTCATTGGAATTTATCTTCAAATGACTTTCAGGAAAATTGAATCTGCTAACTGATACTATTTCCATACTAACAAATGCAAACACTTCAAAAATTCAAGAAATAGGTAGAGGTTTGGATTTCAAAGAAAATAAGCTGCAGTTATCAAAGTAAACAATAGGAACCAATTCCATTCAGTTTCTAGGAAATTAGACTACTTCAGGGCTCATGATGCCTCAAATAAATGTGAGTTTACCTTGCTTCCTGACCTTTCGAAAGCAGCTTCATTACCCTTTGGCTTATCCTTCCTGTATTAAGAGTAAAACAAACATGTACATAGATAAATCAAGTTCATAAAAGTGATGAGAATGGGGATAGATAAAAAAATATAAGTCAAATATAAATCTAAAGAGGATGAAGCATGAATTATTGGCAATTTAGCAGTTGCCAAACAACTCCATATGTATTTTACTTTAAACAATTTGAATCACTACAAGGATGACATGTATCCAACTCTCACAAAGAGACAAAGTAAAGAAATGTTTTGTAACAAATATCCAATAAAATATGACAGTGCGATAGAGAACCAACTGAAAGCTTACGTTTTTGCTTGATGATTTTGTAGATGTTGATTGCACAAATCATTCATGGAAAAAGAACTTCGCTCAAGCTGTTGATTAAGCTGCATCCCCAGATCATCAACCTTTTTGTTCAAATTGATTATGTCTACCTCTGCTTGAGCTATGTCCTTGAGATCTGCCTTTATCTTTATCATATTTACAAGTTAAAATTTGATGCAAAATAAATATTAGGTACGCTAGTTAAATCTAAGGTAGGCCATTGGCTACCTTTTCATCAATCGTAGCTGGGAAAAAAATGGGTCCTTGTGATGAGTTAAGTCCTGCTTCTAAAGCTGCCCTCTTATCTCTCTCCCTTTGCAACTCTTCCTCTAATCTTGCTACCTATAAGTACAACAAAGAGGAACGATCAAGACTGGGCCATTCCCATAAAACTGACACAGTATTGGAGATAAAAACCATTAGCTTTGTGCAGCTAACTAATGAATAACATACATATGCAAATACAAATGTTAAATTCCATACATTAACAAAAAAGGATTTTTTTTTCATATTACAAATGTATGTTTCCAGCAAACATATAATTGTTCACTCTAGATGTATTTTTGTGCACTTTGTTAAAAAAAACCCTTGCCATCTACTTACTGCTGATATTCAACCCAAAACTCTTTCTGCTAGGGAAATGGAAAAAGTTGCTTACCATGCCAAAAAAAACAGTTAATAAGAACAACCAATTCCACAAGGATTTTATCTTATGAATAGGAGTTTTTACAGTAACAAAAAGGACCAAAATGAACAATGATGCACTTATATACTTCTCATCACCTAAATTTGGAATTGTTTTAGCTATGCCATTTGCAAAAGAATTGATATTGAAGAGGGAAGAAAGAAATGCATAAATAGATCTCTAACTAACTTTTAAAAATATTAAGCAAATACGTTGCCTTTAATAAATTGTTTTCTTTTTTCAACATTACAATATGCATCTCTGTTGCTATAGATACATGACCTAACATAATGCATTAACAGAAATGACAGTAGAAAAAGAAATGAAAAAAAAAAAAAAAATCTGACAAAACATACATCTTTCTCAAGAGCTAGACGACGCCCATACAATGTCTTCTTTCGTTTTTCCAAGCTAGCTTCAAGAATGGCATTACCTTCAATCTATATTAGAAAGATAAATTGTTATGAAAAGTCTCCAAACAAGTTGAGATAACAATCATTAGAAAGGTGGATTTAGCATAACCTCTTCTGTGAGTCTCTTTTGCAAGTTAGAGTTTTCAGCCTCAAGTGTCTCAAGTTCAGCCCTAAAATTGGGTCAAAATTAGGTAAGTAGAAAAGAAAATAGAGCTATTATCAATAATATAGAAAGGTCTGACTCTATATTATTTTTGCTTTGTCCATTTTGGCTTCAAAACATATGTTTCCTTCATCCTAAGCGTGAAAGAAGACTTTAAAAGGTGCTTGTAACTAAAATTGGGTCAAAATTAGGTAAGTAAAAAAGAAAATAGAGTTATTATCAATAATATAGAAAGGTCTGACTCTATATTGTTTTTGCTTTTTCCCTTTTGGCTTCAAAAATTATGTTTCCTTCATCCTAAGCGTGGAAGAAGACTTTAAAAGGTTCTTGGACCTTCTAGTGGGCATTGGGTCACTCTAGGCTATATGCAAGAATAACCAGGAAAACTAGTAGCAGGCAAATTTATACAAAGTTTCTTTATACAGATCAAGGGAACATCACTTACTCTTCTTCACATGGAAAATCAATGGATTCCATAGAAAGGTTCTTCCTTGCCTGGAAAGCAAACCAGATAAATTAAATAATTAGTTACTACAAGATTATAAAACACAGACCAACTTGAGCAATTGTAAGTTAATGATATAACCTAACTTGCTACAGCTAGAATGCATTCTTTGAAATACTTATTAGCTAAGATAGAAAGCACTGGCCGAAAAAAGGGAGAAAGTTAAATGAACTAGGCCAAAAGCAGAACACATTATAAATGCAGAAAACAAACACTTACAGCAGTACGTCCCCAAACAGTGGGTCGCCTAACGTTGTGGCCAGGTCCATTTCCAATAAATGTAGATTTTGGGACGCATGACATTTGATTGTGATGAGTTAACTCATCCTCCAACTTGGTTACTCCTTGAACACCTTTTGACAGCTCAGCAACCTTATTGGTCTCTATTGCTGAACTATTGCTACTCTGATTATCCTCACTCCTTTCTGAATCATCATTTTCAGACAGTGAAGAGTGAAGTGAACTTGACAACTTCTTGGTGGCTTTTAAATTATCAACAGCTTCAGAGGACTCAGAACCTGAGCTCAAATAATCAGAATCCTGCAATTTTATTTTCAGTTCATGTTAAGTGTACATCATCTTTTTATTACTAATTTATTTCTCTTTATGCCTTTTTAAGTTAAACAAAAACAATATTCAAAATTGAAATTCAGGGACCACAGAATGTAACAGCATATGGCTACATGAAAACAAGCTGCCATTTACCAATCAAAAATACAAAGCAGAAGAAACAATGAGTCCAATAAGGGAAAGAGTGAGAAAAATATATACATCTGATTCTGATATATGATGCTGCAAAGTTAATTTAGAATACATTTTGCTCAGCAGTAAGTCAAGTTCATATTAGGAGCATAAATTCTAAGGGGAAAGCAAACAATGACATGGAGACAATAGAAACCTTGAGTAGCCATATGGTGACAAAGGGAGCAGATATACAAGCTACAACATCATTAACAAGATGTAGAATGAGCAAATAAATCTGGTAACCTACGAGCTTAGTTTATTTTATGTATCAAAGAGAGGTAAATGAAATTTGGAGAAGAGTTTAACTGCTCCAAAATTTGTATAAGCTTGTTACTGCCGTTATTTTAAAGTTTATGAACAAAATATGAAAATGTAAATGACAATGTAAGAAAGTAGAGGAACAAGCCTTATCATCATGTAGACCATTGTTCACAGAGTGACCACTATAGCTGCCTGTTCCACTTGCCACATAGTCATCATCATTGGATGCATCAGACCCTCGTGTTGCATCATCACATTCATCATCTTCATAATCTTCATCATCTTCATAGGACTCATCATCATCAGTTGCCTCTTCACTTTCACTTCCACTCTCTTCCGTGTCAGAGTATAAATCAGGGGAAACAGAACCTTCCTGCGAACAAAATGCTGAGCTCATAATCGCAATGTAAAAACCAAATCCAAAAAAGTAATAAAAATTGGAATAAGGAAAAATAACAGCCAATCTCTTATCTTTTTTATGTTTTTAAGAATATTAAAATTATAGAAGACATAAATATTCAATTAGCTCCGCAATGATGGCTCCCACATTTATTTTCTTGCATTGTAAGGAAGGAATGTAAGGTAATTGCTGCATAAATAAGGACAAGAACACAGTACAGACAGTTCTATGAGAGGATATAATGACTCAGCTTAACTGTATTCAAATTCCACCATTAGACAGTCATAATCTAGTCACTTTAGATTCTGTACCAATAATAGCACATACACACCGTGACAACACAAACGATTTTTGACTTAATGATCATGTTTGCTCAAAAGGAACAAATAGAAAATAAAACGTATTGACTGTGAACTAAAGATAAAGCCTTACTGCTCATAATTTTATGGGGTACATACTTGTCTATACATTGACTACAGAAAGCCATATCAGAAGCAGTTGTGAAAAAGAAGAGAATGATTACATCTTACCCCAAATATTTTATCATATTCCTCCAATAACGTTATAACAATGGCTTGAGCATGATTGGCTGCAGCAGCTGCTTGCAGCAGTTGAATTGAACCATCACCACCCACATCAAAATCATTTTCAATCTCACAGTCACCAGCTAGAAGGGGGCGGAGAAGCAAGGGTGCCATGCATGCCGCCACAGCTGAAGAGCTCATCAGATTTTCAGTTTTATTAGAAGCCACAGTTTGCATCATCATTAGAATTCTGAAAGAAAGGAACAAGAAAAGATAATTAAGGATAAAGGTAAGTAGAAGCCAAGATGGCAAAGAATGAGGGTGATATTTTAATTGTGGAAGGAAGATCAAATCCCAATTTTTTTCCAAAATGCCAGTGGTGATGAGAAAAGATTCTGAAGGCATTTCACTCACAATTTTTCAACAATAATCAACATAGTGCTGAAAACTAATAGAAAATTAAGAGATTTATTCTTGCTTTTTGAGTGAACAATGTTACATCATTCAACAAGTTCTGGTGTGCTAGGATTATTCATTGTAGTTTATATAGTTATGTCTTCTACAAGATATGACTTCCAATTTGCAATATTACAAGATATTACTCACCCATTTTGCAAGGAGCAACACATATATCAGAAGGTTTGCTCAACCTAAAACTTGTTATAGCAACAAGAATCTGTGGTTAATCAACAAGTTTGGCTGAAGATTATCATGGACCCAAACAAATCACATAAAAATTTTCTCAAGAAAATATGAATTGCAATTACAATGAAAAGAAAAGAAGAATTTGAACCCCCCACCCCCTTTCCAAGACAAATCAAGAATTGTAACTGAATGTCAAGAAATCCAAAAAGAAACAATGTAAATGTAACTGACTTATGACTTTCGAAATGAATCCAGTTAACCAAATGCCAACAAAGAAAAATTATTGCTAATATCTATCTATACTCAGTACAGAATTGCCTTAATAGGTGTGAAACTTCTGTAAAGACAACAACCCTTTTTGACATTTATTTTCACAACACTTGTCATTCTATATGTATTTTCAATTATGAGTTATTTTTAATGTGGTTTTGTAATTTTATACATGCATGGACTGTTTAATAGTACCTGATCTTTGTAATTCTTTTGCTTATATTTTGATAAAAAAAATAATAATTGTATTGTAGGAAAGACAAAATTAATTGCATAATTTTAAACAACAGCAGCATATCTACATTCTTCACATATCATTTAAATCCACAATAAAAAATACTCTTATATTAACCACCATATGGAATAACAGCTCTTTTTTTAATATATCCATAATGCTCAGGAAATAAACCTATACTAAGAAATGCGTAGTACTTAAAAGGGACAAGACTGAATTGATGAATCAACTACCTCTGTAATAAGCGACGGTTTGGCTCAGGAAACGTCTCCAATACTGCCATACGCATAGCATTGACTCTAGCACCGCGCTCAGTTCCTAATTATTTTATGATGTCCAATAACATAATAACAACAGAAGCAAATCTTAAAAAATCATAAAGATAAGTAAATCATCCAAAGTGAAATGATGGTGCTCAAAGATATTCAACTGGACAATTTCCACTACATCCCTTTGGAAGCCAACCAATTGAGCATACAAGAACTTCACCCGATGGTTGCTTAAAACAAGAATCCAGCACATGAAATTCCTACTTTTTCTTTAGAGTAATGAATAATAAACAGCATATTTAACTCCAATAGGGATTATCCAACACATACTTCCCTTTAAAATTAGAGGCATCAAGAATTCAGTTGCAGTGAAGCAAATTATGAAATCAATTTATTAGTGGGTAAGATAGCAAAAACAAAAAACACTTCAATGAAAGACTTACGGCATGCTTCTAGTAGCGCATTGCAGCATGATGCAGGGACAGGAGATGATGGCAACTCCCGAATGACATACTGGAAAATGGCACAAAAGAAATTAAAAAACGAAGTACCAGGATTACTATACGCTGCAACTTAAATGAAAGAATCTTGTGGAAACTAAAAGGAATACCTTGACACAATCAGCAATAACATGTGGATCCTCCTCAGGAGAAAACTCACTTTTTCCTGCACAAAAAAGCATGATCCAAAAGAGTTAGAAGAAGGCTGAACACAAAGTATTTTTATGTAGAACTACAAGATTATAAAGTAGCTTTGGCTTCTTGCTCTATTCTATTCAACAAGCAAAGAATCTTCCTTACACGAATATCAATTCAAATTTAAAGTTACCCTTGATAGAATTGTCTACAGCCAAACATTAAATATTGAATGTGTAAATTCAAAGAAATTGTAAGAAGCGAACACAACCTCCTGTAGCTGTGATCAATGTAAAAAATAAAACCAGAATATAGAATAAAGTCTAGGACAGAGTGTCCGAACAAACCCTGTTCATATTCCCGAATTCGGCGCTCAACATCTTCTACATCTGCAGCTTGTCGTAGGATCCCTTCTACTTTGATTCCTATTAAATTATTTTAACATGATCAAAAGTAGCTTAAAGAATATGAATAACAGTTCTGTGCCATATGACTTAAACCACTGAACAGTAACATCATAGCCACAGCCTCTAAGGCAACTAAAATTGTAAACAATGAGGAAAATTCTTGAAACAAAGATAAAGAAAATTTTAGACACATGCAGTGGTGCAGGAAGATTGTCTGGAATACGGGTATTACTCAAGAAAGGTAAATGAATAAGAACACACATGCACATATATTCACTAGATTACATAGGCATTAGACAGTTACCCGGTATATGGAATTAGAACTTTAGCATACTACTTAAATGATATTGCAACAATTAATGCAGAAGAAAACTTACCATGCTCTTCTACAAATCTTAGGGCCTTCTCCAAAAATGTTGGAGCTCCGTCAACATCTTCTAGTGCAAGTAAAATTGGTCTGCCTACAACTGTAGATCTCACGGGCTGTTTATCATTTACTGACAAAGAGAAAGAAGAGCATCCGTATATGAGAGGAAAAATAAATCAAAGCAGCCAACCAAATTAGAAACTTGGTACATTCAAGAAACAACTTGACAGGCTTGGAAAAAAACATAACAGAGTGAACAAAGGAGGGCACGGTGAAACAAAAATAGGAGGAACTGACAACTAAGGTTCCCAATTGTAACATTTTTTAATTTTTCTGATTTTGTTACATTGTACAAAAGAACTTATAGATCATGCATTATTTCTGGAGTTTAAATTAGGAGTCTAGATACGAACGAAGCCCCAGCACATATACTAGGATAAAGTTACACAAAACTCAAAAAACATGGCTCAACCTTACCTGGTTCCTTAGAACATTCGACCGCATCTCCTTGATCATTCCCGAAGACGCCATTTTGTCCCATCACATGAGCAGAACATGGTGCTTGTGACAAAGCATTTTCAAGTGCAGCCTTCCACTCATACAAATCCTCCAAAGTTTCAGCCTGGCTCACCAACAAAAAAATATCATAATGTCATCTGATTTTCGCAACATCTCATTGTTTTTCCATTTGATTAAGCATCAAATTCTCCCATAACATCAGATTGACACATAATTAGTGCTTTTTTTTTTCCTGCATTTCTGCCTTCAAAACCAGTGATGTGGCCAAAAAAGTTCTTAATAATAGATTTCACAGGATAAAAGAATGCTATTAGCAGCGTATAGAATGACCGACTTGAATAAAACTTCTATAGATGAAATTTTCATGTTCAGGGCATTCTGGCAACCCACAGGTGTCGGTAGCTCAATAACAGGGTCTTCAGCTTTTCATTAAAGCTCAATCTTGGATATATTCATTTAGTCATCTTTAGATATGAGGAAGATCTTTTACTGTTTTGGTAGAATCTTGATATTTAATGCAGTTCAGACAGAAAGTTCTCAACTATTTATCAAGTTAAGGGACATAAACTAAGGAGAAATTTGATATTTTTGTAAGATTATTATGGTAATGTAATCTATGAGGTGATTTTATTACCAAAATGATTTTATCACTTCTAATTTGAAATCATTTTATTTGATTAATAATCATTATATCTTAAGAATTAAAGATCAATGTATTTGATATTACTAAAAATCAAACATTATTCTGTTTAAAAGTATAAAAATAACCATACATATTGTAATAATTACACAAACTAATAATTTTAATATTAAATAAAGATAATAGTTTGTGAAATATTAGTAATATTTTATTTATTTTATAATAAAAGATAATTAAATCATTAAATTAATAATTATATTTATTGATAGGTAAATTAATTTTTTAATATAAATTATGTAAAAAATATTTGAATTAAAAAATAAATATAATATATTAAATTTATAATAAAATAAAAAATTATATAAAATGTTTAAAAAATAAAAAAATACAAATTATTTTTAAATTTGTTATAATAAATATTAATTTGAAAATATAAAAAATTATAATATAAAATAATTACAATTTTAAGAGAAAATAAATTTTTAATTCATATATTAAATGAATAATATTGATTACTGTTAATTTTATATCACTTCATCTTGGTAATAAAAGATTTTTCATCCATTTGTATGGAAATTAGGTTACCTTTCAAAACAATGATATGATCACTTGCCATGATCTAAGATCACCACTCATAAAATCACCTAGTGCTTTTTAAATACAGTGATTTAATTACTATATATAGATCACCGTGATTTTTGGAATGATCACTCAATACCAAATACTATCTAAGAGTCATAAATCTGAAAACTTACTCAACTAAACAGCTTAGAAAAATTGTGATCCAAAACAGTAAAAAGAGGTAATCAGAGGAGAACTTATAGATGGAGAATGGGAGGAAGCACCTTGAGTGTGAAGGTTCGTCCATCGCGGCCATCTTGAAAAAGTACAGTTATGAGTTTTTTATCAGCTTTGACAACCACGCTAGAATTTTTGAATGGTACCACGGCTTAGTAAAGGCTTCCAACTTTCATGATATGTGCAACTTAAACAAGAGATCAAGAATTAATAATCTATTCAAAAAAGCAAGCCAACCTGCCTGAATTGTTGAGATCAATACCGCCAAGAGTTAAATTCACTTCATTCCCCTTCTGAGAAACGGCATTCTGATATGTAAAACAACAGTAATTAATCTTCTATAACCACAATTATACAAAATGCAGTAAGAGAAAAAAAAATGAGCTAGTGCATGGAATGTGGAAGGAAGAGAACAAGATATGATAAGGATAATAATAACATCAAACCAATAAATATCAGCCCATCTAAATTTTTTACTTTTGCCTCAGAGACTGCATACTGGAGTTACCCCAATATTCAAACCAAAGTCCTTTCCTCAAGTTAAATCATTTTTCTATATTATTCTTCGAGATGAAGCTCTCGAACATCACACCCTGTAGAAGAGGACCCATATGTGTTATAGTGCATCTAAGTAAAGTTTAACCCAGTTATAAATCGGAAGAACCTATCTAATGAATTTCCGTCTTTCATTTTTAGGGTCACTCTGCTGGAGAACCAAAGAAGAATTGCTGAATAAATATACCAAACGGTAGTACAATAGTTATAAAATTAATAAGTGTTTAGTAACAACAATTTCTAAAATGGGCAGCCGTGCGTAAAGCTCCCGTCCGGAAAAAGGTCGAACCCTTTAGGTCTAATGTACACAATATTGTTTTGCATTTTCACAAAACGCTGTTTCTGTGATTCAAACCCATAACCTCCAAATCACATGACAACAACTTTACCGTTGCACTAAGACTCCCCTCCTTGGCAACAACAATTTCTACTATACTAAAAATGTACACCCGTACAAATTGCTAAGTGGTCCCTCTAGATTAGATTCATTTCTCCTTGATAAGTAAATTTCATGAATTTAGAGCCGCACTAATGACTTAATATTTAGGTCATGTTTCCCAATTTCCTGACGCTTAATGTAGCATGACAATTCCCTGATATTCTTATTTAGTCTATCCAAAGACAACTAAAACTGTAAAACCAATGAAAAGACCTGCTGCGTGATAGACACAAAAGTTTCATTTTCATTCATCTTTTTGACTGAAAGAGAGTTAGTGCACATAAAAGGTTATCATATCAAATTAGCATCACCCCTGACCATGCGGATCTTAAAATCTAGTAAGTCAGAAAAACAGCACCACATCGTTTGACCTCGTATCACTTTAATGTTTCTTTATGATCATTCAGTTGTTCAGGAACAGAGGTGTATAAAACGGATAAACAAGCACATACATCCATATTGAGACTGACAATCTGCCAAATTGCAAGTACTTACAGGATCGCTTCTGAAGAAAACCAGCGAAGTATGTGTCAAAATAAACCACCTTTTCTTCCATGATGTCCATCCAATTCCTTCAAACAAAGAAAAATAGGGGAAAAAGGGGATAAAAATAACCCGGAGGAATCCAAGCATTATCCTGGGACTATGATTTTTAAACATAAGCCTCATAATGCATATTTTTCTAGTAAAATGTAAGCGGAGGATGTGCTTCACAAAACATAAGGTGAAAGGCAAATGAGTAACTGAATTAAATTGCAAAGGGTAATAAAACCAAATAAAGTAAACAAACCTTTGGACGATAAAAAAAGTGACCCGCTCTTTAAAACCTGCAAGAAAGTTTTCAACCTTAAAATGCTCTAACATTCACAACTTTGTAAATTGCATGCTTATGAACAGGGAATGCAAGATAATGTAAGCAATGATCTCAAGATGGTAAAATCTAGCAATGGACTTAAAATACAGAACAGAATTCATTCTCTTGCATCGAAATTTGTCATGGTCACTTAAGAGTCTAGGATTAAACTTAATATGGTTGGTAACAACTAACAACTACAATATGCTTGATAATATCAAAAGAGAATAACTGCTATGTAGGCAATCTTTCCATGAAATGGCTCAAAACTTTTAGTTGAAATCCCAAGCACTTAAGATGTAGACAAGTAGTAGACACAGATGATTGCAAACACGTACTCGATGATTATAAAGATGACTGCAGGGTAACTTAGGGAATGAATGGTCACGTGCAATTTTTAACCAACAATTCAAATTCAGAATAGTAAATAACAATTTGTGGGGGAGACTGGAGAGAGAGAGAGAGAGAGAGAACAGTTTACCGAGTTGCCAGTTCGAGAATGCAGATGATCCGGTGGACCTGGTGGTGGAGCGGGTGGACCTGGAGCAGCAGCTGCTTCTCCCTTTAGAGAAAACAAAATGGTTTCCTTTAAAAATCAGAATTTAGGTTTTCTTTTCCCTGATGGTTCAAATGCTTTCCTTAAAAATTAAAAAAAAAAAGAATCAGAAAAGAAAAAAGATTGATCTACACCTGATGTCCTTGAGAGGGCTCTTCCTTTTTGGAAGCCATCCTCTGCTAACAAAATTACAGCGCAAACAAATCAGAAACAAAACAGAAATAATTTTCAGTTCAAAATTTCCATGAAAACTATGATGTAAACAAAAAAGAAAGGTTAAACGAAAAATAACGTACATGTTGTGCTTGAGATGGTTCTTCCTTTTTGCTAGGCATTTTCTGATAAAAACAAAAAATCTCCATTAAATCGCAATGTAGTTTTTCCTTTTTTCTATTTTTTGAACATCACAAATCTTCTGAAAACGAACAGAAAAAAAAAAAAAAAAAGAAACTGATCAAAACCTGTTGTGTTTGAGACGGCTCTTCCTTTTTGCTAGGCATTTTCTGATCACAAAATAAAAAAATTAACGTAAAATCTCCCTCAGAAACACAAAATATGGTTCTCTCTTTTTTTTTTCTTGTGAACATCAAAGCCTTTATAAACAAACTAGAAAATTAACAAAAGAAAAAGGAAAAAAATCAAGCAAACAAAAACAATCAAAATTCAAAACCTGTTGTGTCTGAGATGGTTCATCCTTTTTTGTAGCCATAATCCTCTGTTCACTCAGAATCAAAAAATCACATCCAAACAGATCACAATTTTCAAAGAATCCTCTGCACCAACCTGCAAGCATCAATAATGCCGTTCATTCAAAACATATAAACAAGAAAAAACAATTACAAAACTCAAACTTAAAACAAAATAACACCAAAATTTCAAAAAAAAAAGTCAAAGCAAAAAAACTTTCACTGAATTTGAAACGTACTTGGTGGAAAACCAGTAAAAGGAAAATGTAGAAGAAAAGAAAAAGGAGATAAAGCAAGAAGCGTAAAGGTGAGAACAGAGAGATTTTTTTTTTTTTCTTTTCTTTCTTTGTTTGTGCAAGAGTGTTTTGGCTCGGAATTTTTGCTCAACGGAAACCTGTTTGGTCAAACAAAGGAAAAGCCTAAAAGAGCTCCCTCCGAAACAGAAGGAAGGCGTTGTACACGTCACCCCTATTCTTTGGCTCTTTCTTTTTTTCTTCTTCCGGAAATAATTGTGTTTGGAGGGAAATGGCACTGGCGGTAATTTTCCCCTTTTTTCACTGTTTTTTATTTTTGCCCGTGAATTCACAGGTTGGGCCCACAGCCAGAGGCCCAGCTGATTTACGGAAATGATCACGGTTGCTCGGTTGCTCTGATCTCTTGTGGGGTCCATTGCAACCGTTAAAAACAAAAAGTACAACCCGAATTATGGGGCAAGAAATATCAGAGCATTATTGACTTAGCTCTAAAGTTGAGCATTATATATTTATATTTATATATACATGCTTTTGAAAAAATCTTACATGTTACTACATTTCTTTTCATTCAAAAAATAATATATTTTATTATTTAAGTCAGATGCTTTATATACTTCAAAAAAAAGTCATATGCTTTATATTTTTATTATTTTCTACTGTCTCAGTGAAATTTTACAAAAATATAATTGTTTATAAATTTGTTAAAGTTAATATAAATAAATTTATTAATAAAACATAATTTAATAAAAAAAGTGTTCAATGAGCTACGTGTTTTAGACTTGGGAAGGACTTGCTAGCATTTTCCTTTATCCTCGAACATCCAAAATTCCTACTACATGTGTCTATGGGTAAGATCATATTTTATTCAGGTTGAGATTAGGCATGGTTTTAATATTCAACATTATACATATTTGTCAAAGTTTAGTTTAGTCTGATAATTCAAACATCAAATTTTATTTAAGTGCAATTAAATTTATCAATGATATTGTCCGAGTTTTCATATCAAATCTGTCCAATTTTTTTTTTTTTTTACATTTAAAATACGTTATTTTTTATTTATCCTTTAGTAATTTTGTTTTTTCTTTGATTAAGTTTTAAAATATATACTAAGCATATTTTTTAAATTTGTACACTAATATTATATATATTTAACTTGTACATAATATAAATTACATAATATAAGTATAAAAATAATATATATTATAATTAAAAATGATTGAGTTGGGTCAAACTCAAGTATTGAATGCTACAGTCAAAATCCAACCCATTTTTCAAGCAGATCTTATTCTTTTGCATAAATCCATTTGATGGATTTAATATTTTTGTCTAATACCTCTTAAGCTTTCAGATTTTGAAAGATATCTCCATTTTTTGATAGATCTATCTTATATGTGTCTGGTAGTTTATAATTTTACAAAAAAAAAAAAAAAAAAACTCCGCTTTATTAACTAATTATTACTCAATGGAAATAAAACGAAAAGAAGGGAATTATTGTCAAAGGAAAATGACAAGTAAAGAAAGAAAAAAAAGTTTTCCACCTCCATTTTTTGCGTAAAAGATGGAAGATAATCGGAGAAAGAAGAAATAATAACGGGTCTTCAATTTTTTGATTTAGCAATTAAAGAG
Organism: Durio zibethinus; assembly: GCF_002303985.1. Next base: position 31,167,506 of record NW_019167937.1, on the reverse strand, counting down.
CTTTTAAAAACCCATAGGACTTTTGGTTCCATTCTCTCTCTCTCTCTCTCTCTATATATATATATATATATTAATAAATTATTGATTTAATTTATTAAATTTCATATTTTTTAATGAAAAGATATTGAATTCAAGTTTTATTAATAGTCATTTATTGAAATCATATCGAATATATAATTTGCAATCATTTGTCTCAAATTGTTAAATATGATACATATTATCATGATCTAAAAGATTGAATAATCTATCTTGAATTTTTTTTATAAAAAAATATATACATATATATGAGGTGTAATTTAAGGTATGTGACAATATTTTGGTGAAATTCACTAAAATATAATTAATGAAGTTTCAAACTAAAAGTAACTAAATAAAAACTAATGTTGGAGTTAATGAAGTTTTAAACTCAACTTTTTATGATTTTATTGGTTTTGATTTTTAATTTTGTGTAAAACACATAAAAAAAAAAAACTAAGATATTATTTCACAAACTAATAGTTTTCAATTCAAATTTTTAGTTTTATTGTAATTCATGCTCATAGTTTTTTTTTTTTTTTTTTTTAAGTTTGTAAAAAATTGAATTATAATAATTAAAACTAAAAAATTAATATTATATTATTTTTGTCCCTTATTGATTATCCATTAAAAATTTACACAAATTTTAATAAAAAAATTTAAGTTTATTTTTAATATTTTTATTTATTTTCAGTAAAGATAAAATTTTGACATTTGGTGTCAAGGCAAAAATTTTTTGCAAAGCTTTAAGCTCATCACCAAACTAATAAAAATCATCGTTTGCAAAGTTTGCTTATTGTCATTTTCTATGGCAACTATAACCTCTGTTTTAGAATAAAAAACCATTAAAAATTAAAAAATATTAACTATTTTTCATTTTTTCCATAACACGAAAAAAAACCCAACAACATTTACATCAAATCTCATGATACTAATTTTGAATTTATTGCCATTTGCGCAAAGTCTTACTCAAGTTTCGGGAAATAAAAAGGAAAGCCTGAGAATAAGAATAAAGTGAAACAAGGAAAAAATACGGTGAAAATGTTTAATTTTAACACTGTTTAATTTTATTAGATTTTTTGTAATAATATTAAAAATTCGGATAAATTTGAAAATTTAAGTATTTTTATTTTTTATTTTTTATAAGGGACAAATAAATTGATACTTCCTAAAAAAATATAGAAAAAAAAAAAAGAGGGATGGAGGGAGTGTCAATAATGAACAGATCACATGATCACTAACATTACTATAATTTTGATTAAATAATAGTTATACAATTTAAATATTTCATCAAACTCCATTTACATTTTTTTTATCCTGTAAAAAAAGTTTGTAGTAATGAAAGTATTGGAACGACACATTTCACAACTTATTTTTTTCGTCTATTTCTTTTGTTGAACATATTTTGCAGCATTATTCGTAATCAAAATATATATTTTTTTTTTACTTATTTTATCACGAGTTTTCTCGTTATTTTATCATTTTTAATGCAAGAAAAAAGTTGACCTTAAAATGTGTTGATTCCGTGAGTTGCGGTGGATACAAAATAAGGAAATAAATGTAAACAAGTGGTTTTAAAGTGTGTTGTATTGTTGTAAATGTTATTCTTTTAATTTATTTTGCCATCAACAATTATGATATGTACATATGAGTTAAATCGAATAGTTTTAAAATATAATAAAATTTTATACAATAACATCTTATTTTATAAATTAAATCATTAAATATTTTTTATAATATATTTTTTAATCACAAACGAAATATTTGAATTTCACTTAATTGGATATTATTTTTTTGTAAAATTAGATATATTTGATCATATGTTAAATTAAAAAAAAAATCAAATGCATAATTACTCTTAATGATTCTCAAAGTATTTTTTTTACAGCATATATAAAAAGTAAAATTAATATTATTTCAAATATGTTAACTAGATTTCATTTTAAACTTCTTTCGAATTCTTTAAAAATTATTTCAATAATTTTAATGAAAAATCCCCACGTTCTTTTTTTCAAATCTCATCCTTTAAAAATCTTTTTATTCCTCATTTCATAATACCCCACCTTGATGATAAACTTGAAATTTACTTTTAATTTGAGAATAAGAGAGTAAAAATAATAAATTATTATTTTTTTAATGTAGTATGTTTAAATTAATTTTGATTTTTTTATTTATAAAGATCAAATTTTAGAATTATAATTTTTCAATTGTATTAATTGATTCAATATCTTTTATTTAATTCAACCATTTACAATATTTAAATAAAAACATACCTTTTAAATATCAAAACTCGTCATAAAAGAAACTAATTATAGCCAAATTCCGTCAAATTTGAACCAAACATTTGAACGACCTTGAAAAGCATTTTCGTTTTCATCGAACCAAGAACGACAGGACAAGGGAGAGAAGAGGGAATAGCTTTCACCAAATCAAGATACTAATACGATACGAAACGTGATTGTAGACATAAATAATTAAATACGGAGATTAGTTGAAGTTAGAGACAGATTTAATATAAACTAATAACTAATTAATTCATTAAATTGACCAAATTCTAATTCCCCCGTGTGGTCTCCGGGCACGCAGCCCCAAATAAACGCAAACCAAAAACGGACCTCAGAATCCAGCTTGTCGGCTGCTCCAAAGCTGTCACGGCGGCTATATGCTCCTTCTCCGCCCCTTTTAGTTCATTTTTTTTCACCACCAAAAAAAAAAAATAATAACAATAAAGGAAAAAACACACGTTCTTCGTCACCAATAATTCTAAAAGGAAAAAAATTAAAATTCAATTACCTTACTTCCTTCGATTTCCTTATGGGACGAGAATTTCAAATTTTTTAATTTAATCTGATTGGTTTATTAGGGTTTGAATTCGAGGGGCTTAGGTGGAATTTTGAGATTGTTTTAGGGTTGACGATATGGAGATAGAGGTACAGGGTTCGAGCAACGGCTCGTTAGCGATGGGAGTTGGGGAGATGAAGGGAAAAGTTGTGGAAGGGAAAGATCAGGTTCTTGTTAAGAAGAAGGCTTTGCAAGCTGTGCTGGTACAGTGCCAGAGAGCTCTCGAATTGCTTAGTAACAACGAAGGTGGAATTGGCGATGAAGATGATGGCGCCGATAAAGATGATGTGGATCCTCAAGGGGAAGTCAGCTCTCGTACAGACCAAGAAGCAGATGAGGTTTGTTTATTTCTTTTTCTTAGGGTTTGGTTCTGGATTTAGATTTCTGTTTGGATGCTAAGAAAAACGAGGAAAAGTGAAGGAAAACCACGTGAGAATTTTACATAATCATTTTTTTGCTCGTAAAAAACTAGTTGGTTTTGATTTTGGTGAATTTGTTGTGTTCTTTGTGAAGATTTAGTTTGTTTAAACTTATATTGTCTTGTTATGGAGAATTCTATGCTCAGAAAAGAAATTGAAAATTTAAATTTCATAGAGGTTCAGCTCAGCTAAGCAGTTCATTTGAGGACTGTGTTTTTCTTTCTTTGAGTGATGAATAATTCGGATCTGAGTTGAGCTCAGCTTGAATGAGACAATTGAACTTATAATATACTCCTAGCTAAATTGTAGTTCTGATTTGATAATTGTCTGGTTTGTGATGCATCAGTTGCATATCTAGTACGTTCTTTCACTGCTGCATGCTTACAGTGTGTAGTTTTGCCAGTATTGGTTTTAATTGTTGATGCTAGTTTGTAGATTATGGTATGATAACTGTTTCAGTCTTGATTCTGGTCTTTGCTTCAGAGTCCATTTGTCTCTTAGCCTTTGTCTCCTTGATGGCATCTCAATTGCAATGCTTCTTTCTTTTTGTGTTTGTTTCATTGTATGTTTAGATATATTTATCTGGAAAAAAGATATAGGTGAGAATGAAATACAGAGAAGAGATTGAAACTTTTCCATCATGTCATTCATCCCATGAAGTGAAATTTGGGTTCAAAGATATAAGATCAGGAACTAATCCAAAAGGATTTCAAATTGGATAAATGAAGTTTATAAACAGAGCCCAAAGTTTGTGAAAAAACTGGAAGCTTCTCTTCATCAAGAAGTTGAATTGCTGATGGTTGTGAATAGCAAAGAAATTAATTGTTTTTCACCTCTGATGGTTTTATTCCACTTTGGAATGTGAAAAGTGTGTTTGTTCTTGTTGTTGTTGTTCACTGTATTCCACTTTGCAGTTGCCTGTTTTTTAAATTTAATGGATCAAAAATAAATCTTGTATTCCACTTTTATAGATTTCTCATTTCTAGGCGACCTGCATCTTTTAATGGCAATAAATATTGAAATCCCACTTAAATATGGTGATCCCTTATACTTGATTTGATATGCTCTAAGCCTTGAATTTGTGAAACATATTTTTTAATTTAATGTAAATGGCTTTTTGACATAGATTATGCTATAGAATTAGCAACCTGATAGAAAGGAAATTCACTGAATTTGCAATGCTTGATGAGGTTGCCATTTGCTTTCCTATCAAACATTTCCAAATAACTTGGATATCTAATGTGTATGCCCCTTGTATTTTAAATGCAGTTGTATGATCTTCTCAAATCTAGAGTTCAATGCTCTGACTTCCTTGAAAAGCTTGAAAAGCTAGAGTGTGCTCAGGTGCCTGTTCCAGAAAAAATTGCTGGTATGCTTCCACAGATGGTCCCTTAGACTGTTAGCATATATCATTTCAGCTCATTGCAAAGATATTGAAAAGGATATTTATTCAGTATATTGAAGTTGATTTAGGGAACTTTCTTCTTGTGTTTAAAATGATCTTTGTTGCCTGGATGCTAATGAAATTCTTCTTTGGAACCAGAAGAAGGTAGTTCTTGGGACATGGTCAATGAAAATGATCTTTGGAAAGATGAAGATGTCAATTTAGATTGCGAAGATTATGTTCTTGTTAGGCAGGAGGATATAGTAGAAAGCATTGCATGTTTTATGGCTGCATATTTGCTGTCGCTTAAACAGACTAAGGTATGTGAATTTCTTGCTCTTTGTTGGTGTTAGTATTGTTTTGGACTTCAATTTTCTCTTTGAGCAATTCACACATAATACACTTAAGCCTGAAAATTGAATTGTTTTATGTGAAGGCGATTGGTATCACTATTAAAATCACCTTGGTGATCTAATTACCACATTTGGTGTAATATTATAAATCACTAGTGATCTTAAATCACTGTGTTTGATATTGCATAGAGAAAAAAGATCACCGAAGTATAAAACATTGAAAATAACTTTATTATTAACAATATTATTTAAAAGAAAGTAACAATTTCAATTTTTATTGAATAAACAATTTATAAAGTGAGAATTTGTTGTTCTATAGAAAATTGTAGGGTATGAACTAGTTCTAATGAGTATAATTCAAAGTTATTAACTTGTTCACATTTAAGGGTTGTCTTGTATAAAATTATTAAAAAGTGTAGATTTGTTTATAAAAACTAAAAAATTTGAGAGGAACATATTTTGGTGGGCACCACTTTGAGGATAAATTTGTCTTAAAATGATTTTGAAGATCACTCTTCCTGGGTGACAAAACTTTTCAATCCTTTTGGATGGGATTTAGATCACCTCACGAGGAAGTGATTTAATTACTCTTGGTGATCTAAGATCAGTGCCACTTAGGATTGACAAGTTACTAACCAAACACAGTAATCTAATCATGGTGATTAGATCACCCTTGATCTTGAAGAGATCACCTCATATCAAATGCCACCTCAGTTTTTTTGTGGTCTTACTTATTGGCAGACTGAATAAAACTGTCGAAACATTTCATCATGGATTATTCAGCACTGGATGCTAAAGGCTTATTATTTTTTCTTTTCCAGGATTTGACCCCAAATCAACTTCAGGAAGGTGAGCTTGGTTGCTTTCATTAGTCAGTTTTTTTTATCCAATTATATTCCTCCCTAAATATTAACGAAAATTTTAAGATACCATTTCACTGAATAACTTATATTTTCCATCTCAAATTTCTTTTATTCCATAATTGATTCTATTTTTCTGGCCATTAAATTGGCATTGGAATTCTGACATTCTTTTGAATTCTTTTGTAGCACTGAGCAAGACCTTCTCTGTAAAAAAGAAAAAAGGAAAGCTTCGAAAAGCATGGGATGGAAGTAAAGTCATTTATAATGTGGCTTCCTGGGGAGCAACTGCAATTGGGTAGGTTATAATTTTAATCATGACAAACCAGTGTTTCTTGGTTCCTCGGTTTGCTGCTAGAGTCAGCATTGGCTATATTATGCTGCATCTTCCTATTTTGTCAATCTGATTTCACTGTATATCTTTTTGTTGATACGACACATTCATTTCTTTGTTCTCGACAGGATATACCAAAACCCTCTACTTCTCAGAGCTGCCTCGAAAGCCTTCTGGACTTCCTGCCATGTTATATCAAAGCTTCTCTGATTTTCTTGTGCTACTTAGAGAACAAAGTGTAATATTCACCGTTGTGTCTATGCTTTCTGGCTGTCAAAATGCAGCTTGGTGTTTCACGGGTTGTGTAACATGAATACCATTCTTTTTCGTGCTACAGATCCATTGATCTTATCTTTGTAAATATTCCTTGAAGAATTTCTGATTGCAATTCAAATTCAACAGCAGTGTGACGGCTCACTCGGCCTTTTTAATTTCCTTGCTTTTGCAGCTTGTGACCGGCATACAAAAGTGGTTTAGGTACCATTTGGATATCTAATATTAATTTTCTCCGCTAGATCATTCAAAATAATGGTCGAGAATAAAATTTTGTTGAATTTGTCCCTTACCAAATAAGATCACAATGACAATGATAGGTTAGATCGGTAAAATGCATTGAAGATGAATATGTAAATAAAGAAAAACTTATGTATTCATACTTGTTTCAATTAATCCGAAGAATAAATTTAGAAACTAATTTTTCGATAAAATCTAATAAAAGGTCATCTTAAAGTAATATTTTTCACAAAATATGACACTAATTTCTCAGATTTTCTTTGTTTGGCTAAGTTAAAATTTTCTGAGTATTCTTTATATTTATGAGTGCAGACCTGAGAATTAAGAGCAGTTGAGTCACTTGCTTCTTTTCAAAATTGTACGGGCTAATTGCCCTAAAAGTGAATCATATACATATGCAGATGACCAAATTCAGTCATCTCTATTTTTCAGAAAGGCCATTGGAGATCATCTCGTCTCGGGCGCAACTTTTTATCTCCAAGGCTTTTGATGTAACGTGTGTGTGTGTGCGCCAGCAGCTCTTTCATATATCTACCCAAATAACTGTGCCTAGTAGTAATATGAGTTGTCCTCGTGATTATGAGCATCCTTACAGAGCATCGACCGCACTTCCGTGATAGACCTAGGTGGCTCAAGGTCCTTTTCTGGGAGTGCATTGCCGACGAGCTGCTGCATCTGTGATGCAAAAGTATCATCCAGTATCTGCAAATTAAATAACATGGTACAATGTCAAAAATACAAAAGACGTCGCTTCTAGCAAGTACAACAAGCATTGAAGTAGAAGTCTTGAGAATAACACGGATGAAATCAAGAAATGAAATAACAAATGCCATAGCCACCAAAATTTTCATATCCCAAGAATCTGGTCAACTAGTTGAGATTTTAATACCTTAAATTTTCCTATAATGACATGTTTACAAAAAACCTTGCATTGGCCTTTAGAGAAGAATGATTCCTTCTTAGATTTCATGCAGATATTGAAAGATTTCAACCGATCTATCTTGCCTCAGTAATTAGATTGTTTATACAGTAACCTTTGTTTATACAGTAACCTAGTCTTCATGTTTGGCATTAAAATGCTGCCAGCATCACCAATTCAATGTTATTAAACTGATGCTAAGTTTCATGTTGTGATAGTAATTTCCTGTTGAGCTACCGTCAATAATGGCCTATCCAGATTCCTCACCCTCTGTTGGATAAATAAAATAACAGCAGTAACTTCCTGAAGAGGTTTGTGCATTATGGTTAAGATCAAGTATATCAGCATAGAACGACCACCATGTGCGTATCTAACTGCTACACTTCCCTAGCTGAAATGAAAAAAGCCTTCCCCATCCTTCTGGTCTCTTCCAAATTAATTGTTAACTGACAAAAAACTATAGCTGCGAGATATTCTACGAGTATCTCAGCATGGAACTTACAATAACACCTTTAATACCATTCAGGTCCAACCACTCTAAGAACTTATAATAGGTTCCCAAGAGTCTTTATGGAGGGCTTGGAATGGGTACAAAGCTCAGTAAGTTAAACATTGGTTCAACATTGTAATTACTAATTTGGGACCTCATTTTCAGCAAGGAAGCAAAAGATTGTTATGTTTTTACTTACAGATACAGCAATTCTGGAACCTTTGTACCACGATCTATTTTCTTTCCTGTTTTCCAAGAAGCTGAGAACATCCTGCAATGAGAGAAAAAAATCATGTAAAATGTGCAAACTTATTAAATTAGATAGCAAAAATTCAAACCATTTACAGCATCATTCACCTATAACTTACCTGTCCCATCCGATCCCAGTACCACCGGCAGATTGCAATGAAAACGTGAGTCTCAAAAACAGTATGAAGGTGATTTATTGAACTTGTCAGCTGTTCTTTTAATGGCTGCATTCTGCCTCTTATATCAGACTCTCCTACTGTTTCTTTAGAATCTTGGAGAATCTTTTTCAATTTTGTTGAGTTCTGTAATTTGGTCTGGAGAAAAGGAAAAAAAAAAGAAAAGAAAAACAAAATCAATTTCACAGCATAATCAAAACATCACTCGAAATTCAAATTGATTGAATGGAAAAAAAGTATATATAATTGACTAATACAGTCTGCATATGGAATAATGAAAATTGAAAACCGAATGATACAATCAGCAAATAAAATAACAGATCAGCATGTTTGAATTGAATGGGAACCCTTGAGAATATACATTGATTTAGACACTCTGCATATAGAATGAAAGATGAGTGTGAATGAACAGGTGATTATGAGGTTTTCTATTTCCTTGCTGAGAGGGGCCAAGGGTGGGTGGGGAATTAAATTCCAATGAAAACTGAAGACTAATACAATCTGCAAAGAAAATGATAGATCAATGTGTTTGCGTGATTTTTTTTTCCTTTTTAGGGGAATTGAATTCCAACAGGAACACTGATAGCTGCTTCAGAAAATAAAAGTAGCTATGTTGTTAATGCATCAAGCAGCAGCATAAAGAAGATACACTGGATAGACAGTCTCAACAGTCAGAGAATAGATCCATACAAATGAATTATCTCTATCAAAGTTAATTTTAGTTATAGTCTAAGATATTTTGCTTATTTCTTCAGTTTTCAGAGGTGTTCGAAATCAGTTCATATTTATCATTCAATGAAATATCACTCTGCAGTATATCCCGGTCAGCCGTACCAATAAAATGATAACCTATAGTTTATCTTCTTTTGCAAATACCAAACAAGACAAATGAAACAAGCCACTATGCCTTTACGTAAATAAGACTCACATTCTCAGCAAGTTTTTCAACAACAGCCTGCAGGTACCCTCTAAACTTGGTTCTCAACATCACTGTGACCTCACTAAGACGCTCCCCAGGAGCTGTGTTTCCACCATTAGGGATGCAAGAACCCCATGACTTAAACTGGGTCTCTATCTTGGGTCGTAGAACATCAAGCATCCTCTTCATAGAATTCAACATGATGCCCAGCTGAAAGCAGCAATCAAATTCTTGAGCAAAATTACTCAAAAGAGTATGCAAATCCAAGGGAAATTCTTGTTAACTAAAAAGTCCATGGCTACCTCATCGGGAACAGTATAGGAGCATACAGATCGTTTAGCAAGTTTCTGCATGTACTTAAGGCCAAATTTCTTTGGTGCCAAATTTTCCTTCAAAGGAGACACTACATCTGCATACTGCTTATCCAGAGCTTCCACTATTGCTTTCTCAACATCAGAAATAGCCTGGCATAGAAACATAGGTGGAAGTTTACTTCAAACTTTTTATTAAAGGAATCTGGTTAAACAATTCTTGATGTCGATTAATTGGAAGATCACTAGTGCAAAACATAAATAACTAGCAGCTAGAAATCTCACCATATCTCTTTTTCTGAAACAAGCTAGTTTTTTGAAGCCAACATGGTAACATATGTTGCATGTTAATGCATAAGGTGGAATATAAGGAAAAACAAGAAAATGAAAATCGGAGTGCATGACATACATTTTCGAGCACAAAAATATATTCAGGCCAGCGGCAGATGATGACTTCATAGTCACTCAAGGTCTCCCTCAGTCGATCATACATTTCATCAACAAAAGGAGTTGTAGAATGTTGTGTTCTAACACCTGACCACTTTACCTGCAAGTAGATAAGTTTCAGACAACTTTACATAAAAAAAATTTCTCGAAGACCAGTTTGATAAAATCTGCAAGATGCTTCCACAACAAAACGTTTTAGAATTGTCTTCATTTGAGGATTTCAGTTTTAATCATTTAAAAAAATAAATAAAGAGAAGTTATCACATGCTTAGACATGGTGACAAAGTTATGCTCTTCCTGACTCAAATTAATTAGGCTCCAGTACATTTATGGAGTTGCTAGCAGGAAATTTGGTTTAATGGTAGGAATCTGCCATAATATTAATTATCGGCAATAAGATTGTTGCTTAAAGAATTTACCTTATCTAATTTACATGACTCAAGTAGAGATTGCCGCTTATCTTGAATCCATATCATGATGTACAAGTGGAACAATTCCTTTGCATCAACTCCACCTTTCACATGACTGGAAGAAAAATAAATGAGTTTGCAATAGTGCAAAGAAAATTAATACAAAAATGATTGTTACCAAAAGAACTACCTTATGTTCCAGCTGACAAGATCTCGCTGGAAATCTGCTGTTGCAATAACAAGTTCTGCCACAGGTGGTGAAGGGCCAGATGGTGGGCATGCCAGAAGGAATGCACGTAATCTGCTGCAAAGCTCTGAGCTGTATATAGATGCTGACAGATTTGGTAGGTCTATAAAACTGCAAAAGATGGAAGACAATTTAATGTTTTATAAGCCATATAAAACAGGAAGCAACTGTATTAGTGCCTAATGAAAATTTGATACATGCATGATGGTATGACGTGATATGATGTCTCCAAAGTGAATGGGCATATTATATCAACAATTTACATTCAAAATGGTAAACACAAACATTTTTAAGCATATCAAAGGATAACACAACATTCCCATGACCATATTGTCTGCATCACAGTTCAAAGATTGTGGATTATTCCAACAATAGTAAGTAATTAATGCAGCATTATGCTTACCTTAAAATCAAATATGGATCTCATCTAATGCTAAATTTTTGGCCATGCTCCATCACATGAATGAAAATTGACTTTCTGAGCAAGCTTAAAACAAATCAAACAACCGCCAAAGGGAAGACATACCTGGGAAGTATATTTTGATTGTGAATCTCAATATCAGTTGATATCTCATTCTTAATGTTCATGCAAAGACATGTCATCTTCTGGTAAGCAGTAGACATAGCAACAGGGTCCATAAAACTGGGTTCATTGTTGGTGGTAACGAATTCATCAGTCTCAGCCAAGTGCCTCCTTGATCTCTTTCTTGCGGCAGCCTGTGTAAATACTAATGTTTAGAAAGTGGAGGCAAGGCATGTATAAACATAGGTACAGCATTAAGGAAATTAAAGTCCTGAACCTGGAAATAATGACACAGATTTGTCTGTGCTTCTGGAGACAATATGTCATGTAGAAGAGTATAAAGCTCGACAGCAGGTTCAAGTGCAGGTGCTGCAAGCCCTGTTGCAGGCTTGAACACATCCATAATGCCTGATAATGATGATTCATCAAGTGATTTGTAGTTCTCAAAAACCAGAGAAAGAATTTGCTCAATTTGATCTTTGGTTTCTCCCAAAATTCGATTCTGGTGAAGCAGCAAACAATCAGCTGTGTTAAAAAGGAAGGAACAAAATATTATAAACTATAAACAAAAAGTGAAGAGCATAGTACCTCTTGATGACTCAATGTGCTCTTACTGTGGCCCTTCATAACAACAGGCATTAACAATTCATGCACCAATGTGAGGCAGTCAGCAGTAGGTGTCGCCACATCCATTACATAGGAAAGATACCTGTCACAAAAGTACAATAAAGATGTCAAACCTAAAGACATTGACCAAAACAGTAGTCTTATAGAATATGAATTGCAACACTAAACAAAAAGGTAAACAAAAAGATTCAATTACCTTAGCTTGGTGTAGACATCAGAAACTCCATAGTACGAGGCAAACTCTGTTAATAGCCATTTCCATGAACCATGTAACTGTAAATTTCTTTGTTGGAAATGTTGAACCTTCATTGCAACTTCTAAGACAAGGTCATAAGCAACTGTTTCTGCAACAGAACCATACTAGAACAAGAAAGAATAATGCAATTAATATCATAAAACTATTTCAGAATAATCCAATTTTTTATCTTAAACAAAGAAATGTCTTGTGACAATACCAAGTTGAAAAGAAAAATAAATGGACTGAACTTTCTTTCTTAAAAATCTGAACTACAGATTTATTATTGTCATTAATTAATAAAAAGAACTACAGTTTTCAAAATTTAAGCTAAACAAGACTAGTTCACCTTGAGATGACTATTATCATCTGAACTTGTTGAGTAATTTATATAGAGCTGGAGCTTGCCCACAGGTTCATGTTCTGGCTCACAATAAATGGACCACCACCGCAGCTTGTCAGTCTGCTTTAAACTTTCATGTGAGCATTATTAAATCAACTAAAATTACAAATGAAGTAGAACTAATGTCAATAATTTGAAACAATACCGAGTCTTCGGCAATAGTAGCCACTTGTGCAAGGACACGGCCAAAATGCTTCCCCTTGGAGTCCTGAACTTCAACAATTAGATCATCTCCCAAACTATCTGGGAAGCTGCAAGAGTTTTCAGTTCCTATCTTGTCAGTAACTGTCTTAAAGAAATTTAGAAATGAAAGCAGGAGAATTAGGGAACAATTACATACAAGACATGTGTTTCACCAGAGCCAGGCTGCAACCTTATGCCGTCTTCTTCCGTTGAACTTTTCAGTCTTAGCATGCAAGAGTACGTTTCTAGTGACATATGTGACAAAGAGGAAAAAATGTTGGAAAAATAAAAGAGAAAAGAATAAGTTAGCTGATTCGTAAATAAAAAAGAAAATAGATGAAAGAAATGAAAGGAACAATTACCAAGCAATACTATAGGTAAGTAGGACCCAGATGTTTTAGTTACATACAATTAAATAAATAGGGATGCCCTTAAAGCAGTCTACATTTCACATGCAAAACCATATCTTTCACAATGCGCATATCTGAACAACATGAGACTAGGGCATTCCATGATTGGAGAATATGACGTGGGAATCTATTGTTTTTAGCATAGTGAGGAAGAGTACATCAAAGACCATGTTAGCAGCTAACATAAATAAATCCAGTTAAACAGGATCATACTTTGTGTAACCTCTAATGAGAAAGCAAGGAGTTTGGAAAGACATACCTTGCCCAACTTCATATGATGATGAACTATTGCGTAAACTTGTCACACCAATTTTCAACAGTCCAGATACTTGTTTTATATAATGAGTTCCAGCATGCACATATGCTAAACTTTGGCGTGAGAAAGAACCATTTGCAGGTAAACGAGGTGCAACACGAATCTTTCTAAAAGCTTGCCACCTTGAAGAGAGTGTTGACTGAAAATTGGAGAAGTGATACCGTATAGTCTCCAGCTTAATTACTGGTGCCCTAAGACTAAGAGATGACATACTACAGCCAGTTGGTGGATCCAGGGTTGTTTTGACTTTGCGCACTTCCAGCAGAGAAAATATTAGGGATAGCCAAGGCAAAGCAACTCAAAAATTAACGTCAAATCTGGGATAGAAAAATTACCTTGCACCTTCATCTTGCCAACAATTTTCTTAGGTTTTGGGGGAGCTACCTCAGTGGTAAGCTCTGAAGAGCGTTTTGCCATTAGTTCCTCTTCTGATTGCAACAGGACTTGTTGTATGCTGTGTACCACAAGCAAATTTTTAAGGAAAATGAGCAAAAATAAGAGGGAATGGAACAATAAAGCAACTTGTTTACAAATAAAAAACAATTCCAAAACCTCTGTGATCATTAAGGAACCAAATTAAGATTCTTTAAGTCATTTCCTTCTGAGAATATGGATGGCATTTTCATCAATTTAAGAGGCTGCTGGCTGATGTAGTCATGTAAACCTTTTATTTGATTGGAGTAGCAGACATTATGAAAACCATCATGGGACTAATAAAATCCAGGCAGTTTGATAATAAAAGCAATTAATCCTATTGATATTAAGATTTCTGTAATATTTACTGCCTTTTACCATTCAAAGTTCAGTTTCAAAATAATTTAATCTAAACTCCCAGACAATGAACCAAGAAGCCAAGTGACATGTCTATCTCTAATTCTTAACAGTTTTTATTATTAGAAATTTTGACATTAACTAGTAAAGCATAAGCAAAAAGACCAAGCAGAAACATACATATAAAAACTTCAAGAAAATAAAAAACTAAGATGAGAAAATAAAGACGCAACTTTAGAACAGCACAGACCATTTTAATATTAAAAAATTACGGTGAGAGAATGTAACCTTTCTAGAACAAAGCAAGAGATTAAACTCACCCAAATGTATCTCGTAAAAGAGCACATTCATTTTCCAGAAACATTGGAGCTTCCATGCAACCTCTAGCCCAAGCATGAAGACAGAGTCGAACGCATGCATCATAGGCAATTACAGCATGCCAAGGTCCAAGAGCACTGATTTTGATATGATAAACAACTTAGAGAAGTTAGTGAACAGAAAAAACTGCAGGAAGAAAGGTCTTGCCGTCATTGGGAACATCTAAGAATCCATATTGGTCAGAGATACCTTGCATGAAATGTTGGGATGCGAGCTGGATGAACACATGAAGATGCAGTGGCAGCTTCTGCACCAGCACCACTTCTGGACAAAGAGAATGAATTATATTAATGTACACTAGATTGTATATGCAGTAGCTGGATACATTAATGTGCTTTCAGATTAAGTGTATTGAATAAGTATTACATAAAACCATCGCACAAACCTTACAAACTCATCAGATTTCTTGTTGCCCATATTATGCTCTGGCTTAACTCCAGACATAGACTTGAATGTCTTTGGATCATGTGAATCAGCTGCACACCAGGTGCTTTGTATTTCAGATGTTGGAATGTGCTCAATATCTTGTTTAACTTCCTGCACAGAACTAGAAAATGGTGGTGCACTCGGAATATCATCATCAGAGAACTTTTCATGCTGTAGCTTTCTAGAATTCAAATCCTGCAAAAAGAACCATCTCAGCAAGAGCAGTAGATATAACTCATAATAACCATAGAAGGGACCACATAATCAAGTAAACCTAAAGAATACAGAAGATAGATTAATAATATATATATGGTGTTTACAATGTTCAAAGTGAATTAAAACCTGAGGACTAGATATCCCAATCATTGTCTGAAGCACATACATTTTGAAACAAAGTTCAGAATCCCCCTTTACCTATTAAACCCACCAGTAATCATGAAGGATTGCCCTAAGGCATTCATTAAATCAAAGGTTCTAGATGCACATGCTAAGACAAGAGTAATAAGACTAGCAAATGTAGAAGTACTAAATGCCTGAAGTCAGCAAGCATACACAATCCACCAAAGAAGCTCAAGCTCTCAGTCGTACTAAACATTAGAAAACTCTGGAACTGCTGTAAAGTCAACAACCTTAAACTTCATTTTCCTACCATGTCCAAATATTTTCATTCAAGTTACTTTTTTTAAACCCTGATTAATTAATGTAAGACTTTGCCTCCAATTATGTCCAGCAATAATAAATATGCTACAATATTTATAATCTATCCAATATTCAACTGAATAATTGTTGTCTCAATCTGAAAAACAATCAAGTCCATTCAAACCAAAATTTTAAAGTAAAACAAACCTTTTCAGCTGCATTAACCGCATTAATCCGAGAAGGCACACTGGAAGCATACCCTTCAGAAGCGTATGCCCTATTCCGAGGAATTCTACCATTAATACTCCCCACTTGCGTAGTCGAAAACTCAGAGCTACCAGCCGAATCTGAAGACTCATCCTCCTCCGTAAAACCATCCCTCCCAACTGGATATCTCCCATTGCCCCTCGCTAACCTATCCCCCAAATTCCCTCCTCTCCCTCCCATTAACGTCTCCATCGACGAACTAACATCCGAATATGTATAATCACTAGCAGTGGCGTATCGCGGCTTCCTTTGGGCCGGGTTTCCATATCTACGGGCAGTTCCATCAGGGATTCTTTCATCTTGTGGAGAAGAATCAAGAGAATACCTCCCTCCATAAACAGTATCTTCATCTGAGTCAGTGGTGACGTCATTTTCAGAAGCGGAGGCACTGTCGTCCTCGACGTCACCGGTTAAAGTAGTAGAAGTCACCGGGATTGCCGTCGCCGGCAAGTGGCCGCTTCTGAATTTCGCAGGCGGTGGTAAGCCGAAATTCCGGCCACCGGAACGGGTGTTGGTAATTGGATCCATACGAGGCCTTAAGCTAGAATTTGAATATGGAAGTTCCTTCTGGTAAAATGATAAACCAACAAAAAAAAAAAAAAAAGGAATTTCGAATTAAATGAAAACAGAAATTCAAAAAAAATAAAAATATATAAAAAATCTTACTTCTCGAACCCATTTGAGGGCATTGCTGTCAAGTCCTTCAGTGAACATGTTCTTTGTTCTGTCTCTTAAGTTTTACCTAAACCGACATTGTCAAAGTCTGTTGTAAGAGTAAATCAGTGACTTAAAAAAAAGTCAAATAAAACATAAAAGAATGAAGAAAACTTATGAACAAGCACAACAATGTGCGAAGTGAAACGACAGTGACTTACATAAGAAATGGTGTTCAGAGTTTCACAGCTGAAAAAGCTTGAGTTTATAAACAAAAAAACATAGACAGAGACACAGAAAAAGAGAAAGTACGGTGAAGAGATCGGCTTAGAATATGGTAGTCTTTGATAAGCTAAAGAAAAAAGCTTTGCTTCGCTGAAAAGCTTCCTTCAGCTCTGAATCAGAAAGCTAGAGAGAGAAACACAGAAATCCAAAGCTTCTCTGCAAAAATTTGTTGGGTTTTTTCTTCTGTTTATGGAAGATTTTATTAAGTCGGTTCAATTTTACGTTTAGATTTTGTACAAAACGACTGCGTTTTCAAAATTTAAACAGAAATCTTCCGAATACAAAATATATAGTAAAAAAGTGCGAATAAAAAGCGCACGTAGCGAGGTGGGGGTGAGAAAAAAGAAAAGGAAACGGGTGAGTTGACGTGGCAAAAGAGGAACAGTCGAACGTTGTACTAAGTGGAGCCGCTTTTTTTCCTTTTACTCTAATTGCCTATTGGATGGTTCACATGGTTAGCTGGGTCCAACTAACCGGACATGCTTTTTCTGTTCACTCTATTTGTGCCGTATGGGACTTTAACCTCGTCGCCTTAGTTAAGTGTTCAATTAAAATATTTGGACGTAATAAAAGGGGACCAAGACAAAAGTCACAGATGATCAACGGCTCTGATTTGTTTTCGACATTGGTGATTTTTAATTTGAATTTTCATTTGCCTAGACTACAGCCCCATATTTGATAATTGATAGTGATGATCTTAGCTGTAGTAGTTGGGTCATTATTCCATGTTGACAGCATAAGAGAACCGGATATACTTTAATTTGAAAATTTTTGAATTATGCATACTGAAATGTTTCGGTCAATTTTTTAAAAATCATATTTAAGGTTTGGTACGATTTATCAAAATCAAAATGTTTAAAACTTTTTTAAATACATTAAAGTATTAATTTTTAATTTTTTAATTTAAAAGCAAATTATTTTTTTTAATAATTTAATATTTATATTTAAATTCAAGCTTCAAAATTCTTATAGTCGATCATAAATAGGTTTAGTTACAAGACATAAGATAAGTTTGTTTTTGTTTTCTAACCTTTATGTTTTAGAGTGTAAATTTTTTGTGATTTTATTTTAAAATAAAACGAATTACATAATTTTATATGTTTGAATAAACAGTGCAATTAAGTAAAAATTCACTAAAAAAATCGATTACAATGCTATCAAAAATACCTTATAAAGGAGATAATCCAAGCATGCAAGAATGATTCATGATTTAAGATTGGGGGTTAATAAATATAGTCGTCAATACGATTAATTTCGTGATAAATGGAAGGAAGCATGTTTAAGAGCGTAAGGTGTTAGGGATTAGAGTTTGGGGGGAGGTGGGAACCAGCTTTCTAGCATGGAGATTGCCCACGCTACCTAACCGAAGGTACTCACCAACCTGTTGTCTTTAAGAGAAAGGGAAAATGGACGACCTGAAAGGATTTCAAACATGGAAAGTGATGTTTACTTGCATTGGGTTTCATTCGCTGAGCGACCAAGGATAAACAGACAGAAGTTACATTTGGGAAATATTGGCGAGAATTTAAGTGGATTACAAATACAACAAATGGGACAGAAATAATTGCCTTAATGAATTACGTGAAAATTTGAAGGGATAGTCCCGTCAGATGAACGAGAAAATGGTTCACTATGGGTGCCAGCTGATCCGACAGCAAAACAAACACGTAAACAACCAGAGTTTCATCAATGTGAGGTGTACAATCACCATTTTTTATGACTGTATTTCAATTTTCACTCCTTGGGACCCAATCTGAAATTTGAAGCTATCATCCACAACTTCCGAACATAATGGGATGTGAAGATCAACACTCCCATTGGCATCGTCTTGTAAAATTGTGATTGAATAGTGATTTTAAAAACTAATGGTTAAAACAAACCTCCCCTTTTCTTTTTACTCAAATTTGAATTTGAGTTAAAATTTCTCAATGCAGTTGATAGCGATAATTTTGATATCATATCTCAACCACAGTTTTAAAACTCAATAGTGACACTGCCTAGCTGCAACTGCACCTGAAAGGCTGAAACTGGAAGATTTGCAAGCATAGTTTTGGTACTTGGTAGTGTAGATCCTTCAAAGGGCTGCAACGATTCCCGTCTATAAAAGCAAGCTGATGAATGGTTTAAAGGGAAGAGTGAAGACGCTGCACATCACATAAAAGGCACTTCTAGAATCAAATCCTGGACATTTTGCTCTTTATCCTTCAAATGACAAACCAGGAAACAGTGGAAATTTATTTCTAACTCAACATTGATACAAGAGGTAGTACCTGGTTCCCAGAAAAAAAAAAAGAGATATATGGTAAACCCAATTTTTATTGCAGTTTTTTTTTCTCCACCCAAAGCACAAGCATAAAAACTGAAAACATGAAATTCATTGCATTGACTCAAGCATACAATTCATCCACATTACATTCCCCGAGGAAAACCTTTAAGCTATAAGGTGAACCACAACTGCCTTCCGCAATTAGAGCTCTGTCATTGGCAGCCATGTGCTCAATGATTTTGTAAATCATTTCAATCTGCAGCCATAAAACAAAGACGATTAGCATAGCATTTTATTGCGTAAGAAGTATCTTGAACAGTATTTGCGCATACATCTTCAGGAGCATGGCAACGATCAGCCACTTCTTCAAGTGTCAATGGTTCGACAGGTTCTTTACAGCTGAAAAAAGGGAAACAGAAAAGAGTAATCAGCAAAAAATAAAAACAACTCAATAAAACAAAACATGCATGCACATACAAACACCCCTAGCTAAACTTGGCAATTCGTGTCATCGTGTCGTGTAAATATTATATTTGTATCATCTTTTACAAGAAAATCGAAGTATCACAGTTCGTGTCAACACGAAAATATAAAATACAATATTTTTATTTTATTAAACCTATTTATGATTTTTCTAAAATTTTAAGCTGGGTTATCTCCGTGTCATTTATTTTTATCGTTTTCGTATCCTGTCACCATGTCGTATTTCAAATTACCAAGTCTACCCCTAGCCCAATGAAACGATAACAAAACAGAGATGAAAAGGGAAGTGCAATTGAGGTCATCAAGCCTTTCAACCAAAGAGGAAGAAGACGGAGAAAGATAGGCTACAAGGCCAGAAAGTGAGAGACATTATTAGTTGCTGTAATCTACAAAGATTTTCCAGTCAAAACTTACTTCAATTTTACTTATAAAGACATTATAATTCATCCATAAAGGATGCCTAAAGAAAATGACAATAACCTTGGCAAATAACTGTTTTAAGTATGTTGCTTCCCTGAAACATAAATATCTGACATATATAATGACATTAGGTCCTTTCAGATAAATTGCACCACAAATAACTGATCACAAGGATCCGACATCTACCTGGCCTCATTGAGTACTGCTAAAACCCGCTTCTGTAGAGCTAATACTTCACCCGCTGCCGTTTTCCCAGCTTCCACACCTAAGATGAAAATTAAATCAAAATGAGAAGAAAGGACAATCAGATATTAAAGCACAAAGAACAGATCCAAACACTAAGTTGAAGATATGACCCAACCCAGAAATATCTTTTAGTCACTTTAAAAGGAATTCTTGAAATAGCAGACTGAAAAACACTATACTTACCAGGATGAAAGCATTAAGATAATGAGGCATAAATTCCAACGCTCGCTATAGATGCTATGAGAGCCCAACAGAATCTGGTTATCACCCATCTGGACTATAACAGTGATGACTCTCGTTTATTTGCATACAGAGCAGATCTTGTTCCCTGCACAAGCAAGGTTATAAATTGCAAAAAAATAAATAAATAAATAAAATAAAAATCAGCCCTTATCATGTGTATGTTCAGAAAATCCTGCTGTTTTATAAAACAGGCACTTATCAGACCTGTAGCATCCCAAACAGGTAATCACCGCATGTAACACCTGGTTCAAGTTCCCAATCATGACCAGGGGGTCTATCACGTAGCACTTCAATGAATGTCACAAAGAAATTATGCACACCCTCCCTCAGTTGTTGAATATAGCTAAAAATTGATAATGTGGAAAGTTCCATCAGGCCAGGGCATTGCTTACATCAATAAAGATCAAACAAAAATTAGAAAGGCATAAGGAAAACTTACGCATGCTGATCTGTGCTTCCTTTATTCCCGTAAACAGTAATTCCTTGATTTACCTGATGAATTAAGTTGTGTTTATACTAAATCTAAACATGTAAGAAAGCAAGTCAAACATGTTTATTAATAAGTAAATATTTAAGACAAAGCCCGAAATATTAAAATAGAATACAATTGTATCATGCTCCACCCTCAGTTGATGTTTGGATCCGAAGTAACACATGTTGACAAGTTTCAGTGAAGCTGGTTCATTTAATAATCCTTTGATACTAATAAACTGGAAGCTGGATCATTTAATAATGCTTTGATATTAACAAATTGTAGATTATATGCATTGTGGGAGGTCTAGAGCACAGAATTTGCTGAATTAAGCTAATGCCTCCAATAAGGCTCCTCATACTTGAACCTTTCTCCTACTTGGCATTCATGATATGTTAACGAAATAAAAAGTCTCTCGTCTTTCAGCAATATAACCAGTGAGCCAATCACTTAATTGCTAACATTTAACCTCAATATAACCAGCATGTTAAAAAACCTCTGATTATGCCAAAAGCTTCAATGGCAGAGTTAAGAAACATACTAATCTATTTTTAAACCAAAAAGAATACTCCTAACTATGAAATCATCATCGAACTATTTCCTTCTCGATAACTGACAATCCTCATAACAGCTCATATGCTTTATCCAGTAATGCACCCACCATGTGGAGTGTTGAGAGTGTATGGCTTGAAAGGATCCTACAGTTTAACATTCTGTACAAAGTGGCCACTAGTGAACCAAAAGAAGTCTCCAAGATACATCCTAAAATGAAGTGGCACAAGTTATCTTAAACAGTTGCACATACCCGGTTACCATCAAGGTCAAACTCCTTGCCAAGTGATTCCATAACCAGCTGCTGCAAATACCTACTACATAGTAATAAGCTGTCCTTGTAAGGAAGGACAACCATGTCCTGAAGAAACCCAAGAAGAGAAGCCATTAATTTGAGAATCCAAAATTTTGAGAACATAAGATCTGCAATATAGTTAAAGAATTGAATACCTTAGATCCAATCCCATCAGATACCCAATACCAACATAAAGCAAGCAATCCGGCAGGATTGTTCCTAAGCTGAAGGAAAGGAGGAAAAAAATATGTATGTCAATCAGGAAATCTTATCTGCAATAAAAGGAGGAATACAGGCAAGATACAAAAAAAAAAAAAAAAAAAAAAAAAAGGAAGTCAAATGCAAATAGGATTTCAAATAGAATATGAGGAACAAGTTTTGGCAATGCTTGGAAACTGCCAACCATAAACAAAGTTTCCAAAATGGGCAACATCAAGGGAATGAAGATAAGAACCCAAGGTCACCAAGGTAAAAACTGCAATTATCATTCAACTGTATCCTATTCAATCATTTCAAAGAAGCATCAAAATATGTTAAAGCGTACGTTAAAGCAACCATTAAGACATCAGTCTGAAACTTACCACGGTGCTCCTAGTGGCCTCGTCCATCATGGATGCACCAACAAGCATTTCTCTTATATCAATTCCCTGCAGTAATAATCACTTAGAAAGAACTGTCAAAAGTGAACTGATAATGCATTCAATATTAAATCCATGGACTACTTGCCTGAAGTGCTGCTGGAAGTAGACCAACTGCAGACATTTCAGATGTCCTGCCGCCAACCCAATCAAACATAGGGAATCTGGCTACCCAACCCTCAATCCTCGCTGTGTTGTCCAATAAAGAATTTTCTTGTGTTATGGCAACACCCTGCATAAAAGCATGCGTAAGCAACATATACGAATTGAGAATCAAATTAATGGTGAAATCTGTTTCCAGAGTACAGGAGAACCATGCAAGAATATAAAATACTCATCTAAATGCAATAGTAGATTAAGTACCAAGTGAAGTCTCTATGCAAGGATCATACAGAGTGAACTAAGTATAGTTTCAAATGGGGAGTGTGGTTTAAAAAATCATGCTGCCATCTAATAACTCCATAAAATTCAACAAGCCCACTAAACACAATAAGACCTTTTCTTCTATATAACATTAAGACCAATTAAAAAAAAAAAAAGGATCATAGATGTAGTTGTACGACACTTTCTAGTATGTTGGCAGCACAAATATTGGTTAGTTAAACAACAGAAAAAAAAAATGATAAAAGCCATATGTCTGTATACCTATGTGGTTTTCTGCATTTTGTGAAAGAATACTTCCAAATGCCATGAAAGTATATCTACACCTACCTCTAGTTATGAAGCCTTTTGATATCTTCCAATGACAAAAACCACCTTGAATTAAATACTCAAAAATTTTGAAATCATACTCTGAAGTAGGGGAAAACAAATAAAAGCAGAAACAAGAACCTGAGATCAAAACCTGTTTCGCAAAATCCAGACCAGCTTCACGGAAGGCTTTCTGTACTTCCAACAGACCATTTCTGGTTTCAGGGGTACCTCCACTCTGAGTTGATAAGTTCTTATTAGATATATTCACAACATATGTCATACATAATCTATAAAACAGAGAAGTAAAGAAGAACAAAATATGGTATACAGACATCAAGTATGACTTGATGCAGACCTTTGAAATCACAATTACAAGTGTAGAAGCCAGCTCGGAACCAAGCTGTGCAATCTGATGATCGATTCCAGCAGGATCTGTATTATCAATAAATCTTATCTGCAAATTAAAAGAACAAAATCTTAACAGTTTATTCCAAAAAAACCATTAGTTAAAGACTTTAAATCATTAAGTTAAGAGGCTACCCAAAACTGAAGTTAAAGCATTGCTTTAACAAATAAACACTATTAAGGAGCTCAATTGCTGTGAGCAGACTAAACCCTCGAAGCTCATTTCGAAATTCAAATAAACAAATGTAATACACAAATCAAATCAATAAAACTACTACTTTAATAGAACCTATTAACATAAATTTCGATCAAATTGTTCTTTTAAAAAAGAGAAAGTAAAATCCAAAGAGCATAAAATTATGATTGATCAGATACCTTTAGAGGAGGATTATCAGGAGCCAATGCTTCCGCAACGAACTGTGGGCCCAGAGCAGAACCTCCAATCCCAACTGAGAGTATTTGAGTAAAACGACCCTCTGGAGAAGACGGAGGTTTAATCTGCAGTTTAACAAGTGATTAAACAAATTGATTAGTAAATTAATTCCACCTGAACACGGATGATCAATTAGTTTGTTACAGCGAGTTATAACAGAACCGCCAAACTAACCTTACCGCTGATGACGTCATCAGCGAACTTGCAAACAGCGTCGAGAGCGTTCTCAATCTGCACTCGCAAAAAGGAATTTGGCGCGAGTTTCGCGTTTCTCAACCAATAATGGCCAACCATCCGTCCTTCATCGGGATTGGCGATGGCGCCTTTTTCCAATCCCTCCATAGCTTTAAAAGCGGTTTCAAATCGGGGCTCCATTTCCGAAACAAACTCATCCGAGAACCCGATCCTACTAACATCGAGGTACAACCCGAGTTCCTTGTGCTGGTATAACCAGTCAACGTATCTCCTCCACAGCACTTTAGGATCTTTCTCAAGTCCCCCTTGCTTGGCCTTCTTCAAAACGCCGACGTTGTTCGTTTTGGACAAATCTGCGGATATTTCGCGAGCGACGGAGTAAGTCGCGAGGGGTTTAGAGTTGGAGTTAGAGCGAGTCGAGAATGCGAGTGAGTCATTGCGAAGCAAAGGACTGAGTTTGGCGATTCGGTTATGCTTAGGCTTCAAAGAAGGGGAAGAGGAGCAGAGGCCTGAGAGAGAGGCCATTGAAGAAACAAAGACAAGTGAAAGCGAGTCGATGATGACGATGGGGAAAAAGAAATGGAGAGGGATCTTTGTTTAGGCCAGTGAGGGGTTTTGATAATTTTTGAAGAACTGATGAACTGAAATTGTGCTGGAGTTGAGCTGGGGAGGTTCTTTTCGTCTTTTTCTATTTGGTTCACACGTTGATTGGTTGGTGTTGGATTGTGATCATATTTACAGGGATGCCCTTGGAATATTCCTTTCCTTGTTTTGACCTATGTATTTGGAATGTGGATGGACCATTGTAAGTTGAGAAAGCTTGTTTTTGGACATTGGAGAATCCGTCGCATTTTGGATTTGGGTGGACAAAATTTTTTTTTAAGACGTTAAAAAAGATTCGCACAGTTTTGCGGGTAAGAATTTTTAACATGTCCGTTTAGAGTGATAAAGTTAATTTTGATAAAAGTATAAATAAAAATTATTATTATTTTAATTATAATTAAAAATTTAATAAAAAATTTATATAAAATAAAATTCATTAAAATTATTATTTAAATTTAATTACATCTCACTAAAAATACAAGTACATCCAAACACACCTGCTTAATTTCAGTCGGTGTTCTAAATGGTTGGCCACTTCTGTATGGAGTATAATTAGCATTTCTATTTGTTTTTTTTTTTCTTGGGCAAAATATATTAATTTCGTATTCTTTCTTTTACATTTTTTTTAACTTTCACTAATTACAAATAATTATAAAATTATATCTCATTTTTATAAAAAGATGAATAAAAATTTTACTTAACATTTAATTTTAAGTGACATACCAAATAACTTTTATATTATAAATTCAATACTTAAATTTTTTACTTAATTGATTCAATTTATCAAATATCAAAGCCTTTTGTGAAAGCAAAAATGTTGAAGGACTTGTCGACATGTATATGGCTAAAAAAAATTTCCATATATTTTTTAATAAATATACTTTTATTTGTTTAATACATTTTTATTAATTAAAAAATTAGTTATCTTGACTGAATTAATTATATTTATTTCTTTATAAATATCCAATATTGGCCAACATACTTTGAAATTAAAACAAAAAATAACGGTTGATAAAATCTTACGAACAAACAAACGAAACCATAAAAAGATCAATCAAACAATAATCCTAATACAATATTCTTTAGTTATTCATTAACAAAGAATGAATAAATAAATAATTAAGGACGAACTTTCATTAGTTTGGATATTTGTGACAATGATGTCGAAGTAAGTTTTGCTTAATTTTTTTTTTCTTTCAAAGTAGCAATGCTCATAAAGGGACTATGATTCAATAAAAGTTCTTGCCAATTCTAAACCTATAATAAACTGCTATCGACCAAATTTGGATGTTGAGCCATGCATTGACTTTTCCTCGAGAAAATAAGATGGTTGGCACTTACTATGCATCTTTTATAAAGATCAAGGTTTCGTTTGATTTCAACTGTACCTTCAATGAGTTGTCGTCGCTAATAAAATTTATGTTCATTGATGTGTAATATTCGTTTGGATGTCAAAACTACAGTACGTTTATCTGTTTTTTTTTTTTTTTTTTTCACAGAAAGATTTAGTTCAAATTGTAAAAACACATAGGACTTTTTTTTTTCCTTTTTCATCATTCATTTTATATTACAAAAACAAAAATATTATTATACTTTAAGTTTTTTATTTTTATTTAAAATTATAAAATTAATTTATTAATTTATTATAATAAATAAGATTTATTTATTATATAATAAATTAATAAATTAAATAAAATTCTAATTACTTTTATCAATACTAAATAATTTAAAATATTTGTTAATATAATTTTTATTCTAATATATTTAATATTTATTTTTTCTTTTCACTTTCCTGTCATAGTTATTTTTATATCCAATGACATATCTCAGAATTAATTTTAATCTCACTATTACAATATTCAATCTCATTATTATAATAATTAATTTTATTTTTATTATAATTTTTAATATTACTGAAATCAACTTTAATGCCCATCAAAATTAACCATAAAATAGCTTTATATTATGCTTATTGGTCTTATTAATGCCTTATGCATTAACAATTTAAGCCTATAACTCAATTAAATGTACGTGTTATTTAATTTTCTAATTATTCAATTTTTTATTTAAAATTTTTTATCAATTAATTTTTAATATGAGTTTATCAAATACATTTAAAATTTTAAACTGTTAAAAATTTAATATAAGTAACTTATATTATAAATAAAATCAAATGCCATGGAATATTTTATATATAATCTTAATAAAACTCATATAATTTAAGTTTGAGTTCTATCATAACTTTATTAAAAGTCATTATAACAATGGATTGTTTTGTATATCTAAGTATTTTGAAATAAATATTTTCGATTTTTGTTTTTAATATTTGAAGTTGATATATTAAATTTATATAGATCATATTTTGTTTTTTTTTTTTATTTTGTCAATCAACCATCTACAATATCAAATAGCTAAAGACAATTATATATATATATATATATATATATATTAAGTTAAGAGGCAATATCTTTTGGGTTAATCGAGGTTTGAAATAAGTTTTGACATGTGCGGGGTTCTTTTGTGAATAAATGGTTTTAATTATTTGGTATTCACTTGATGCATAAAATATTGACTAGATGATTAAAATATAATAAATTTATTTTACTAATTTTCATAATTTTTAATTATTTATATATTTATTTGTGGTTTATAATTCTTAATTATTTAGATATTTATTTGTGGTTTCTTGCTAATTTCATTATAACAATGTAAAACATTGCTTTGCATAGTAGTTAGATGAACTAATGATTAAATTATAAAGTAAAATTTTATTATAAAATTTATTTTTTTGAAATTTATACTTTCATAATTTGAGTGGTATAAATTAAAGTTTGATGACTCAAATAAAAATTAAGCATAAATTCAGTGACCAATAATGTAATTTATTTATTTTATCACATGAGCAAATGACACTCGGATAAAATAATTCAATACATCAAGTGAATTAAATTTGTATAGCTTCACTCAGTCAATTATGTAATAAAAAAAAGTTTTTATTTAAGTAAATAAAAAAAATTTGATCATCGTTCGAACCAAATAAAATATTTTATCTTTAATTGAAAATAAACTCAAATTAAAATGAGCATTTAATTCTTTTTTTTCAAAAATTGTAAAAATTAAAAAATCAGGATGGTTTTCTTGTCATTTTCTGCTTTACGCGAAACGCCGAGAATCCACAGACAAGACCCCTACCCTCCGCCATAGACAAACTTAGTTATCTCCCTACAAAAAAAGAAAAAAAAAACTCCTAAAAGCAATCGCACAGCGCCACCGAGAACCGCCGGTTTCTTGCATATCACTGCGGCCCCCGACGGCAACGATGTGGGTAGAATGGGACTGTCCTCATCAAGAACCCCAACAGTCGGACCAAGATTCTCACCTTAATTTCGACTTCCTTTCTCTTCTTTCCAAACCCAAGGTATACTCAATTCCTAGAGATTATATGTTTGCTCACTCTTTAAAAATAAGAAAATTCAAAATCTGTATATTTATGGAATTGGTTGTGTAAATGCAGGATTATTATAAGATATTGGAAGTGGATTACGATGCTACGGAGGATGCTATTCGCTCCAATTATATCCGTCTCGCGCTGGTTCGTTTTTGTTTTTTTTCTTTTTACAATTTTCCTTTTTTTAACCGAACAATATGATCTGGTTTTTGCAGAAATGGCACCCAGATAAGCAAAAGGAGGATGGAAATAGCGCCACTTCCAGATTTCAAGAGATAAACGAGGCTTACCAAGGTAACTATCTTTCTCTTTTGGGTATGTGTGTTTGCTTGCTTTTTCAGTGAAGTTTAGCATCTGGGTATTCTCTCAGTTTCAATTTTCCTTCTGGGTTTTGCGTTTTGGTTTGGCAATTACGCCGTTGACTGTTTTTCATTGAACTTTGTGTGTGAGGGAAACCATTTAATATACTATTCACATCTGCATATTATTTTTTGCTTGAAAGATTCTGTCGTCATATGCCTCTGATAGTTGATATGTTCATCATGTGGACTGTTTAAGTTTACTATTAGCAACATTAGTATGAGTGTAATTGAGGTAAATTGAAAATAATACTTATTCAAAAATGGAAAAGGGATGAAGATGATAAGCAACATTAGCATGAGAGCAAAGACGTGTTTGGATCATTACAGGATAACTGCAAATTTTGCTGTATTATGTCTAGCTAATTTTGGTATGCTTTTGATTGATCTTCACTTTTCAGTTAAGGGTTTTATGGCCTCACCTTCCTGTTGATTTGTTTTGCGGAGAATTATGGTGTTTGCTCATATGTCTATGATGCACATTGCGTATTCATGAACTACAATTTTAAATTAGGCTGTTATTTTTGGACTTGACTGCAATTGTTTTCATGATTTTTGCCCTTAGCTTCAGGTAACCTTTTTCTTTATTTTTGTGCATTTCAACAAGGTTGCACAACTTCTTTCATACCAGATGTGATGTGTGTTGGTGCAATGTGCAATTTATGACTGTTCTTTACAGAATATGTTCTTATTTGGTATGATGATGGGATGTTTAAAGTTGTCACACTGTTGGTGCCATGCAATGCTATTGCTTCATGAGTAGTAGATATCTGCTTATATGAAGGTCCTAAAGGACTATAGGGAGGCGTTAATATTGGACAAGGTTGAGATAGCGACTAGTAAATTCCTCTGATCATGTATTGTTTTTAGCATGAATAGGTGAACTGAGCTTCTGTGATCAATGATAGATGAAAACTTGAAGCTATAGTTTAACTGCTAACATTTGGTTGCTAAAACAACAAAGATGGGGCAAAGATTACTGTAATGTATGTCAAAATGAATTCAAAACTAACCATTTGGTGTTTTGGCTTCATTTAACAGTTCTCAGTGATCCAGACAAAAGGATAGAATATGATAAGAAGGGGATGTTGCATGTGTATGACTATGACATAATTGTAAGAATTTCTTCTATTGTACTTGGAAGTATGTTTATTTACCTTTATCTTTTTGGATGGATTATATTTTAAGTTTTAATTCACTGGCTGCAGGATTACCTTAACCGTTACAAAGGCCTTATATTGACATGTAATGGTCTAGGGATTAGGCAATCAATTTGGTAAGCCTGAGCGGGAGGAACTGTGGTCCCTTCTTTTGTATATTTGTTATGATGCTCGAACTGAGAGGCCCAGGTTTGTTGATATTGCAAACAGTGCAGTCAGGGATGAGGCCAAGCCTGAATGTGTTACATGTTATATATTGGTTGTGTAACATCTTATGCTTGTCCATCTTATGAGGGTATGACCAATTGTCCAATGCTTGCTTGTTAATTTAGTAGGGTTGTAGTCATTGGTAACTTGTTAGCTCGGAGCAATTTTTATGGTACCAAACTACCAATCTACTGTTACTAGGCACTAGCTAGTTAATAGAATGGAAAGTGCCCTTTTTCTCTGTCAATTGTCTTAGTAACTTTGTTAGTGCAAGTATTAATGTTAAGCCTATTAGGTAGTAGTAGCTTAAACTTACCCAATCCAAATTAAGAGTAACTTGTTATCTTAAACCAAATCCATGTAAAAATGACGTTAAAATATGAGGGGTTCTATCACTCTTCTAGAATCAGGCACTTGGGATCACTTCCCTCTTCCTATCAATGGCACTGACAATGCTTTCATTTGCAGCAACATTGCTGTTGATTATTCATCTAAATTCTAAATGGTCGATGGACTATAACTCTAATTTACATAGTTGTATTCCTTCTGGTCGACGTCTTTGCTCTCTTGCAGTTCCCTGAGAATATTGCCCTTACAAGCACCTTGAAATTCTCTTCAGGATTATCAAGAAAGTTTTTCCCTTGAATTTTGCCTCTCTCCTTTAGAATCATGGCACTGCGAATTATGTACTCCAAAGGTTGTCCTAGCTAGTATTGTATTATTGTGATGCTTTGGTACCGAGACAAGATAAAAGAGTAAATCAACTGTGTTTTCAATATTTGTAATAATTCTATTTAATGAGAACATATGTTTTGTTATTGATGATCGGTCCAGGCATGACTACAGATGGATAGACAGATATATAGCCATATGGGTGATAATTGCTTATGGAAATTGATAACTAAAGGTGAAGTATAAGATCTGCTAATGGAAATTTTCGGTAGTAGCTAATTCTAGCACCTTTTCTGATTAAGTATAATAAACCAAAGCCTTAAAAAAAAAAAAAAAAAAAAAAAAAACCCACGTACCTCAATAACCAATTTATATGTGGATATGCTTTGAGTCAAGATTTGGGCATTGTCACACCGCAAATGAGTCTGCAGCCTTCCCACATTGATCCAAATGATCCATTGAGAGCATTTTATTTTTAAGTCCATATCTGTAGGGCTGCTGCATAACCCACTGGCCTTTAGAAGATAAACTGATTTGTTTTCCAGTTGTTAGTTGTTACTACTTTTTCCGACACTGAAAGCCGCCAAAAGATATACAATTTAAAAAAACTGGGGCCACCTGGTGGGGATCGAAAAATCGAGAAAAGACGATGCTTTCCTGCTGGCCTTTGAATCGCAAAGCATATAGCAAACGTTTCAATTCACTTCATAGGGCTTCATAAAACGCACCGTTCCAAGCTGGCATCTGTCCCAATCCTATTCCCCAAGCCCACCTTTCTTGACCCAAAATAATTCTGTAATCTTTTTCATTTTTGTTTGCTCAAACAAAATTAAAAGCCCAAGCAACGAAAAATAATAATTGTCCTGATAATTACCACTTTACCCTCGTCACCCTTATCACCCCTTCTTAAGAAAATCTCCGTCAATCTTCAGTGATTCAGTGGCCGAAAAAAAATCTTCTCTTTCTATACCTCGAAAGCCCACCAATTTAGGCAAATGGCTACGAAGGTCCCTGACAACCTAAGCCGCGACCAATACGTTTACTTAGCCAAGCTAGCCGAACAAGCCGAACGCTACGAGGAGATGGTTCAGTTCATGCAAAAGCTCGTCCTCGGCTCAACTCCAGCCGCTGAACTAACCGTTGAGGAACGAAACCTTCTTTCCGTAGCCTATAAAAACGTGATCGGTTCTCTACGCGCCGCGTGGAGAATCGTTTCCTCCATCGAGCAGAAAGAAGATGGTCGGAAGAACGAGGAACATGTCGTGCTCGTTAAGGAGTATAGATCGAAGATCGAAGCTGAGTTATCTGATGTTTGTGATAGTATCTTGACTTTGTTGGAATCGAATCTGATTCCGTCAGCGACGGCGAGTGAGTCGAAGGTTTTCTATTTGAAGATGAAAGGTGATTATCATCGGTATTTAGCGGAGTTTAAGGTTGGTGATGAGAGGAAAGCTGCTGCCGAAGACACTATGTTGGCTTACAAAGCCGCACAGGTAACTTTTTTCTTATAAGAGATCTGAGATTTTTTAACTTGAAGCCAAGCTTTGACTAAATAGTTGAATTTTAGACTAGAATTTTGGATTTTGACTTGGGATTATAATTTTAAGGTTAGGGTTTAGACCTTGATAATTTTGTACTTGTTGAAGTTGAAACTTCGGATTTTGTGTTCAATTGAATGAAGGATATTGCGCTGGCGGATCTAGCACCAACGCACCCGATCAGGCTGGGACTGGCGCTGAATTTTTCTGTGTTCTACTATGAGATTCTCAATCAGTCTGATAAGGCTTGTAGCATGGCTAAACAGGTGCCTTTTATTTTCATCTCATGATATTATCATGGATTATTATCTTACACTATACATCGCCGGCCATGTATCCATTTAATTCAACCAACGTAAACTTAATAATTCAATTTGATGGAATTAAATTACCCAATGCAGTTACATGTGAACGTGTTTGTTTTAAGCACTACATCACATTTGACCTTGTTCGGCTGCTGCACATAGAGATGATAAATGAAAAGAATTTTATTTCAATCCATGTTCTTGTTTGTTTGTTTTGTTTGTAAGAGTATATGATGGCTTATTTAATCTGATTAGCTTTGTAAAGCTTCGTTGTCTGAAGTTGGAAAGTTTTTTCTTCTTCTTTTCCCCTTCTGCTGGGCTGTTAAATTCATTGTTTACTATGTCAAATGTGCTTTATTCTATGGTTTGTATCCTTGATTTTGTGCCTTAAAGTCTAGTAGGTCTAGGTGGTTGCTTTGACTTATTATGTTGGTGTAGATGACTTTTTCAGGAGCCGATTAGATTAGAGTTTGAATCAGTTTTAGTTTGAACTTTGAACCAGCCTTAGTTAAATTGACAAATAATTTTCTTTTCTATTATTACGAATGTAAAGCTCTGTCTGCATATGTGGTTGATAATATTACCTTAAACTCCTAATTTTGAAGTTTGCGAAATCAGGATTGCCTAGAAACTAGCGACAGCCCTGTTATTAGCTATAGTTAATATAAGTATTGATGCAGATCTGCTAAACTAAAACCCTTAATGAGCAAATACTAGATTTCTGCTACATTTATTGAGGTATGAAATGGTGAAAGTGAATGTCTTCATTTCAATTCAACAAATACATTATTTCAAAAATTACAATAGATGCATGTTAGGAGGAATTGTTGAGATTTTTTCCCTATGATCTCCCTTGTTTGCTTTGATGAGTAGAAAATAAAGGGAATGCGGCCAACCTCTAAAATGCTGCAACTTCTAATGTCAGTAACTTGTTTGGAGATCTTCTTACTTGGATGCTTTATATAAATGCTAACATTTTTGGTAAGTTGACTTAGATTTTTGAAACATTCTTTTCTATTTATTTATACGATTTGATATTGTTTCGTAGTCGGTGGTTAGAGTAAGAATAGATCATAAATTAATGCCAGATATTCATTAATGTCTTTTTTTCTTTAAAGGCATTTGAAGAAGCCATTGCTGAGCTTGACACGCTGGGAGAAGAGTCATACAAGGACAGTACTCTCATTATGCAACTCCTAAGGGATAACCTTACTCTTTGGACTTCAGATGTGCAGGTTATTGCCTCTCTCTCTCACACACACATGCACACGCGTGTGCACACACACACACACACACAAAAGACCAAGTTAATGGGGATTTTGACACATCCAAATTGGCTAGTGCCTAACTCTAGGGGGTGTTGGTTGTCATGCAGGACCAGTTAGATGAGCCGTAGAAGGTGTTGTAACCCGTATTGGTCCTATTCTTCTTCTGGTGGAGGTGGGCTTTGAATGTCATGTGTTAATGCTGATTAAAGTGTGTAATTTAAAAATGAGAAGCAACCCATGGCATGATGTTGCTATACTCCCCGACTAAACTTGTTTTCGGAATTTGGAAAGGTGGCATTTGGCAACTAGTTAGTTATCTTTACTGCACAGTAGTAGTTCATTTCTTACTTGTGGTTTACTGCATCACTTATTTTTTCAAGATGGCAAAGAGAATTCGATATTATAATATTTTGGTAGAAATTTGCATTAAACAGTGGGATAAAAGGGACTTTCGTCGTTTGACAGGGGGGGAGGGAAAGGGATTAAAAACAGAAAGAATAGTAGAATTAAAATACAAAGAAGAAACCCTGAGGAGCCTTTATTGAAACCAATTTGCTGGGTATTTGTAACTTATTTATCTCGGCCATATGCAGGCTTCAAAAGCTATCAAGGTTTTCCTCTTTTGTTGCCAGTTACGTGTATGATCCCCTTTGTTTGGTGTTCTTCCAAAGATTAATTACCGTCACCACTTTCCAAACTTATCGAGAATTAAGATAAATGCCGAAACTTTTTCAATGAGGCCTAACCGAACATCTGATCTCAGGTTTATGATTATGGCTTCCTCGAATCAATAGACGGTAAAGATACCTAGTTGAAAAGTATGATACAAAGTATGGTATGTCAACAATATAGTTTATCCTAAAATAATGGCCAGTTGGCCACCTATCTACCGTTACACCAAATTGCTGGCTAGCCTCCCACCTAAACCTAAGTATCGGAAACACAGAACGTAGAATATTACGACCTTCACCCAACGAGCACCATTGCCATACAAGTACAGTCAAGAAAGCAATCTTGAAAGTAAGGGATCAAATACGTATGTTGTTGAACATGAGCTGTATTTATCAAAGCAAATTCTTCCATGTCTTGCTTTCAAAGTCACCTACTCTAAAACTTTGCTTCCGATCAATACTAGATTTAGATTTGCTCCCTATAAAGTTACTAATTTAGATTTAAATCAAGATTCTAAATAGTGATTAATAAATATTAATAAAAAATTAAAATTATTAGAAGTTAACAAAAATCAATCAAATGACTTTAGACTTTTTTATTATAATAATGTTATTCTTATGCTTGATGATGCTAAACATCATGTAATCAACCAACAACGTTTTTTAAAGCAGAAAAATTAAATTTTAAATCTTATAAAATATTTTAAGTATAAAATGAAAAAAAAAACTATTGTTTCCAAAAAACGGAATGATTATTTAAATATGATAGAAGAACTATATGAAACACATAAATTTTTTTTTAATTTTATTATTATTATATGTTTAATTATAATATTACCAATGAAAGTAGCTCAGATGAAGAAGATAAAAGAAATAATTTTGACAATTAATCTAGTAGTAAAAAATGAAATTAGTAGTATAAAATCATCATTTTCTGAAGAAGTAGATAAAAATATCAATACTAAATCTACACCTATGGATCTCGATCAACAAAAAGTTGATAAAGAAAAACGAAAAGTATAATAAATTTTTAATTAAGAAATTGATGATAAAAATAGGTTTGAAAATAGAACATAAGATAATATTTATAAAAATGAAATTAAACAAACAAGAACTTCTTTCGAAACTGTTACAGAACCTATATCACAATCCAATTTTATAGAATTTTTAAACAAAAGAACTGTAACTCAATGAGAAATGTATTTAGATCTTTCAAAAATCTCCATAAATGACTATGACAAAACCATAAAAGATTAGGTATAATCTATTACTATTGTAGTAAACAACTACAAAGACACTTGGTTTTAAGAAAATTTTTTAAATTATTTTTATGAAACATTTTAAAGAAATGTTTTGCAATTTTTGCCCAAATAAGAAAATTCAGAAGTAGAAAGAGCTCAAAAAGAAACTTTTCTAAATCAAATTACTACTATACCAGATTTGTTAAAAAACCTTACAAATCTACTAAAAAATAAATTTTATGGAAAAATGAAACCAATTGATCAAAACAATGAAGCTAGTTATGTATTAACCAAGATAAAATTATGTGATATAAGATATTTAGAATGATTTTCTAAAAAATATATTCATGAATACAAAAAATTAGATGAATCACATTATAAATTTTGGAAAGAACAATATTTTCATAAATTACCATCACCTTGGGATGAACTCTATAATCAACAATATCTCAAATATTTGAAATTTCACAATCCTACAGTAGAAAATAAACATTATTCAGATTCTATAGAAAATAGAATTTATTTTGCTTCTAAACAAATTATAAAACATTACCTTAAAACAAAGGCTAGTAAGCAAGTTACAAGTAGATTAAGCGATAAATAATGCACAAAAATATTAGAAAATTAATGAGAATTTAGATGTAAATCTCAACCTAAAACCTATTCCAAGAAATACAAAGAAGATATAAACTGGTCAAATCGAAGCAAAAAAAAGCATAAATTTGACAAAAGAAAAAATTTGTTGGAAAGAAAAACCTCTAAAAAGAAATCTAGATGTAAATGTTTCATTTGTAATGAAAAGGTCATATAGCCAACTCAATGTCCAAATAAAATAAAAAGTGCAAAAAAAAGTTATTAAAACTTTTGAAGAATGAGATTTAAAAATTTGCTTTTGAGAAGAAATTATTTATAAATTAATTTTTGAAACAGATTATGATTCAGATGATGATGATAAATATATTTACATGCTCAATTCTAGTAATAATTCTATATCAAAAGTTAATAATCAACTTAGTTTTGAAACGAAAGATATACCTACTGAAGAACAACAAATGACTAAATTAAGTGATATTTTATGACAATATGTTACAATTTCAAATGAGCTATTAAAAAAACTACAATCATTAAAGAAAGAAGAAATATATAAACTATCTATCTTTTTAAAATTCAAACCATGGACACAAAGACATATAGAAAAATTTAGCAAAAATACCATAACTATTGATTCTAATTAAGGATCTATAGATGTTCTTTTATTCACTAAAGAAAAAATCAAGAGAATTAAATAAAAATATCCTAAAGTTAGATATATACATTTAGAAACAATTATGATAATTATAAAAGTTTTATTCAAAATTGGTAATGATATACAATAATAGTAGTGTTAATAGACAAAAATTTTGAAAATCATATTAAAATACTAATATGAGGAATACAATTAAATCTAGTGTCAGGAGTGTTCGATTTAAAGTAAAATCAAACTATTTTATTTCAATTAATGATCCGTTAATAGAATATTGTCTTAGACTTAGAATAATGACAAAAAAGTCAAAATTTGAAAATGTGGCTCATGATTTGTTTATAAATTGGATAGCTATTTATGAATTTACTAATCATACTTTTACATATAGTAAAAAAATATAGGCTAATATTATAGAAATATTTGAACCCAGACCTTTTGATTCATAAATCAAACAAAGATTAATAAATCTTAGTGATCTGTCAATACCTATTGGATGGTTGTTATAAGGTATTACAGAAACTGTTCTTTCTGATAGAAAAATGAAACCTATAAAGTTTTTGCACCAATAAATAGCATGTATTTTAAAAATCATGGAGAAAGTAATTCTAGTAACAATCTAGTTCTACTACCACCCTATTCTATATTTTTATTCTCAAATAGAAATAATGAAGATATTGAAAGTATTGTCAGTGAACAATTATTTATTTCATATAAGCAATTTTTTCTATCTTAACATCAATCTATAGGTACGAAAAATATAAAATTTTTTTTTCAGGAGATACAAGTAGTCAAAATCAAGTTAATTCAGTTTACAACTAAGTAAACTCAGTTTTAAATTCAATTTTTTCTAGAAATACTATAAGAGATGATATTTGAAGTTTGGCTATAATCAACTAATATAAATTTGGTAATGATGAAGTAATTACATTTTCAAAAAATCAACCAAAAAAGTATTACAATTATGTAGAAGTAGAATTTAGATTTAAACAATACAAATCATACTCTTTAAATGTTTTAATAGATACAAAAGTAATTATAAGTAGTTGTAAAAGTAATGCTTTACCATTAGAAAAATAAAAGCCAGTAAAACACCTTATAGTAGTAATAGGAATTGATGAAAAATAAATTATAATAGGATATAAAGCAAAAAATGTTTCTACTTATTTTATAAATAAAAAATTCATAATCCAAAAAATTTTATGTTTTCTTTTTATGCATGGTGATATGTTATTAAAAAATAATTTTATATACAATTATTTACCTTTCTGTTTGAATATTAATAATGTTGTATTTACTATAGATAAATAACCTATAAAGATACCAATAGTAAAAAATTAGAAACATATGTGACTCTAATTTTTGACCTAAAATCAAGCAAATTGAAATTATGTCAATTAGTAAAACACGTTGGTAATATAAAATCTTAAAAAGAAAATTTTAGTAAGGAACCATTAAAATTATGGTCTACAAGTATTAAATTCTGTAGCTTAAAAATTATTGATTTAAAGAAAATAATTAGAGTAAAACCAATTATCTATGCTAAACAAGATATAGATAAATTTGATATATAAATTAATAAACTTTTACTAAAAGGACTTATAAAGTTCACTACTAGTCCATATTTAAGCTTAACATTTATGATAAAAAATCATACTGACCAAAAAAGAGGAAAAGCTAGAATGATAATCAACTATAAACGGCTTAACCAAAATTTAATATTTGATGGTTACTTTATTCCTAGAAAATATGTGTTAATAAATTTAGCAAAAAATGCTAAATATTTTAATAAATTTGATTGTAAATCAGGATTTTGACAAATAATGCTAACTGAAGGGTCAAAACCTTTGACAACTTTTAATGCACTAAAAAGTCATTATTAGTAGAAAGTCATGCTCTTTGAACTTTGTAATGCTCTACAAATCTTCCAAAGATGGAAGGACACAATATTTAAAAAATATAAAGATTTTTGTGTTGTATATATTGATGATATATTTATATTTTCTGAAACATTAATTGAGCATCAAAGACACCTACATTTAATAGCTAAAGAATTTATAAAATATGGTATAATATTAAGCCCTAAAAAGATAGTGCTTAAAAAAACTATATAGAATTCTTAGGCTTAAATTTATCTTCAGAATATCTTATTTTATAATATCATATTATAGTAAAAATCAAAGAATTTTCAAAACAACTTCAAAGTTTTCTATGTCATCTTAAATTATGGAAGACGATTCATTAAAAATATATTTAAAAAAGAGAAAGTTTTACAACAAAAATTAAAAAACGACATACATTTTTCCTAGACAAAAGACGATTATGATATTATTAAACAAATAAAATCATATCTTAAATTTATATCTAAAATATATCTTTCTAAATCACGAGAATTATTTATTCTTAAAACAGATGCCTCATACTAACATTGGGGATGTGCCATTAAACTAGTTATTTTAATATACACATAAGAAAAATATTCATCATTTTTAACAAAATAATTTTTTTTTATTTAATAAAGGCAGGAAAAAGCCTTATTACATGAAAAGATAAATTTGGAAAGTAATTATTCCTACAAAACCCATTTCAATACTAATTGTATCATAAGACTCATGATCTAATCAGAATTTAATTTTAGAAAATACTCTTGAAATTCCATGATTTTCTAAATAAATAAAAAAAAAATATTCTTGAAAATTTTCATGAAGTAGGTAATCTACTTAATCTCTTATTGAATAGTTAATTCTATTAAAAAGTTCATTGGATAAGACTTTATTAGCCTTTTCATATAAAAGGTTTTTTCAAATTTTTAAAAGATAAGAAGAAATTTTTTTTTCTTTTATAAGAAAATCATAAATATTTAAGATATTATTTATTTCTTCAAAGGAGTAACTTTTTTCATCAAGTTTAAAAATTTGTAGTTCCTCCCAATCTTTTAAAGTTAAGCTTTTTAAAACAAAATTTTGAAAAGTTTAGAATTTATTAACTTGTTTAGTTAATCCTTTTGCAAGCTTTTTTTCTAAAAGTTGATTACTATCTTGAAGTTGGGCTTTCTAAACTTCATATATGAGATTATATAACTCAGAAGGTAATCTTAAATTATAAAAATCTTTAATTTTTGAAAAATTTTATTGTGATTTCAACAAATTTTTTGTTTTTTGAAAAATTTCAAATGACATCGGAGTCTATCAATTTAGATCATGAGAAAATTAAGATAACCTATAAAGTTCCATTACTTGTTATGATGGAATTCTTGGTATTTTTATGTATGGTTGTGGATAAAAAAAAAATCCTAGATTAGGATATGGAAATAATGGTTGTGTAAGGGACAAATCTTAATCCTTGGTTAGGATTAATATTTTTAAGAGAAAAATCTTGTTTGGATTGCCTTTTTTTTTATAGTAATCCATTCACCAATTTGTTGTAAAAATTTTTTACCTCAATCTATTAGGTCTGCTTAAAAAATCAACAATAACATTATTGAATCTTTTAATAAATTCAATATAAAAATTATATTGATATAAAAAGTTATACCATCTAATCCTTCTAATATTAATTTTTATTTTTTTATTTTTTAAAAAATCTTTAACTAGTCAATTATCAATTCTAATGACAAAATTTTCATATGTTAGATAAATATGAAATCTAATTATGATAATTTTTTTATAGCAAATAACTCTTTTTCAAATATAATATATTTTAATTTATTTGGTTTATATTTTTTTGAATTACAACTATAAATTAATTTTTGATTATATACCTTTGATTTAAATATACATCCCCAATATTGGTACGAAGCATTTGTTTTAAGAATAAATAATTCTCTTGATTTAAGAAAATATACTTTAAGTATAAATTTAAGATATGATTTTATTTGTTTAATAATATCAAAATCGTCTTTTGTCCAGAAAAAAAATATATCTTTTTTTAGTTTTTCTCGTAAAACTTTCTCTTTTTTAGAGAAAATTTTAATAAATTGTCTTCCGTAATTAAGAAGACCTAGAAAACTTTTAAATTGTTTTTTATCTTCTAGTTGTTATGTTATGGAAATTATAAAAGGGAACTGTTCATAATCAAGACAAGGCAATCCTTTTGGAAGCTCTGACTGAGCATGTCAAGACATAACCTTATTACTTTGTTATTGCTTGTATAAAACGCATACAAACTTAGATGAAAAAAGACCATCAGAAACGTCTAGACTGGCTGCCTAAGCCAAAGCTCTGAAAAGTTAAAGGATTTTCTCTTCTAGATTCTCGAAATATTTCTCAATTTGTCAGGAAAACTAAAGCCTTATTGTTTTACTACCATTAATCCAACAAAAGCAAGTATCCATAAGAAAGAACACCTTTCTCTCTCATCGATACACTGATTCAAGACCTGCATTCACGAAACATCCATGATTCATGAGAAATCAATATAAATCAGATATAAAGAAACTGTCCCTCATGAAATTACCCAAAAAAAAAAAATCAAAACGTACGTGTATTGAGAGAGAGAGAGAGAGAGAGCAACTGGATTCAATTTGGGGGATTTTATGAAACAGAACGTAATCACACAACAAAAGAGTTATTATTCCAAAGCAAGACATTCAAGCTACAGGGTACTTAATTTCCAGTTTGCCACAATGAAACCGAATGAACCAAAGATATCTACAAGATGGTTTGAGGCAGACATTGAGCTCATAAAAAGAATATTAACCGGCGGCTCCATGACTTCAATATTTACTTTTAAACATGCAAGCTTAAATTGGCAAATTATACTCTAAAATATATCATGTACAATGAACTATAGACTTAACCTGGTACCATATTTACACATGCAGCAAGTTTCTCTTTGACAATGCTTTCAGCCAACTTCCTACCTGCGTATATATCATGCATTACTTTATAAAGGTACTTTCAAGTTTCAACTACATTAAACGTTCACTACATTGAAATGGATCATCCAGCAAAGTAAAAGAAGCAAAAAGGACAAAATAAAAGCTAACAGATTTCTATAATGCCATAGGTGGAATGATACAAGTGAATCAACAAATTTAATACAGCATTATACCCTTCTGTTTTGAAACAGCATTTTCTGAAGTCTATACTAATACTTTTCAATACTGAAAAGCAAGCCCCGCAATAGGATTATATTTATAGAGGAGGGAAAAAAAAACATAAGAAAGCTTGAAAAAGATTAATCTTTATCAATTTGCTTCATATTCCCAAATGCTGAAATTGCTAAAAATGATTTCTTTCCCCAAACCCAGATTCCATTTGACCACAGAATTCACGTTACACAAGTACTCTTTTCAGCACCAAAAAGAAAAGAAGGGAACAAAGAAAACCTGCTTCCCTGTTAGGAACAGTAGCACAAACGACGATGCTTGGAACAGTGTTGCGATTCCCTTCCATTTTTACAGCGTGGACGGTCTTATTTGCTGTTTGGGGTACTAAACTTCGATCTAAAACAAGAATCCCAACAGAGATTAGAGCTAAATTAACAGAAAATCAGCATTAAATATTTGAATTGT
Source organism: Durio zibethinus (assembly GCF_002303985.1). The sequence continues at coordinate 31,124,934 of NW_019167937.1, read as the reverse complement.
CAAGTGGAGGGGGTACTGAGTAATTACCAACTTAAGGGAGGAACAAAGGGGAGAGACTGAGCGCAAGCCGCTTTGAGTCTGAGATAAGAGGAAGAAGAGAGAGTTGGGAAGAAATTGGAAAATCCCAAACTAAGGACCAAAAACTCACCGAATAGTGGCAAATGGCGTCGTGTTATGGTGGATAAAACAAGCGATGAAGCTTTACAGTAGAGATTGGAAGCCATTTTGGGTTTGGGTCTATCTTTATAATTGTTGCCAAAAGGTTCGTTACCGGGAGTTCAGAGTTTACTTAGATTCGATACTGACTCCACCTGACTGTAAAGGCAATTTTGGAATATATATATATATATATATATATATATATATTCAGTATGATAATGTTTTTATAGATAAATTATTTAATTTTTTAAATCAAAATAAAATATTTTATTTAATAATTTAAAATAATTAATTAATTATATATATTTAAAATGACTTTAATAAGCGATAATCGATGATACTTAAATCTAAAACTTTTTCATTCTGCTTTATCGATTGAGCGATTCACTAGGTAGTATTTTAGAATATATATTTTTCTCATGTTACTTGTACTTCTCTAATTTTACCTCGTGTAAACCAACAAAATGATTGGAGAGGTTGGGTTTCTTGGCCCATTGAAAAGGCCTAAGTTTCTTTTTTCTTCTTTTCTAGTTTTGCTAGTCGACTTAGCCATTGGATTAACCTTTCCTCTTTTGCGTTGGCTCCTTTCACTGCCCTTTTGATTTTCAAACCCAAAGCTTTGCAGTTCTAACTTTTCAACTGACCCATGAGGACCAATCCAATTATGAATTAGACCTTGAAATCCATTTTTCACCAATGTCAGGTGAGAGGGATTCTTACCGGACCGTATTGTTCATAGAAGATCATTTTCACTTTAGCAATTCACCTTCATTTATTGGTAATCTAGTAATCTAATTTCCAAATGGAATCAAAGCCAGGTTTATCCGATATTTCTTTTTTTTCTCCTTATTAAAAAGCATTTCTGACATATATTACGAACCAATCGGACATGGTAATAAAAAGGTTTGTTTGATTTATGCAAAACTCTTTCCTTGTTCATTATGAGACAAAGCTTCAGAACTTTTTAGTTTTTGGTTTCTTTCTGCTCTGTAAAGAGCATTATTACAAAACTTATGTACTCAACTTAGGCAACTTAATCGGCCATTGGGCAACTTAACAATGATTTTTGTTTGGGAATCTCATTATTGAAGCATATTACTATATTTATACATATATATAAGCATTGAACTAGCATTTAGTACCGGCTAGTATTACTATTTATAAAAAAGCAAGATATCATACTTGATATTAGAAAATAATTTGACTGACAATACGCTACTAATACCAACGTATTAGTCATTTATTTTTGCTAAAGCTTTTCCAGGAAAGAATATTGGACCCATCTGGTGGATGTTCTTCTAAGATGATTATAACTTTTGAAAGCAATAGGAGCTACTCTTAACCTAACATGTTAAATATATGGAATGGAATAAATATTGATGGAAATAGAAGCGAATGTAAAGACAAAGAAGCCAAGACATGGCTCACTGTACTAGAGGGGGCTTCAAATTTCACATCCAGACATGCCATTAATTTGATTCTGAAGTCTGAAAGCGTGAAACAACTCTATGCCAGGTTGGCTGCCATAACTCTTTTCCTAATTGTCGAGTAGCTTCCAGACACCTAATAGTACAATCTTTGACTAATGAATTTGAAGAGTACTTTCAGTTTCCATCAAATAATATATGATTCAGTATGCCGTATTGTAGTGACAAAAATGACCAAAACAATTGATAGAATTGCCGCCTCGCATCCCCCTTTTCTCTACAGGCAAAATGGTCCCAGGCTCTACCAAAAGCTATACTGGTATGCCCTCATATGTATATATATACGTGTGTTGATTACTTTGATAAAGACATAGATAAAGCCAAGGCAGGTGACTTTGCCAGCTCAAACTGGATTAAACATAATGTAATTAGAATGTTGATGACCGATTAATTGGTCAAATTAAAACGACAACAAAGAAATAAAAAAATTACATGAGAGGCAAGAAGACACGTGGGGGCCTCATCGTGATCCACGTGGGAATTTTTAATGGAGGTGGTGGTGTGTGAATAGTGTAGACACAGGTCATACGGCGGATGTTCTGGATGCCTTTGATGGCGCACCACGGCGTTGAAGGTGTAGCACATGCCTAGATGACAAAGTCTTATAAACCCAATGCAAAAAGGTCTTAGCCCTCCTTTTTTTTTAACTTCAGTTTCTTAGCAAACTCTTTTTTATCTTTGATATTTTTACAAAGAAGATTGCTGGATAAAAAAAATTTTAAATTTTAGATTTATTGAATATTAATTTTTAAAAATAATCATATAAATTAATTAAATTAAATCTTCATTTTTTTAATTACTGGTTATAGTTTTATTTTATGGATGGGGTGAATCTCAAGGACTCGGGTTGAGTTTTAATACCAAAAAAAAAAAAAATCATTAGTTAAAACCCCAATGGCCAAAACCTTAGTAAAACATATGGTTTAATCATTTCTTTTTTGAGCAGAATAGTTTAATCAAGTTTAGCTAATGCGTTGAAGCTACTACATTCCTGAATCTGGATGACTACTGATTCCTTGATTTGCAGTTCATGTCAAGACACATTAGTTTTTAATTACATTTTAGAAATTTGAAGTACAGCTTGGAGCTTCCATTTCCTTCTTGTCACACAATATATAGTAAAATATTGGTAACTTAAGATATTGGAAACCATATATATAGTTTGGTAGCTAACTAGTATTTAAAAATTGAATTTGGAGTATTCCCTTAAGTATCAGTTAATTATTGACCCTAGTTTGTTTATATGTCCTATTTCAAAAAAAAAAAATTCAAGTTTTAATGTCAAAAGTGTGAAACAAGTTAAAAATGAAAATGAGTTATCATGTCCACACGAATTCATGTGATAAGATCTGCGCAACAAACTTAAACAAACAAAATTTGTGATTGCAAAACCCTAATTAATCACGATTGAAATAGATTATTTACGTGACCAAACATGTATGGACAATCCAATGTAAGTGTATCTAGTTGGGGAATATAGATGCACACAACGAAACCAAACAAATAAGATTTGTGATTGCAAAACCCTAATTAACAACGTTCCAGGGTACGAATAGTTACATGACCAAACATATGTGTGAACTACATTCGAATACGACTAGCTGTGATCCTTGACACTACGGGAGAAGAGATTCAGTCAAATGCAAAATATTGGACTAATAAAAGAAACAATGGATGAGTTTAAAAAAAATGTGTGGTGGGTGTGGCACGACACTCTGTTAAGCTCGGATCTCAAACAGGAAGAGAAGACTTGCTTTAGACCACAAAATGAAAAGTCTTAGAGATTAAAAAAAAAAAAAAAGAAGAAACAAAAGGAAAGTAGGAATGTAGTCTTTGAGATTAGCACGAAGAACTGACATGAGCCATATGGGTGAGGTTTTATTTGATTTTTTTTGAAGGAATTTCAGCTAAAACTGCAAAAGGAAAAAGGTAAATTTCAAAGCAGAGGGAAAAAAAGGGGAGAACTTGAAAGAATATTAGGGAAGGAAAAAAGGGTTAGAAATTTGTGTCCTTAAAGTCTCTTTAACAACTCATTTTCATGAACGCAAGCATCCAAGGTTAAACCCTAATTCAGTCTAAGTTTTTACCGTTTGAAGTTTGGATAATCATGAAGATTGAATTGAATTCAAAGTTTTTTTCGGTCAAATGTATTATGCATGGTAATGTTTTACTACATTTCCATTCAACTACTTTCTCACCCTTAATTACCAATTTAGCTTTGGACCATAACCATTAGTCACCGCCATTGGCAATCTCATATCAAAAAATTTATCTCCAAAGCTACTCCAACTTCGTTTGTTTTGTGCTCATCAAATCCTTTTATTTTAAGTGAATTCAAACTTTATTTTTCTTTTTTACTGAGATTCAAAATTTAACATTTATTATGATTTTTTTTTATAAAAATATATATCATTATCTATAACAACCTTTTATACTAATTCGTCAACTATCGAAAATAATAATAATAACAATAAAACAGTAAAACAAGCGAGCAAAGCATTGATTACCGAATACTCTAAGGAAAATACCTAGTCGAGGGGCATCTAGTTGTGTGGGATATGAGAACATCGATCTAAGGATGAAAAATATAAAGAATGGACCAACTGTCCACAGATGTTTTTCTTGATCTCTACAGTTTTTATTTGACTTTGAAATATTATTATTAGTCGTCCAAACATTTTCCCTTTTTTTTTTTTTTAAACACCGTTACCAAGGAAGTAAAATGATGGCATTTACCCAAAGCACACTCAGACTCAGACAATCTTCTTGACAATGTCTCATTAATCACACTTTGGAAGTCCACCACCTAACAGCTAAACAGTTAATGTCCCTAATTGAAAGCATAATTATCCAAATCTAAGCAGTCATTTGCTGAATGTGAGTGAAAGAAAAATGGTGTACTTTTCTTTATGTTTTGTAGAATCCAAATCATCAAGACGCTCCTAAAAGTTGAAAGAAAAGGAAAAATTCATTCCTTTTTGTGATTCTTTGGCCGACAAAAACACAACACTTTAATCTTTCTTTTGTTTCCTACAAACAAAGATGTTTTTGTTTGGCTGATTTTGAGAAAATTTCTAATGCATCATCATTATAATTCTTCTAGCTTTTCCGGTCACTTAAACAGCACCTGCCTGGTTCCATGTGTGTCATGCTGTTTCACTTAATGCTACTTGATATACCCTTTAGATTCTTTTTCCTCTATAAGAATGAATTAAGTATGAAAATCAATTTATATAGGTATATATACTAGTATTATCGTATACTACACAATCTGTCATAGCAAATACTTGTACAGAGTAGATGGATAAGGAACAATTTCATCAAAGTCTCCTTGATTTCACCATAACTAGGTCACCAACTTCAACCTTAATTCTCGATAATGATTGCCATAACTCAACTCGAAACGATTTAAGTAGAAATCGTGAGTTCCAGCATCTGTTTTAAAAGGAAAAAGAAACAGTTCATTCAACACAAACGGGGAAAATGAATGTTTGAATACAAGAAAATCTGGTATGGAAATTATGCCAGGTTAATGGATATCATCATGCATTGAATTTGATACAAGTTTGAAAGTTCTACCTTAGTACAGCTTTGAAAGGGTGATATTGAACTGTATCTTCAGCTGTGAATTCAAGTTTTTCATCAGAGTTATGATGTCATGGCATCAAAGTTTATTCATAAATAATTGGAAAGTGTACTTGATTTCCCGCTGATAACAAATGCCATTTTGTTTCTACTTCTTTTGTTGAGTTGTATTAATCATTAAGAAACTAAGCATTAATTTGAATGACAATGTAAATCATCTCACCTAGATTCAATTATAGAAAAAAAATTATAGATATTAAAATATAATATTTAAATTTATTAAATATTATATCTTAAAAATAATTATACGAATTAAATTTTGAATTCATTATAAATTCTTTTTAGATTATGAGGATGTCATGTCATTTCACAAAATTAAAATATTAACAAAATTCATTGAATAATTCTATTTTTTAAAAATAAGTTTCAATACTTTTGTTGTATTCAAATAAATTTTTATATATTGATTTATATCTAAATAAATCATTATTTCAAATAGAAAAATGATTTATGTTAAAAAATTTTAGATATAATTAAAAATTTAAGAGTTTATTTGAGTATAAATTAAATATTTATTGAAATATAAATTAAAAATTAATGATTTATTTGAATGTAATAAAAATAAAATAATTTATTTAAATAAAGTTATAAATTTTTTAAAAAATTATTATTTTTACTTTCCAAAAAATATAAAGTGACATAGCCAAAGAAAATGTTTAAAACTTATATTTAGTAGATCCATCACATGATATTCAAAGAAACTATACAAAATATATTGGCAATCATAGAAACATAAATTTAGGAAACGAATTTCACTTTTAACAAATTAAGGCAAATAACCATACCAAATGTACTAATTGACTAATTCAACCAAAGCTCTGAATTTTGACCAAATACCAAAATATTTCCTGTCTTCCAAACAATTCAACGCACTAAATTCCAAAATTGTAAGAAATTGCTGTGGATGAACTGTTGCTGAAATAGTACAGTCCTAGCAACCATTTGAGAATTACCCCATGTGAGTGAAAAAAAAAAAAAGGATTACATTTCATAACCGAAAGCGTATAAAAGGGAAAAATAATAATACTTTTTGTTCTGTACAAAGTACGTATAAAAAAGCCGAAAGAGTCAAAAGGTGGTCATTATTGTAAATTCTGCAAGAATCGTTTGTTTCCGGTCATTGGCTGATAATATCAGATGACGCGCGTCAGCATGGGACAAAAAAAAGGGTCACTGCTCTTAATTGTAAGAAAAAAAATCAAAAAAATTCGAAAATCCATTTGAAATTTAGTGTTCAATTTAGTTTAAATTAAATTTTTTGTTGGAGTTAGATCAAATTTAAATTAAATTTTTAAAAATTGAATTGAATTAAATTATTTTTTAAATTTTTATATACATTTTAAAATTTTATAAAATAAAAAATAATAATTTTATATAAAATTTATTTAAATATATTAAAACAATAGATAAATTAATAAATTAAAATGAATAAATTAAATCAAATTAAACTGATTAATTTTTATTCGATTTAAATTAAAATTAAATTTAAAATTTTATAATATTATTTAATATCCGTAAAAATCGAAGTGAATCGAATTCAAATTGAACCATAATCACCATTTTCATAGGTCACTTTCATCTTGTTTCAGTCTCACAATCTTGTCCTGCCACTTTGTCTAAATTGCAAATCTAGACCTGTCGTTTTCTTCTTCATTCTCTTATTTTAGCTAGAACTGTAACCAAATAAAATATTAGACTAACAGGTTTAATTTTTATTATTAAATACAATAAATGATTGAATAATATTTTAAATTTTATTAATTAAATAAATAAATTATAAATATAATTTGATTGATTTATATTAGAAGCATAACTAAATAAAGTATTTAATTAGCAGTTCACGCACAGATTATTTTTGTTTATTTATATTTATTTGTTAAATTTAATAAATAATCAAAAATAATATTTTAAAATTTAATTAGGTGAATAGATATAAAAATAACAAAATTCATTCTCAATTATACCCTATCTCCCGCATAAAAAAGGTAAAATTACATGTTGATGTGTTAGCTCCATATTCCTTTTTTTTTTTTTTTGGTTCAGATGTTAGCTCCATTTTCTGATGGGTCGTTAATTTACAAAATTCCCGCGAGTATGAAAGAAGATTAATTCAGGATTAGCTCAGTTGGACCGCGGCCAAAAAATATATAATAAAAAAATTGATGCCAGCTAATTTTATACTGTGAGAAGCAAAACAGACAAAGAAATTAACTTATTACTCAGTTTGCTGTAAACAAGGAGGAAACGCTCAAAAAGCACCAAGGCTAAGGGTGCCGATTCCAAAGACATCTTGATGAACAGACAATGAGACAATAACCCATCCATCTCTTCTCTTTCTTAAAAAATTCTTGTATTTGCCCTTGTTGATGTCCATATTTTGCGCTTACATTTCGCTTCTGATTCTCACTCTTCTTCTCTCAGTCACAGTCTCACTACCTGTCACTCTCTCTCTTGCTTTTACCCTAAAAGGGGCACTGATTTGCTTCTTAAGAGGCCCTCTCCTTGAGTAGTCTTTTCAAGCCCCTGAAATCTCTGAGAGAGAGAGAGAGAGAGAGAGAGAGAGGGAGGAGGAGACTGTTTCAGCTTCACTCTCTAATATTGTTTCCACTCTTATATAAATTATTATACCCTTAAAATCCCATTTCTTTGTTCTTAAATTCTTTGATTAAAAGAGAAAATTTTTCCACATATAAACCGACGCTGTTATTACCATTTCTTGTTTAGAAGATAAGATAAAGAGAGTGTTTTTTTTTTTTTTTGAGAGGTTTTTGTCTGCAATGGAACCAAGTTTTGATTGTGCAGTTTCGAGTCTTCTATGTTCAGAAGACAACAACAGCATTTTTTATGATAATGATTACTGCGCTGGTGGTTCTGAGCTGGAAGGGTTTGGGGCAACATGGAATCATAGATATTATCGAAACTTGAACCAAAATCGGGTCTTTAATGGTGTTCATGAAGATGGGTTGCCATTGCAGAGTGAGGAGTGTTTGGCTTTGATGGTTGAGAAAGAACATCAACATTTGCCTAATTTTGATTACTTGAAGAGGCTACAAAGTGGAGATTTGGACTTGACGGCTAGAAAAGAAGCTGTTGATTGGATTGGGAAGGTGGGTTAACTCAGAAATGAGTCATCGTCTTTCTTTATCTTTCACTTATATTAATGAATGAGTATGTTTCACATTTATGAGTTTTTATGAAGGGAGTGCTTTTATTTCACTGTAGGACTTGTTACGTCGGTATTAGAAATATAGGATTGTTTCAGGGTTAAAGTCTTGTTTTCTTCTCAGATTTATATGGTTTATAAACCCTTTTTTTTTTATTAATCCTGATTACGTTTTCAAAACTCCTTGGGGTTGATGAAATGAACTGGGTTTGGTCTTCTCTTTGTTTTGGCATCATTTTTTATTTCATATACTCTGAAATGTGTTTGGTGGGCTCTTTTCTTTATCTGCTATTGGGGCCAATGCTGATTTGTTAATTGTATTTATCTCTTCATTTCTTTCTCATCATTTTGAAACTATTTCTGCTTTTTGTATGTTCCCTTTCTCTTTATTAGAGTTCTTGTTGTAGGATATGAGCTGTTGTGCTTCCTTCCCTGTTCGATTCAATTATTTGCCTTCATCATTCCTTTCTTTTGAGCTTGTTTCATGGTTGATTTTAGTTGCTCTGTTTCTTCAACAGGTTCACGTCCATTTCGGTTTTGGACCTCTTTGTGCGTATTTATCGATAAACTATTTGGACAGGTTTCTGTCTGCATATGAATTACCCGTGAGTTAAAAAACCAGTCAAACACGAGATTCTTCGTTTTTGGACATAACCTTGCACTAAACTCTATTGACTGATTTTATCTATTAATCTCGGATGATGCAGAAGGGTAAAGCTTGGATGATGCAATTACTAGCCGTAGCATGTCTATCTCTTGCAGCCAAAATGGAGGAGACTGAAGTTCCATTAATTTTAGATTTACAGGTTAAAATCAACCTGAGGCAGTAGTTTTCTTAGGTGTTGTAATTTGGGTTTTGATCTAATAGTTTTAGTGATTAACAGGTGGGAGAATCTAAATTTGTGTTTGAGGCTAGAACTATACAAAGAATGGAGCTTCTAGTGTTAAGTACCTTGAGTTGGAGAATGCAAGCAATCACCCCATTCTCCTTCTTAGACTATTTCCTTTACAAGCTTAATGATGATAAAATCCCGCTTAGAAGTTCAATCTTGAGATCAATCCAACTCATCTCAAGCACAATAAAAGGTACCTCTCTCTGTTCTCCGCGGTTGCACGCGGACAAGTGTACTATTTTTGCAATAATTTTTTGTGTGCAGTGGTCTCAAATATGATGAGAGGTTTGAGAGGGGTCTGATGTTTTTTGGTGGGTGGGAATTGAATGCAGGGATTGACTTCTTGGAATTCAAGCCTTCTGAGATTGCAGCAGCAGTGGCAATGTCTGTTGCTGTAGAAACCAGAACAGTGGACACTGAGAAAGCAATTTCTGTTCTTACACAGCATGTACAAAAGGTAAAAGCTGGTGGTCCAAAATTCAAACCAAAAAGGGAACATAGATGGTTGCTTTTGCTGTTTAGGGTTTGATACTTGGTAATTAGATTGAACTAGCACATGGTTTGAATGATTTTTTTTTTTTTTTGCAGGAGAGAGTGACGAAGTGTGTGGAATTGGTACATGATTTGTCATTGGTTGGTGGGTCTGTTAAGGAAGGTAATGCATCTGTCCCATCTGTGCCTCACAGCCCTATTGGGGTTCTGGATGCCCCATGCTTGAGTTATAAAAGTGATAACACGACAGTTGGGTCATGTTCAAGTTCTTCACATACAAATAGTAGTCCCAGTATCAAAAGGAGAAAGCTAAACAGATCATGTGAAGTGCAGCTGTAAAACTGATGGAAGATCAAGATGCTAGGGATATTCACTACGTTTGTTATTGTTACGTGGTAGCTTTGAGTGTGTTTTGTTTAGGAGATCTGGACCAAAAGGTAAAACCAAAAAGTACAGGATGGGAGAAAGAGGGAGGATGGAAATTTGAGGGGAAAGGAAGGGGACAAAATGCTACATGAATGGAAAGTGGTCTACAATAATTTGTGCCATGGACTGAGTATGGAGGATTGGATCAAGGCATTTCATGCTCCTGGCATGGCTAGGGGTCACCAGCTGTTAAATTTTAGACTTCTTAACAGCTAGTAATAGCACTAGAGAAGTGGGGCAAATGGGGAAAGTAAAAAAAGAACAGTTGTTCTGCTTTGTGAGATACAGCATCTTGTATGGTGGAGGTTTTTTGGAGCAAGAAAAATGAAAAGCAAAAAATATATATATATATAATATATATAGTAATATGAGATAGATTTGCAAAAATTATTGGTTTGTATTGCTATGATTATCATTTTAATATCGTAAATTTTGAAGATGGGCATATAGAAAAGACAAAGAAACAAGAGGAACCCAAGACAAACAAAATTAGAAGCACATTTTCCCTTTCTTTTTTTGGCTTGATATACGGTATTGAAATGATAAATTAAAGAAAAAGTTAAAAAGGAGGATCCTGCAAAATAGTTTAATGACTATATTTAAATATTACTGGGCTGGGCTGGGCAGCACAGCACTAAAAGTGCCAATAAATAAAATCTTTAAAAATTTTAATTTAGGCCTCAGGTATTGGTTGTTGGGCCCCCACGAGGGTACATATCAGCTAATAAAGGATTATTCCAGGCATTGAACCATGACCAATTTGACCATGAGGAGAAGCTAAACTGCACCAAATACTTGGAACTTTAACAAGGCCAATGGTTGGATCAAATCCAATTGATCAAAAGATGGAAGCCCTTTATTTCTTTAGCTTTCCTTTGGTAATGAAGGCAGAGAATGCTTTCATCCCCCCATGAATACGATGCAAATGATGCTAATTTCTCTGTTTCAAACATGAAAATGAAACCTTAGGTAAAGCTAAAATGAGTGGGTGGGGGAGGAAAGGTTTCAAAGTCATGGCGTTTCTAAACTTGGATTAGATTTTTTTTTTCCCCAAAGAGCTCGCAGCTTCGGATAGACAACGAATAATAAATATTGTGATTTAAATTCTAAATACATTAAATGTCAATTCTTAAAAATAAATGTATGAATTAACTTAATTAAACTCTGAGTTCAACTTGGTTTACAGTCCTCTGATTTTACTCGGTAAAGACAAATGAGGCCAGCTGAAGCCCAGAGATATGACACGTTAAAATGCAATACATTCAATTTCTGAGCCATCCCATTAACAGCCTTGATCCAGAAATTAGGATTGGCATTACATTCGGCCGCCTCTGCCATGTAAAAGATTCGCAAACGGCCTCAACCTGACCACTTATTGCTAAGAACATCGCTTACAATTTAACTACTTTGACGACTCCAAATGCGACATGAATAATCCCATTAAAACAAAAAAGGAATCACAACAATACTCAAGGCCCTAATCAAACTACCAAAAAATGAACTAGACCCCGGAAAAAGAAGAGAGCTTGAAAACAAGGGGCTAATTATCCCAAACTGAGATATCAATGTCGACATGCAGCCACTGGAAACAAGAGTTAAAATAATGTCAACAACCCAAGTTGCAAAAGGACCAATACATGCAACTGAGCATATCGATGATATTTTATTCACTGTTGAAGATAAGAGTAAGCTGTTTCCGTATCTCTTCCTGCTGAACATTTAAGATAAAGCTGTTGTGTTTATTTTGACTTTTGTTTGGTACACCAGTCATTTGTTTTATTCTAACACTTTATTCAGTGATATAACTGTCCAAATCTGCGTTCATCGTTACAAATTGACACTTGTCATATAAATTCTATATATCAAGACATGCTCTGCCGCCTCTCGGTTACATTGTTTAAGAGATCAGAGCATGTATAAACAAAGGAGGTTGGGTAGAAAATTGGACAAAAATGCTAAAAATTATAGAGATGCGATCTATCAATGGACAACGATTGTGGCTCCATACCTCAGGCAAATAAGGAAAGGAAAAATAAAAAAGCGGTTAAGCTCGACCAGTCTTGAGATTGATTGGAGAACAGGTAAAAGATTCGGGTCGGTCTTCTTAAATAATAAAGCCAGACAAAGATAAGTGTCTCTTTTGAAGCTATGTTGGACCTCCAATAATTGAAGGGTAGATAGTTGACTGCAATTGGGCTACTTTCTATGCAAATAGTCATTGAGCCCATTAAAATCTAAGCATTTCTCTGATAATAACCAATAAGGTGAAGTATGAGAGAAATAGATAAAAATAGTTATAAGGTTTTACATTTGATTAAATATTTGATTAAAGGAGATTGAGAGTATTTTTAAGTAATTTATGTTTAGATGTTTGGTTTGGGATATTCAATGAGATTAAAGGAGAATAAAAATATCTATGAATATGAATGTTTGATTTGAAATTATTCATTAAAAAAATAAAATGGTCCATGGATGTGGATATTTGATTTAAAATAGATTCATAAAATTAAAAGAAAATAAGTAGATTTATAAATGTCTATTTGTTTGTTAAATAGGGATTAATTGATTTGTATAAAGTTAAATATTGATGATTTGATATGATTCAATTTTTTATAATTAATAATTTTTTTAATTCATAAATATAAATAAATTAAGTACTAAACTCTTTTACACAAATGATTTAGCGTTAAATTACGCCTCGTCTTCCATTTACCTGATAATTGATTTATTGGGGTTTTGCTGGACAGTTGTCTCTATCATTTAATTGATTCAAATCAAAGCTATCAAAAATCAATCCACGGACCACAGCGACGACGTTTGGGACGGTAGAGAAAAAGATTGACCCCTGAATTCTATCTACTTGAAAGAGAGGGGTAAGCAACCCGGTGCTTGTACTGGCCCCGAAGGTTGACGACTCAATGGGAATCTAATCTATCACGGGGCAGACTCAGCCTGCCTCTCTCTCTATGTCTGGCTGCCCATCTCGGTACGGTGATAGTGGTACTTTTGGTACTCGATAATGTGGACAGGTTGACTCTCACTGGCCCATGCCATGCGCACAACTACTCAAAAGCTAACCCACTTTCACTTTCTATTTTTTTAACTCTTTGTCCCCATACTTCCCTACATTCTTTGCTTCTCACCCATCCTTTTGCATTTTTCTTCTACATTTTCCCCCATTTTTTCTCTGGGTTTCTTCTCCCACGTTGCCCAAAAATTTGCTCCGATTTGTTAAAAAAAAAAAATACAAGGGTAATTAGTAATTAGTAATTAGTAATTAATAATACCCTTGTCTCATTTTTTTTTTGGTGATTTTGAAGTTGAAGATTCATACTTTAACTTGTAAAAGAAGTAACTCTCTTAATTAAACATATTTGACAATATAAAAACTTGAAATCGTATATGACAACATAGAATATCTTAATACTCAATAAAAAGTATGAAATTTCAAATATATGATTAATACAGTAAGGTTACTTGAATTCAACATGATATACTATCGAACATAAATTTTTAAATTTAGCACGTAATGATTTTGTGTAATATAAAAAGCACTTAATTTAGAAACAATGAAGTTTTAATCAATATCATTTTAATTAACAAATTTAAATTTACCATAAATTAGAATTAACATATTTTTTATATTTAAAGTTGTTAAAGATTAAATTTTGATTTTCTCAACAAATCATATAACTGTTGATAACGGGCAATGGAATATTAGATTAATAATTTGCCCTTGAAAGTTCATCTAAAGTATTTCAAAGCTAATCATTTCATGTGATGTTAGATGTTTTTTAACAGAATTTTCATGGAATGAATCATGATATGAATATGCAACTTTGGAACAAATACAAATAAATTCAATGCGGGGAATTTTTTACAGAATAAGAACAAATTGGTTCATTTTTACAAAGTCTCAAGATTCTAGAATTCCTGAGCTATTGCCCATGAAGTAAAAGCATGAGCTTCTGCATTAGTCAAAGAAAAACACCCATTGACTAAAAATAAGAGGTGATAGAACAAGCTCATCATCGAAACAAATGCAAGTTTGGCATGGACTATAATTTGTATCAATATATTTCTTACTATATTCTTTAGTTTCAGGAGCTTATTTTGACTATGTTATCACCTATTATCATTGGGAGTGAGTTCATCACTTGCGTGCATTTTCAGCTTTACAATCTTTACCATATGTATTGATCAAGGGTTTTTATAATTATCCTTATGAGAACATGCATCATGTTAGAAACTATTTATAGTTAAAATAACGAGAACATTTGGCAATTGGCACTTTAAGATTGTATAAAACTTGTCACTTATGGTATGTAAACATGATCTTTTCCAAGCCACTTTTTTCTTTTAAAAGTAAATAAGTAATGACCACTTGCTTCAGTTTTGAAGGCTATTATGTCAATTTGATTAGTTTTCATGAATTGATCATGTTTTGCCACTTTCAAACTAGCATAATTATAAATCTATACTTTTTTTATAAAAAAATTTGTAATGAAAGATTACGTTAATTTAAGATCTTAACATATTACAAATTTTGACGAAAACTTATAATAAATTTACAAATCATATATAAAATATTTAATTCTTATAAATCTCAACTCTTGATTAATCTCCTTTAGCACTTTTGTCATTTTTAAATTTGGGTAATTATAAATTTATATGTAATGTAAAAATAGCTAAGTGTGAAAATGGTCGGTCAAACAAATTTTCTACATATTATATTAAATTCATGTGACTAATTAAGAGGTGAAGTTTTTAGATATCAATTTTGATTGTTGCTAACCAAATTTCTTTCCATTTTGCACTAAGAAGAGATTATTAATGAGACTTAAAAAAAAAAAAAAGAAAATTGACAGGTAAGTAAGGGCGTAAATAATATTAAAGGAAAATGAAGGGGCAAAAGGAAAATATGGAAATCACAAGGCTTACCACTCCCTGGAATCACCGTATAAACCGCAGAAAAAAGTGAGGAAAAGAAATTTAAAGAAAAAAAGAAACTCGTAGTTAAAACACGCCAGAAAGCACGCCACTGGCGGCTAAGCGTCCGCAGAAGTCGCTGATTTTGGCGGTCCCCAAAAAAAAAATCCCAGTACACGTGTCAGTCATCCGTAACTCGATCCCCGATCCCACCCCTCCTATATCTCTCCGTACACCCGCCTGTCACACTATCCCCTCGCGTGCATGCCATTCCATTTAACAATACTTTGACCAAACAACTAAAAGTCTAATACCCTGTTTTCAAAGTTTTTTAAAATTAGTAAAATAAAAAACCAAAATCAATCAATTTCTCTCTCTTATGGGAGCGCGAGCCAAAGCGTGCCCAAATGCATGCGCTCTTTAGTAAGATCCCAACGGTGATGCTGATGCAGAGTTTTGTTTTTTTTTTTTTTTTTTCCGAAAAAAAAATAATAACCTTTTAATAAATTACTTAAAATTTTAAATTAAGGTAAAATATGTTGATTCCATCATCTAATTAATGTCATTCAAGGATTATATCTCTAAACTTTGTTAATTATTAATAGTAATATAATTTATTGACAAAATTTTATATTTTTCATTTTAATTATTAAAATTTTATTTTTAATAATTTTAATTATAAAAAATTCACTAATTAAATAAATAAAATTAAAATATAAGATGAAAGTCTAAAGAATTAATTTTGATAAGAGTTTGTTGCATTTTTTAATAAAAACATCTGATTTCTTTATCAATTGTAAAGAGAAGAATTTGTATTTTTTATTAAATTTAATTTTTATCGAAAATAATTTAAATATATTCCTTTTAATTTTTTATTTTTTAAATTGAGACTATACCAGCATGATTCTTCCACGTGTTAAGGAAACTAATCATGCGGCTCTGAGGGTCGATGACGAGGTACGCAAGCGACGGGGCGTGGACATGTTGAGAAAAGATAAGGCGGCATGTTAATAAAAGGTTTGTGCGTCGCGTGGGCGTGTGAGACTTTTGATTTTTTTTTTCCTTAAAAGTCTGCTATTCCTTACTGTACTAAAGATTTTGGTGTCGGATTGCAAGATTTTCTGCCCTTTATTTACTTTATTTTTTCCCCTCTCAAAGTCTTCCCTTATATTTTTTAATTTTTCCAGGATAAAACTTGAATTTTCAAAGTTCTCCAAAATTTTATTGAGATGGGAAATGACTACTTTGACCTTCCCATTTCAGTCTCTCCATTTTGCGGAAGTCAAGCACGCAGGCACTAAAGCAAAATTTAATGAGCTTTTTTGTTGACTATAATACCCTTAAAAGGTCTAGTGGAGAATTAGTTTATCCGCCAATGGGAAATGAAAGTCATTGGTTTATGTTTATCCTCCAAATATTTTGATAAAAAAATTTTTAAAATAAAAGTACTTTAGTTGTGAATTTAGCAGTTAATTACCCTCAAAATATCACTTTTATGATATTTTTTTGGTTTTTTTTTTTAGTTTCTTTTTTGAATTATATAAGATATATTTTACTCTTGAAAGTTGAAGTATTTGTTGTATTCCTTTATTTGAAGAAAATCAAAGTTTCTATTACTTTTGGACATTTGATTTTTATTTTTTTTTACATTATCAAGTTGCTATATTTTTAAGTTTAATATTTAAATATATTAAAATGATAAGGAAACATAAATGAATTTAAAAAATACAAAATATTTTTCTACAACTGATTTTTTTTTGTTGAAATTAATTAGTATGGATAATAAACTAAAATATATATTATTAGATTTTTAGCGAAATTGAGTTGGGTTATTCATTTAATAGCTTATTTTATTTGAAAAAAAAAATCCCTAACAATGCAAACAAAAATGCCTAATGCAACTTCGGTTCTAGGCTATTTTATTTTGATATTGGAGAAAGGGGAAATCAAACTTGTTTTTTAAACATAAAAAACATATATAAATGCAATGATATGATATATTAATAAAATGTTAAATTTTGTATTTTAATAATCCTATGCTAGTTTCAATCAACTATTCTTTCATGGAAAAAGTTCCCAATCTTTTCCCAGCACTGCAGTGGAAAATTTCAAGCTTTTGTTTGATTTTCTACAATAAAATTTCCCTAGTGGTCATTTTACTTTAACCTAAATTTAAATTGGAAAAAAGAAAGGGAGATTCCAATTTACCATTCTAGATTAAGTGCTCGAATATGCAATGCTTTTTCTTTCCAAAATGCATGCGTTAGGACATGATAAAGACCACAATTTTACCTCATGCCATAAACGAGAAAAAAAAAAAAAAAGAATCAAACCCATTTCATTTGTTTTTGAGTAAACCTGAAAAAAAAAAGAAAAAAGAAGTCTCTTTTGATAATGACTATCACTTTCTTGATTGAACTAACCTCAATTATAACAAAGTGTTGAAGCAACTTGATTGGTCTACCTACTAATAATGCATCTTAACCAAAAAATCCAAATTAAGTCCAACTTATACCTACCCAAAGGCCAAAAGTATCGGTGTTATTCACGAAGGGGAAGAGTGCACTAAGGCCACCATCATCTCATGATTCTTACGTGGGAATGAGGAATTATTAATCTCATTTGTGCAATAGTTTCAAAGTCAATATGATAATTACATTACTGTTATAAGTGGATAATTTTGACCTTTAGAGTGTAAATTAACGAGGAAACAAAAAAAAGTTAACCCATTTTCAAATTTTGCAATGAAAACCCTAATCCTAATGTGAAAAGTATAAGATGTTTATGGATCGGATCTATTAGGACTCCATTTAAAAAGCAAAATTGAGCTTGAGTCCAACTTATCTTTTTATTAAATATTATTTTAAGTAATTATTTGTAAAATAATTTAATTGAATGGGATTAATTTGGCTCTAGAAATTATATTAAATCTCGATTTGATTTATGAATTCGGGTGAATAATCTAATATTAGATACTTTAAATGAGAAGAATAGTTGAAGTAATGGAGGGAAATAATTACATTTTATGTTTAGAAAGAGTAACGCACAAGCAGGGAGTGATTTGTGGGATAGCTAATGGCTCTTATAATTTGCTTAGAAATGGATACAAGTACTCATAAATTAAACTCACATGTAATTAATTAGTATCTAAAATAATTTGTTTACCATATAGATTTCTCCGAAAATAATGTGTACTTGCGCTTTTTGTTAAGAAGGGTTTGATTAATTATAATTGCTCTTATCGCAATGTCGGGATATTGGCTTTCAAAGACATACACCCAAAATTAAATGCCTAAGTGATAGTTGTTTTAAGAAAAAATGTCAAAAAACCATATAATTTAGTTTGAATTGAAGAAGGAACTTCATTGCCCCATTTCAGTTCTTCATTCGTGCCTTCAACATCACATCTAAAAGAAAATGATGATAGGAATGTTTTTTTTTTATCATTTTTTTTTGGGTTAGTTTCCTTGCAATCTAAGGGAAACAAACGTGTAAAAAAGCAAATATGTAAACACCAAATTAATTATCCCTCACACGTTAATCTTTTTTTCTTCAAAGGAAAAATGATGAATTAATGGACAATGAAGGAAGATTTTTAATATGGGAAATCATAGGCGTGCACAATTGCACGTGTTAATTTGATGATGGGAAAGCCTCCATCCCATACTCAAATTTCCAATCAAGAAATTAAACAATCTCCCAATTACATATATCCCTTTTAAAACGGGGGTAATGGGTTGACACTAATTTGTAATGGGGCCTTTCTTTTTGGTAAACTATGAAGGAGAGTGGGATAAAAGTCTAACAAAAACAGGTGGATTGCAGCATAAAAATATGTGAGAACATGAATTCCGCATTACCCTCCATTTTTTTATTAAATAAAATTTTTGAATAATATGATCCTTTAAATTTTACTTGAGTTTTATACTAAAATGTAATTTTTTTGCGAATTATTTTAATGTCATATTCTTTTATATTTAAGTTTTTATTCTCAAAAAAATATATTTTTAAATCTGGATCCCAATTGAATATATATATTTTTTACTAATTGAACTAACTCACGTGAATTTCTTCCTTTTAATAAAAAAAAAAAAAAACAAGGGGGTTTTTTTAAGTGCGTCCGGGAGTGGTGGAGGGGAGAGGTATTGGTTTTAGCTTTCTAAGCGTGGATGTTTTGTTGGAGAATCCACAACCAAATGGCTCCATGGTCTCATGTCCCACCAAAACTCAATTACCACACGTTTTCTGTTTTATATACATGGCCGCTCCAAAATGGAATTTCCTTTGTCTCCCCTATATCTTGCTTTGGATGGAAAAAAAAAAAGGGAAAATAAAAAAAAACCAGTGTCAGTTCAAGTTAGCTCTACGTGTCACATTTTGATTGCTTATGGTTGGGGTAATCACTAATCTCGCCCTTTCTTTGGTAATGAAAATTTTGTGCGCTTTGATTAAACAAGTTATAGTGGCAGAAAACATGGAAATTTAAGTTTGGAGATTAACGGAAAGCAAGTCCAGGCCATATTTGCGTTTGTATGCAATCCCCCTTCTAGTAATGCCAACAGCTACCAACGACTAAGTCAACATATATATAAATATATACAACTTTTCCGTTTGAGTTTTTCAAGCATTAAGCAGTCGATATTTTTTACTATTAAAGAATTAGGGTTAAGGAGAGAAAATTAGATTGGAATGAATTTGAAATTTATTTTATTTGATTCATTTAATTATTTTCAAAAAATAATATTTAATAAATTTATTATTTTAATTTTACTTTTTATCTTATATTATGATTTATTTTCTTAATATAATATTTTTTTTTTACAAAACAATAAAGAATAAATCGAATCATCATCGTCAACTAGCCACATCTAATATAAAATGGAGGGTCCATTGGGAAGTGAATAAGGAAGCAACTCCAATAAAATATATTAAAATTTTGTGATGATGCGTTACACAGAATCATCCATATTTTTTTTCCCTTCGTTGGTAAGCTAATATGACCTTTAATTTGTACCAGAAAAAAAAAAAAAAAAAAACTAAAGGAAGAAAACTTGGTAAGACTTTCGGTTAAGTGGTCAATCCACAACGCAACCACTCTCATGTCTCTCTCCAGGCATCATTTGATAATTGATTCTATTATATTTGACCAAAAAAAAGTTGTAAAAGTTTCAATATAATGACACTTACAAGATTCAGATTAAGCAGCCAATGGTAACATAATTTTATCGATATATACAAAAATTAATTAAATTGTACATTCAAAATTTTATTTTATTTTTCAAAAATAGACACTTGTTTGCTTAATCCAATGACTTATTAATTAATTAATATGTAAAAAATAAAAAATAAAATTTAATTCAATTGATATATATAATATGATATTAAATATATATTAATTAAAATTTTAACGTTAATATATATTTTTTTATAATCGGAATGTAATTTTCTTTTAAACGAATGTGATGATTATACAAACAGATGAAACGTGGGAAGGAAGAGGAATCCTTGCTTTACATCTCATTCTCGTATAAATGTATTGTTAAATGGATCGTTGTTTTAGTGGTATCTACCAAAAGGGTAGACCCACTGGGATTGGGCGAGGATGGAGAAAAAACTTGATTAGGGGGATGTGATTGTTCCCTCCACTCCAAACAAGAGGGCATGAAAGTATAAATATTATATATCTTCATTATTTTAATAGTTAAAATTCCATTTATAATTATGGACAAATGGATCTTCTTATCTTAGCATAAGATCTCTTTCAGGTGATTAAATCATGGGTCTTCTTCCCCCTTATATTAAATCTTTTGAAATGCAAACCATCCCTCCCCTCTTTCACTTGACATAGCAGGCTTTCTTTTTGCGCTTTGCTCTTTTCATTTGTTTATTGTTGTTCTTTGTTTTTTTTATTAGATTCTGTTGGGTCTGGTTACTTTAGGACAGTGCACAACAAGTAACATTCATTTTGCTAATATATAAGAGATGATGGCCGAATTTATTAGTTTTAATACAAGTTAACATTGAATTTTATTAATTTTGAATAAAAATATCAAAATTGACTTAAATTTATCACTTAAATTAATAAAATCATTTTATAAATATTTTTTGAAAAAAATTAAAGAACTGAAAATAAAGTGACAAAAAGTAAATAAAATTCAAAATACTTCAAGAAGTTCAACCTAATCCCAACTAAAAAACATCAAAGGAAGAAAGCATGATGTCTATACATTTGATTTTAAATCAATATTATAAACCAAATTTGGTAAAATTTTAATGAATAATACAAATAAAGAAAAACAAATGCTGTCCAAAATCATTCATGGGGGGTTGGGGCCATCCCATCTTGATGGCCATTGAGATGGTTTAGCCAGATCCATGTATCACATCAATGAAAAGTACAATTGTACTCTATTTGGGGGCCAATATACCTATAAAAAACCCTTTTTCCCCCTCCCATTCTAAAGCCAAAGCCAGGCTATCCAGTGTGTAATAACAAGTGATATACACTGTCAGGTGAAGGATTGTGAGTTCAAAAAATGATGTACCAAATGGTAGCTGATCAATGGGGGTGTCCCATCATCTTTCTATGATTCATGCTTTGAATGGTCAAGCTTCAGATTATTGGTGTTCATGTCTAACATTGGATACCATCTCTTTTTGGGTTTTTTATATAACTCTACTTGCTACACAATCTTTATCTTTTTGGGTATTTTGCTTTCTTTCTTACTTTGGATCTCTTCCCAAGTTTTGAACATGCTCAAAAAGGCATTTGAATTCAAGTTGTTTTTTACCCTTTATAATTTGTGGGATTGCACTCAATTTTTAGTGATTTGCACGAGTTTTTCTTTTCGGATTGATTTGATGTGCTGATTTTTATTATTATTGTGTGCTTCGTTTCATCCTCAAAGCGCAAAATCATCCATCTTAAATTATTGAATTTGATCTTCTTTCCCATAACTTATACCATAAAGCAATTTGTGTCTGAATTTTTTATTAAAAATAATTATTCACTAGTAATATTAAAATTTTATTAGTATAAAAGGATATCTATGTTTTGAAGATTAAGAAATATATTGTATATGTTATTAATTTAAAATTTAAAATTATTAATATTATTTTTTTAAATGATAATTATAATCTATTAAAATAAAATTTAAAATTATGTTTAAAATTTTTTGCTAGATACAAATTGGACAATTATGCTCCTATGATGTCCATAGGTGTAATTTGCTCAAACGAAAATAAACAAATGAAATCGTATAGATCATGGAAAATATAATTCAAATCGACATTCATTGTATTTTCATAGTTAAATTAACTTAATTCTCAATTAATGTGGACCAAGGCATTATTTAAGCTTCTAAATTATATCAATAACTAACACAAATTAGCTTAAAATTGGGTAATCGTAACATCAACCGAATATATTATATCATGATAGTCATAGTATATACATTAATCTTTGGTTTTTTAGCTTATCAATCATAGAATTGGTGTTCCATTAGACAAATTCTATCCAATATTTTTTGTTATTGATTTATAAAATATCTTTCATTTAACAAAGTAAAATATTTTAATTATTATTTATACTTTATATATATTTGTTTTTATAATTTTCCTTTTCCATTTTGAAGAAAAAATGGCTCTATCATTTGGACAAAGTATTAGTTTCGGGTTACAAGAAATAACCCAAAAGATTAAAATACCCAAAACCCGAACCCGAAAGGGGTAATGATAAAATCACCCGGGAGGGGCCGCAACATTAACACCCATCACACGAACTCAAACTGTGCTTCATCATTGTTCACTGATATCTTGCGTGCACTCCTCACGCCCTTATCAAACCTTCTTTAATAAACATTTTTTCAATAATTTCTTTCTAACTTTTATTTATTTATTTCAACAAACTTTCTTTTCTTTTTTTTGGGCGTTTCAAGGACATTTTCGTCAATATAATTTTCTATATAATAATCAAGTGGTATTAATCTTAGCTGCTGTCCGTTCCATAAATTTGGACCCTATGAGTCTTGGACTGTAATCCACAATTTTTTTCTCTCTGCTAAAAAAAAAAAAAAATCGTTTCAGGCTTCAGCGTCTCTTTCTCTCTTCGGAGCTCAAGGATTAGAGCAATTTGAAGTTGGGTTTTTTGTTTTCTTGATTTGGGATTTGGGTTTCTTCTCCTTTCTTCTTTTCTGTAAGTTTTGTCAGCTTCTTTGATGTTTTTCATTTCCAAGTCATTTGCTTTAATATGTTTAGTTTTGTTGATTTTTGTAAAAATAAGCCTTTGATTATCTTGCTGGATTTTATTAGCTCATTTATTTTTACTGCTAGTTCCTCTTTTGTTGGAGTTAAAGTTCATACCTTATACTATTTTTGATAGCTTTGGTTAATTTGTTTTCATACAGTTTCTATTATTAGATTTGATGTGATATTACTGTGAAAAATTTGAGGAAAACCCTCTAAAATAGATCTAATGCTAAAGGTTTTAAAACCTCGTATCTTGAACTCAACAGTCGCAGTAAATAAGAAATGCACTCTTTTACTTTACCTGTTCACCTATCACCTTAATATCCTTATTAACCTAAAATATCAAATGTTTGTTCTTCGTTTTTGTTTTGCATTAGATTAATACAATGGCTTTAGTTAAGAGATTATGTTTCTGATGTTAAAATAATGAACCTGTTGGCAATTGCAGGGTTGTTGCATAGGTTGTTTTGGGGGCTGTTAGAAAGAAAAGTGAACCGTGGCGATTTGCAGTGAAAAAGGAACAGCATGTGGTGGTGTTTGAGTCTTTCTATTGATGTGTTTCGAAAAGTTAACTCCTTGAACTTGTATTGTAGAGTGATTCTGTAATTTCAAAATCTAGATCATCAAGATCCGGCCTTTTTTACTCGGTAGTCTTACTCTTCCGGCTTCCATGGGATCCACTTTTTTCATTGTCGTTCCTTGTTATGTCCGCCAGATTAGCTGAACATCTTCAAACCCATCTCTCAGTTTGTTAGTCCAAGAGTTATCATTTTATTCTGGTAGGCAGATTAGTAGTTGTAGTAGTTCAATTTCTGTTTATCTTGATAACGTATTAGGAAGTTGTTGTCGGGAAGGTCCTCTTTTTTCTGCCATATTGAAGGGTTGGGACGTAGTTATGGTGTGCCAAGCAGCGAGCCGAACAAGATTCCGGGAATTGAAGTATGAAAATGGTATTGCGGGGAGTGCCACCATTATAGTTAGAGTTATAGCATGCTTTCAACCTCTTCAGGATTGCCAGGTTGGTTTTTCTTTCTTTATTTCTCCCTTCTTTCTGATATTCTTTTTACAAGTCTTTATGAAAGAATTAGATACCCCTGTGTTTGGTGATTGTATTTCGTTGGTTTATATTTCTTTTCTTAGTATGTGAGATTGCTTGTTCTTTTTTCTTTTGTTATTGATGATTGGTGAGAAAGTTTATGCAAAGTCTTTATTGAATTTCCTTTCTTGGGTTTTTTGCCAGGCTGAATATTTCCGTCATTTGCTCAAGCCCGTTACGTAGATTACTTTTACATTTCCGCGTTCAAGTTAAGCTGGAGTTTTTAGTTTTTTTCCTTGTTTTTGAGAGAAACTGCCAGTGAACTGCTATTTCTACTGGTACAGCATTCTACTTCTGGTATGTGTTAATGGTCTTGGTTTAATGAATATCTACTTTTTAATCTTTGGAATATTCTTTCCAAGTTGATTCATTTTGTAGGTGATTGTTCTGGTTGGATGGGAGAAGGCTGTGGATCCTGGTTTCCTCAGCAGCAATTTGATTGGCAATCACCCAACTTGAATTCTGTGGCTGCTCCACATCCTTTGGGACAGCAAAGTAGTAATCCTCAATTCATAAACTTTAGCACTAGTATGGTCTCAACCACTGGGACTTCGCCAGTTTATGCAAGTACTGAATTACCTCACTTGGAGGTTGGTCATGTTATCGAGCCTCGTGGCTGGTTTTACTGTTTACCCCGCTATCCACAGGTCTTTGTGCCTGCTTCAAACTCTCCCTTGAAAGAGCAACTCCCATCTAGCCCTTATGAAAATCATATGGAAAATATTATCCCCAAGGCAGGGTCTGGGTGTGCTCGGAAGAGATTTCTTGTTTTTGATCAATCTGGTGATCAAACTACACTGATTTTGAGTTCTGCTTTGGGGACTCCTATCAAGTGCCTGACTTCTTGGGGTCCAAAATTTCCTTCTGCTTGTAACTTTAATCGGGAAGATCCCATAGCTAAAGTAAACCCGAATCTTCAGTCTCGACCAATATCTACAGATGTATTTGATGACAATCGGACTGATGTGCAAAGTGAAATGCATGAAGACACTGAGGAGCTCAATGCCCTGCTTTATTCGGATGACGATAGTGATTATACTGAGGATGAAGAAGTTACGAGCACTGGTCATTCTCCTGGTATAATGACAGCCTATGATGAGCAATTTGAAGGAGGCACTGAAGAGGTTGCTAGCTCTACTGGACTAACTAAAAAGCGAAAACTGCTTGACAGCAGTAATGATTATGTGCCATTGCATATGGACACTGCTAGTAACAGATGTTCGGAGTATGAGGGTGATTCTGATTCCAGCCGTGCCAATGGCCAAAATCTGGGGTCTGATGATATGGATTCATCTTCAGGCAACAAGAAAATAAGAAAGGATAAAATTCGTGACACTGTGAGTATATTGCGAAACATAATCCCAGGTGGAGGGGGCAAGGATGCGATTATGGTTCTTGATGAAGCTATTGATTACCTGAAATCCCTGAAACTCAAAGCCAAAACTTTGGGACTTAATACTCTCTGAGTTGCCGCTGTTCTTACTAGTAGTGTTAGTGGTAGCATCTGTCATTATTAGTCATTGTTAATGGAGCGTGTTAAATAAGTGAAGTATATACTGTTGTGCATGGAGCTGCATATAACTTGGGTTCTTCCAATGAAGGAGCTGAGAATTAGAAGATGGTAGAGAGAGAACTTGAACCCCCTTCTTAAGTCTTTCTTCAATGATTTGAGTTGGAAACCAGAAGCTTTGGCATGAAATCTCTATTTTCTTGAGAAAGCAGCCCTAGTGCTGTATTTGTGTCCCAATAAAGGAAGGTGAATCATTAGTCTTCATCTTGGGGTTTAGAGAAAGTAACACTCACACCTGGGCATGGGGTTTGGTTGTGTGAATGAGAAGACTGGGCGTTCTAGAGGGACCCCCATAAAGGGGGCCAAGTGCACGCCCCTTGGGTGTTTTCGGTCCCAATCTTCACTTTCATCTTCCTTTTTGTATTCTCGTCAAGTGTTATAGTTGTGGGTTCCCTTTTCTTTGATGTAGAAAATTGCACGAGCAAAAGAGCCATCTCCCATTTCATCATTCAACAACTTGCCGGAAGGGTCCCAGATGACACCATCTCTCTCATCTCCCATTGGCCTGTGTTTTATAATTTCGTGTGAGTGCAAGATTGTTATGCAAATGTTTTCCGTTGTTTGGTATGATGTGTAGTATTTTTTCCCCTTCTTTACGAGGCACTTTTTAATTTTGATTGTTGGAAAGACTTTATGTGTTTGTATGCTGCCATCATGGGGTCGTCTATGGTGTTTTTCTTTGTTAAACTCGTGATTGTAGTGCTTTGATGGCTAGCAATAATGTTGGCTGTGACTGAATGTAATTTATATTTGCTTCTTGTTATCCTCGTCTTTATTCATATGTATTTACGTCGCATGGACGCATTTATGTACGAGACAGCGATATCTTAGCTCCTAGCCCCCTCTGAAATGGTGCAAAATTTTCCATTCATATGGGGTTGATGGTTTCGGTGATGGGACCACTGGTTGCATTATTTTAGATCAGTGAAGAAGTGGCAGGGATCTGCTCGTGACCTTTTTATTCTCTTTTTTTAATTGATCTTATCGGTCATATCTTTAGGGTTATTTCATCAAAATCAAACCAAGAAAACAAAAATTCGATAATTTCAACCATCAAATGTAGTTGAAAGTAGTAAGGAACGACTGATTTAAAATCTTATTCCATGGTGATAGCGTTGCACTTGAGAGGGAAAGATCAATATGGAAATGGTAGGGTGATCACATACTCTTATCATGTTTCCTATCAGGTTGAATGGTAACGTCAAAGAAGGGCAGCGGTTTTAGGCTGAAATGGTGGTCCATGCCGTTGTCGTTGATAGACTGATAATTGTTGTCAGCATTAGACAAAAGAAGATGAAGAAAGAGTGGAGAGTGGAAATGGAACGAATATATTCCACCTCACTGCCTCGTAGGGTCAGGGTCATGGAAACGCTTTGTTTTTTTTCATAGACCTTATTTCCTTACGTTACATTAGCTTTTGTAATTTTCTTTGCAGGTGCAAGAACAAAATCACTTTTCCTGAAAGAAACCAAGAGTCAATGAGGAAAAATAGGAGGATTCCCAAAGTTTTTTCGATTTAGATTTTATTTTGAATTTAAAAAGAAAACATGGTGCGTGCATGAAACTGGACTTTCACCCAAAAGAGATTGGTCCCTCATGTCTTGTCGCACTTGCTCTTTGCTGAAATTTTTATCAAATCAAAATTCTTCAATGAATTAAAACTGTTCTGTTGTCACCTCCACTTTTTGAAATGTAAAAATGGTTAAAAAAGCAGAAAGTCTTGTTGGAAGTTTCCATGGGCTTCTTCAGTTTGGACCTTCATTGTTGGCCTACTTCACCATTTTAATATACAAGCTTGTAGTTGTCAAATGAGGCTTGTGCCCATAATTTTAATTATATCATTTTAATTTAAATAAGTAACTAATTTGACAAAAAAGAATTACAAGGTTATGATTTAGTTCACTGTTGCATCAAAATTTGAATTTCTCATTAAATAAAAAAGAGAAAAGAAAAAAATTTATTTATTATTTTATTTAAGTTTTCAAAATCTTGATAAAACAGGAACAATTGGGTTAGTTTTTAGTGGGCCATGTTTCGGTTTGGGAGTTGCAGCCCACCCAAGTATCTCCCGTCCCAAATAAACCGCCACGGTGGATCGCATAATAATCCAACACGTGCACTCCACACAATCAACCGTCAAACCTTAAACGGTGCTTAATTCTCACGCAACAACCTTAACCTATTCCTCCTTTCACTAAATAAAAACCCCCTTTCCGTCCTTTTGTTGAAGTTTTTTATGTGTAGAAATTTTAAGAAGCGCACACGAGGCAACGCATTCCATCATTCGCCTCCCGTGTCTCAAAAGCCATAGCGTTACAGGAACTAAAAAGAAAGAAAGGAAAAGTTTTTAAAAGAACCAACAAAACCGTGCTAGCTCCTAGAATCTGCTAGAAATTATTTTCCGCATTTAACCACTTTGATCATCGCCGATTACCGACTTCACTGCCGATCAGAGCTAGGTTTTCAAATATCTTTCTTTTCTTTTGAATAATACTCGACGATGGAGGAGTGGTCGTTCCACGACGGCAACGTATACAATCTACTCGACAGCAGGCACATCGACATTCGCCATGTATTTTAATCTCCTCTCTTCTTTCTTCAAAGCAAATCTTTTTAATTTAATTTATTTTAATTTCCACTTTCTTTGATATTTCTTGCCTTTTTTTTTCCTCGAAAATTAGTTGTTCTGTTTTTCAGTTCTGAGGAAGTGCTGAATTGATTTCAATTTTTTTATCAAATATGTGATTGAGAATTTGGGTAAACTCTACGGAGTTACTGAATTTAGTATGCATGTGCTTATTATTGAAATTTTGAGTAAGCAATGAAGTGCTTGAGCCTAAATGTTTATTTTTCTTTTAAATTTGCTGATGGTTTAACTCTTATAATGTTCAATCTTTATTAGTTTCTTGTTATCAATTATTATACATTTTTTTGGTTAAAAAAGGAAATTTGGTCAGTTTAGGCTATAATAAAGTGCTTTCCTTTTGTTGACTTACAATGGTGACTTGGATTTATCTAAGAGATTTTCTTTTTGGTGTTTGTGTAGGATGTTGATCATAGTTTGCAGATGCATTCGTCACTGATTGGGAGGCTTTCATTGGAACAAGAATTGGAGGTTGTTTCAAATTTTAAATTATCTGATCTTTGCTCTTGGAAAGCTGTCATAATTAAATGTGTATTTTTCTTTTTTTGCTATTATAACCTTTGTTTTTCATACTCTTTGATGCATTCAAATTCTAAAAAAATGATACACGTTTATCTCATCAAAGACTGTCATAGTAATGGCATTTTAGGGCAGTTAATTGTTTGAATGTCTAAATGTGGTGCCTTCCTAGATTACATTGCAAGTTATGTGTTGGTTACTTTCCTATATTTAAGCCTGGCCCATGGAATAGTTTTCCAGTTGCCTTTTGTATTGGGCTTTTAATTTTGGGATGACTTGAAGGCATGAACAGGGTGATCTTTCATTGTACTTAAATATTTCTTCTTTTCTTGTCCTAAACTCATCTTATTTGGTTTTTTATTTGAACAGGGACATCAGGGTTGTGTAAATGATGTGGCTTGGAATTCAAATGGTTCACTTTTGGTTTCTGGTTCTGATGATGCACGGGTATGAAACATCTATGTTTCTCTACAAGTGTAGACTAAGTGCGATGTAATAGGAAGCATGAAAGTGGCTAAAATCTAATAATGAAAATTTTAGTTGATCCGTTCCTGAAAATTATATCATTATGATGATTTTTGTATTTATATAGAGTTGATTATTGTTAATGTTTGCCTTGTCTTAAGACTTCTAGTAGTCCTTCTGAATCAGGATTCTATTTATTAGTTGGTGAAATTTGTGTGTAGTGATGTGCATAAACACTATATATACCTGAAATGTTTTAAAAGTCATTTTTTTAGAACATAAGAAAACCTTGTCTTTTTGCCTAAAGAATGGTAGGCCTTGTTATTCAACTTAATGTGGCAAATGATGAGGAGTGATCTTATGCTTTGTAGTATGGAATGTGGATATGATTGCAAGAAAGAGGAAATAAGTTGTTGGTTTAGGGGCCTCTAGTATGCTAATCTTGTTGGCACCTGTCATCTGTTGATAAAGGTGTGTGAAGAACAGTGTTTGAGGGGTATTGGTTTTATGAAATATGTCAAATTTATTAATGAATTACTTTTTGCAGATTAATATTTGGAGCTATGCTGGTCGAAAGCTTTTGCATTCTATAGAGACTGGGCATTCTGCTAATATATTCTGCACCAAATTCATTCCTGAAACATCTGATGAGCTTGTGGTCTCTGGTGCTGGAGATGCGGAGGTAATTTTCGGAGCATGGTTAAACAGGGTTTCTTTGCTGGATTCTTCTTGCATTGTTATTAGGAATCATTAATAACTTGGAAAGCTAATGCTTTTTGCAGGTTCGGTTATTTAATTTGTCTCGCGTAAGTGAGAGAGGGCTCAATGATGTTGCTACTACTCCATCAGCGCTCTATCAGTGTCACACAAGAAGGGTTAAAAAACTAGCGGTAAGATTTATTGCCTAAATGACTGATAAATGGAATAATAATTTAATTGGCCAACAAACATGGGAACTAATAAAAATTTCAACCCTCAATGTTGCTTTACATGGAGAACATGATTGTTCATCTTGTTGCTTCACCTGCTATAGTTTCTACTTGTTTCCGTGTCAGGTTGAAGTTGGAAACCCCAATGTGGTCTGGAGTGCAAGTGAAGATGGAACTCTGAGACAGCATGACTTTCGGGAAGGCACTTCTTGTCCTCCAGCAGGATCTTCTCACCAAGAGTGTCGCAATGTTCTAGTGAGACCCACATTTTATAAGAAGGGTTTTCCTTTAATTCATTTCTATCTTCTAGATACATCTATGAGAACTTTGTTTGTAGAAGTTATAGTACTACCCAGACAGCGCAGCATGTTGATTGATAATATGTTGGTATTGATGGAATGCTTGTTCAAAAGGTTTGCGAGTTTTGACTTGTTGTCTTCATTGGGGTATAATTGTTGCTGTGGTTATTATACGACTTTAGTTTCCTTCTCTGTATATTCTATGCAGCACTAAACACATTTCTTTGATGTGGAACAATATGTGTTCCTTTCCCAATTTCTTGCCAATCAGGACACTTGGTTGATAGAAATTCATTTTTTTTCTCTTGTTGGGATCGAGAACTTACAACCATTCAATTTGTTTTTTTGAATGTCTGAAACCCAATGGAATCCTGGATTATTTTGCATCTAGTATTGAATACTGCGTAGATCTGGTCTTGATAACATAGCTCATCATATTCAACATCACTTTAGAATTTAGATAGCATGAGAGGACTTTAATCATTGGACAGAATTACATCCCTTGATTTTTGGGTCAATGGATTATCATCTCGAGGTCATTTGGTTATTGTTGTAGCTTGAAATTTTCAATTTCATTTTCCAATGTTTGTCTTAAGTTAAAATGCTCAAGTTTGGCATTGTAGAATTGCCATAATGAGTCAGTTTAACTGATTTTTCACTATCCTGTATCTTTATTCGACCGTATCTCCTTAAATTGTAATCATTTGAAATCTCTCTTTTTTGGCAGCTTGACTTGCGTTGTGGGACAAAGAGGTCACTAGCTGATCCTCCTAGACATACGCTTGCCCTAAAATCTTGTGATATCAGTTCTACGAGACCTCATTTGCTCCTTGTTGGTGGAAAGTACGTGGCTGATCTTCCCTTTCTTGATTTTTTTGCTTTATTTTCTCCACTAATCCTGTCTTTGAATGTTTGCAGTGATGCATTTGCTCGTCTATATGATAGACGCATGCTGCCACCACTGACCTCCTGCCGCAAAAGAATGTCACCGCCTACTTGTGTTAATTATTTCTGCCCAATGCATCTTTCTGACCGTGTTAGTTTTGAATTTGTTCGTTAGTTCTTACTCTTGTTTGCTTCCTTTTTGGAAGTATCTTGGTAAATTTTATGATTTCTGCTCATCAGGATCAAGTTTTATTTTGGGTTTATGAAGAGATTGCCTGGAATGATGTAAAAATTCAATTCGCAAATAATTATAATTCTCTATTTGTTTTCTTTTCTTTTCTTTTTTGGTAAATAAGTGAACTTATCTTGCTTTGGTCTTTGTTAGGTCACTATCATCAGAATTTTTAACTTATTGGAATCCTTTTTCTCCATTATTATGCCCATGAAAAAGAGTTTTGTTGGATATTTTAATTTAACAGTGTTAATGAGAATCATTTAGTTGTAAACTGCTGCTTGTTAACAATTCGCATTCCCATTAGTAATGCCACTTTCTTGCTTTAGAGTGTCATTATATGTAAAGTTTAAACTAAACTACAGCTTGTTTTAAGTAAAACTATTGTTATATTAATTCATTCTTTGTTTTCTTTGCTTTTTAGGGACGGTCAAGTATGCACTTAACTCATGTTACATTTAGCCCTAATGGAGAAGAGGTTCTACTGAGCTATAGTGGGGAGCATGTATATCTAATGGACGTAAATCGCGGTAGGCATATTCAAAATTCTTTACTTCTACTTTAGTCTGATGGTCCAATTCATTTGTGCTCATTTTTTTTTTTTTTTGTTTTTTCTTCTTTAAGGAGGCTTTCCCATTACTTGACTTGATATTATATAGTTTTGAATTCTCTTTCCATGTTTAATTTCCAGTTTTGTGGAAAGAAGTGAAGCAAGTGGCGGGCTTGATGGGAGTAGAATTAGAATTTTAAGTGGAATGAAAGATGCTTTAAATTTGTTCTATTTAGGGTTGTGCCCCGTAGAGCTTATGTGTCTAAACCTATAAATTTAGAGAACAGACATGTAAAGTTATACCTGTATCTTAAAGTGCAACTTAGGCTTAGAACACTCTCATCTTCCCTTCTTCCCCGGTTCTTTAGGTTTCATTTTCATGAAGAATTGCTTATTAGATTACAATATAAAGGATAAGCATGAATCAAGTCAGCTTATGTATGATACTTGATAGCTACTCATTATTAGATTAACTGAAATGTTCTTTGGCTCAGTATCTTTTAATTGTTTCCTTTGATTGCGGTTAGTGGGATTCAATACATAACCCATTACTTGGATTAGTGAAATGTTCTTTAGCTGAATCTGTTAGTTGTTTCCATAATTGGCAGCTAGTGGGAGTTTGATGCAATATACCTCGGGAGATACTTCAAAATTAATGACCTTTACTGCTGTACAGAATACACTGGAGCACCAACCACCTGCTTCCGGTGTCTTCCAAAATGGCCTCTTCCGAAGAAGCAGCCTTGCCGCAAGAGTATGCATCTTTTATTTGCACTTCTGTTCCCCCCCCCCTCCCTTTTTTTTCTTGTTTTGTAAATGTTTGGAACTTTTGGTAGATTGTTATCCAACTTATGTTGTTCTTCCATAAGTATTTCAGCTATATCCTAACATAGCAGTTACAGATTGAAAAATGCAGGATGTTGGTTGAAATTGCTAAAAGATCTTTGGAGGAGGGGACAAATATTTTCCATTCAATTGAGGCATGCAATGAAGTCTTGGATGGACATGGTAGTGATATTGGGCCCACACTAAGGCATGAATGTTTCTGTACACGTGCTGCCTTGTTGCTGAAGGTTCATTGATAACTTTGTTGGGACAAACTTTATGGACTAACTCATCTATTTGATATGCAATCATGCCAACATATCAACTTGTTGCCTTTTTCAGCGAAAGTGGAAAAATGATGCCCATATGGCCATTAGAGATTGCCATAATGCTCGAAGAATAGACAGTTCTTCCTTTAGAGGTCATTACTATATGGCTGAGGCTTTAGAACAGGTAATCCGCTGTATGAGTTATGCTGGAGTTAATGAACACTTTGGCGTACCTGATCAATTGACTTGCTTAGTGTCTTGAGTTACCAAGAACACTTACAATTATTAAGCTTCTAAGTTAGATGCTTCATGATGTTGGTTATCTGCCCCAGTACCATCTTTTATCCTTTCAAAACCTTCTAAAGGTAACTTGTGTGGTTAAATTACGTGATACACAACTGAAAATTTGTTGCAACTTTTTAACTTTTAGCAAAATTTAAGCTTTGTAGAACTCTTTCATATGAAAAATAAAAAATATCATCAACAATTGTTTGATTTTACATTTAGATAACATCATCCACTCAATAGCCAATACTATATTATGAGAAGTTGTTTAATAAAGTAAAACCAGTGGTTATGGCTTAGTTTTCACTTTTCACACAATAGCCAATCATACTTTGAATTCTTAATGGTGAGTTCTGTTTTAATGTGTTAATTTAATATTGTTGGTGTAGGTTTTGGTCTCTAGATGAATATTGTCCCGTGTTATTTAGGATGAAATGTTGTAAACCATAATACATTTTGTTTTAAACTTCCTTTAACTCTTTTTTCTTGAAAAAAAAATTGATCTATTGAAGGCTTAACTGGCAACCATCTATAAGGCAACAGCATGGTTGTCTCTTCATGTAAAGTTCGTGAAAGTAACCTCTGTTTTTTGTCATTTGGTTTCTACTTATTTGCAGTTGGGAAAACGTAAAGAAGCTTTGGACTTTGCTGTTGCAGCGCAATGTTTATCTCCATCTGATACTATGGCAGCTGAGAAAGTGGAGAATATAAAAAAACATCTTGCTGGAGGTTTGTGTCTTGTATGTGTGCATTGTAATCCCAATTCAAGTGTCTTATCTCTTACCTCCAAAGTTAATTGTCTTGCCAATATTCACTTGTGTAGGGCAATCGATTCTATCTTGGGTTAATGTTACTTTTACTGAAAGACAGTGTTGGGTTTGAGCATTGATGAAATTTTCTTGGGTATTCAGAGTTAGCATTAGTTCGGGTCTAACTTTTCTTCTTTGTTCAGTTCATTGGGTTGTCTGATTCCATGTTCTTATGGCCAGAAGTCCTGAATTTCTGATGTTTCCTCTGTTCAGTTCACCCTTTGGTTCTATCCAAGCCTTTTCTTTGTTCTTGGATTAAGTTTACTTTGTTTTTAGGCCTGGGAGCAATCAAGATTCAAGTGCACTTGTAGCATACTTAGTTTTCATATTTTTTATGTTGGTAACATGGGATCACTATGGTTATTGCCTATTCTAACTTCTTCTGCTGTTATGTATCTGGTTACTCGAAGAAGGGTGAAATTTGCTATGTCTCTCTTTTCATTTTCATCCGTTACTCCTCTCTTGGGTGGGGATGGTCTCCCTTAAGATTGTGAAAAATCGATATATCTAGTATTGATTATGACTTTTGCTGATTTTTTATCATTTCTTTAGTCTCTTTTTTTTTTTTTTATTAGCAGAGGCAGAAAAAAATAACAGGGCAAGTGATGGGGCATCTAAATCTGAACCCCGAACTGGAAGGGTATTGTCATTGAGTGACATACTCTATCGCTCGGAAGCTAACAGTGATGCTTCCCAAGATGGTCCAAGATCTGAAAGAGAAGATTCTGATTATGACGAGGAGCTGGAATTAGATTTTGAAACTTCAATATCAGGTGATGAGGGGCGCGATATTGAATCCAACATACTACATGGAAGTTTAAACCTTAGATTTCATCGAAGAGGTGATTCAGCAAGGGAAACTGGTGCAAATGGTTCATGTGGATCTCCATCCTCAGCATCGCAAAATGATAGAGCAGCTTATCAGGTTCAAATTCATATCTTTTGGTATAGTTTGCAAATGGTTTAGGATTTTGGTAAGCAGATGTCTCCTGTGTAGTTATATCATTATCAATAAATAATCTTGAAAGTGACTCCAGTCCAGTATTAATTGTCAAGGCAGGGCTAAATGTGTTACTGGTCATGTTACTAGCCTTTGGTTGTTATCTTCTTGGCAGATTATCGACTTGTGTATTACTTCAACTTGTGATGCATATTATTAATTTAATTAGAAATCAAGCTGCTGTTATATGTCAGGAAAAAGTTAACAAGGACTAGTCTACGATAAAGATAGCGTGGGAAAGAATCTTGTTTATGTAATTGCATGCTTACTTCCATGACCAGTTTGGTTGTTGTGTATGCACTTCAACAGATTCATCATATTGCTTGTGATATGTTCTTCTTTAACCTTCTTGCTTATGGTTTTCATGTCATGCATTCATATCTTTTCTAGCCTGAGGCAGTTATTGATATGAAGCGGAGATATGTTGGTCACTGCAATGTTGGAACTGACATTAAACAGGCCAGTTTCGTTGGTCAGAGAGGTACTTTCTCATGTCATCTTATCTATATTTTTAGCTGCCATTAAAATTGTATTGCTTTTTTTTTTTATGAGCTATTTAGCATAATAGCATTAGATTTATGGCGTTGGATTTGTGCCTTTTCACGGGTTTTCTTTCTTTCTTTCTTTTTGAATTTTGTTCCTTATATTTCTTTTATTTGTTAGACACCATTACACCCTTACTCAAGTTTGCTTATGTTATTTAAGGGTCATCATTTAAGTTCTACAGTTGAGCTCTAATGTTCTTTTGAGAACCAAAAAGGAGTTGTGACTCTTGGTGATATAAATAGAAAAGAGTCATGGTGTTCTCTGGTTGATTAATGGCTATTCATATGAAATAAATTGCTTTTTTCTGCAACAATATTTCTAATGCAGTCTACATGTGTCTCGAAAGAGTAGTTTCGCAACCATTTTGATGCACATTGAATCTGGATGAGCTCTAGAAATTATTGATGGAATCCATGACGTTTGTTGAACATTTGATCTGTAACAAATAAATTTGTTATCAAGCAGTCTCAATTGCTTTAATGTTCTAGTAGCGACCATGAGATGTGGGCTTTACTATCTTCATATGGTTTCTTATTCTCTGTATCCCCAGGAAACCTGATATTTTCTGTGTTCTTAATCCCATTTCTTGTTGATTGTGACTGTTGTTATTTTATTATCTGCAGAATATCAAATGTTCATGAAATCAGTTCTGTTTACAGAAAAATTGTTACTCATGACTAGTGGAATTGTGTCTGCATGTAATTTTAGTGGTGAAGCTATTATTGTGACATCCTTTGATTGATTTGTAGGTGAATATGTTGCTAGTGGGAGTGATGATGGGAGGTGGTTTATTTGGGAAAAGCAGACTGGTAGATTGATAAAAATGCTTCTTGGAGATGATGCTGGTAATATTTCTCCTCTCCTTCTCTTGGACCTTTCCTGCAGCATGTGGGCTTTACTATCATCCTATGGTAATATTCACCGTAAACTATTTCTTGTTGTCCTCCACAGTTGTAAACTGTGTGCAGTGCCATCCATTTGATTGCTTTGTGGCAACCAGTGGGATTGATAACACGATAAAGGTCAGTATTATGGGAAGAGTTCAATTATATGCAATATTCAAGATCAATTTTCTAATTTTAATTGGTGCATGGTGAAGCTATGGACTCCAACTGCTGGTGGGTCAGCAGGGCCAGAAACTGCTAAAATGTTGGAAGCCATGGAAAGTAATCAACGTAAATTATGTCGTAATCGTGAAGCTATCCTGTAAGGATTATGGATTGTATTTCCTTATGTTTTTAAAATAGATCATGCATTAGATGAGAAAAGATTAATAGCAGATATGTTATCCTTTTCCCATTTTTCTTTCTCATCTTGTTCTAGTTGATTGTTTGGATAGTTAATGCTCATTGTGTATCGTGATGCAAGTCTTTCTTGTGCACAGGTGGAAATACAAATCATATAGTTTTATAAACTCTCTAGGAAAATTCCTCTTTTCAAATGTTTTTTGTACTCAAATGTCTGAATTCTGAATATCTCATCCCTCAATATACAATCCTCCCTAATCCTTATAGCACCATCAGTTGGGCAAATGTCAACTGCCTTTTCTGTGAATCCTTTCTGTGAATCCCTAAGTAGTTTTATGAGAGGACAGTATTCCACTTCGTGATCTTGTTTGCTATTGTTTTTAAGATGAGATTTTTATAGCTGAAACTTTAGCTCCATATATTATCTGATTATTTACAACTATATACTCAGTTAGTTCAGTTTTCATAAGGGTACAAGTCTCAACAATGATATATTTAGATTCTGATTTTAGTTTCTTGTGACTTTAAGCTGCAGTTCGCTATAAATGTCGTCACATACGAGTATAGAGTGCTATATAATGGTTCCAAATGTCATGTTTGAAAGTGGTCAAACTTTTACTTATTTCTATTTTGAAAATGATTGAGTCATGGGATTTTGCAGGACTTAATCATCATAACTTAACTGAGATTCACCCAGGTAGTATTAGCCATGATAAACTAACTTATGAAACCTGAGCTTTCAACTAAAAAGAACTGGTCTACTTGGCTTGTTGAGGTTTTACCTTTTATTTTGTTTCATGTTTATCAAAATGTAAACTTTATGGAGATTCTTTATCTTGTCTTGCAAATTTTCCCCATCCCATCAACATTTAAACTTGGAAGTCCCATTACATTAACCTATCAGCTTAAGCTGTCTCGCCATAAACGTTGTCCCAAAAGAAAAGGCCATAGGAAGCTAGAGATTAAGCTGTTTGTCTTCAATTTAGACTTAGTTTTGGACTTCCAGATTAGGTGTGTTCATTACTTTTGAATGTTGATTGCTGTTTGAAGAACATGTGTTTGGCTCTGTTTTCGTAATTTTTGTAGTCATGTTTCTTGAATGAAATTTCCTTATTAGAGTCATCTGCAAGATCAATAATGTTATCTACAGGCCCTTTGAATTTTTGGAGCGGTTCCGGATGCATGACTTTTCTGAAGGATCCTTGCATCCATTTGAGTGTGCCCAGAGCTAGTCAACTTATAGCCCTTACAATAGTATGCAGGTAGCTAATTTCTCTATCGTGAAGCAGGTTTTTTTCTCAAATATTTTTACCTCTGAATATTTGTAAAAATTACACTTGCATTTACCGAAAAGACTGTTGCATGGCATTTTACGGACATGATAAGTTGGTTGATTTAATATATTGGAAACCATATATTGGGTCTTTTCTTTAGTTTCATTTGACAACTGAAGTTTACCTGGTTACATGTATTAAAAGGGCCTTGATACTACTGTCATGAATATCTAATTATTTTTACACTCAAACCGGTGACATTTCCACCACATTTGCAGCTGGTCCGGTCTGGTTGCGACAACACTGCCTGCAAATGTGATGAACATACCACTGGTTGAGGCTTAAGATTTATTGACATCTCATTAAGGCACCGAATATTAGCTTAAGTATCCCATTTCCTTGTCTTCTTTCCTTTTTTTTTGTATCCTTTTTTTTGTAGCCCTTGGCTATTACAGAAGTTAGTTGATGCTTGAATTTCGTTTTGTCCTTGGATAAACTAAATATCATGGGTTGGGTGAATCTGCTAAATTTTTGAAATGTGGGAAAATGCTTTGAGAGTTATCTGGATTAATGGGGAGAGCAACGAAGAACCTGATTGGGAAGTGTGAAATGCAATTCTATGATTCCAGCGACAGCCTTGGGCTTTTTTTTTTTGTTTTTAAATCCTGTTCCTTGAATCAGTCAATGGAATCAATCAAAGACCACCTTTCTTCAATCTTTTCATGTGTTCGTACATGGCGTATCTTCCACTTTTGAAGAAGCTTGTTTTTCTAGTCCTTTATTTAACAGTTTTTTTCTTTTTCTTTTCTTTTCCTTTTTCCTCCTTGCGGTTATTGATGATAAGTCTAAAAACTGCTACACCACCCAAGAACACATCTTGCAATATGAGTACTCATTCAATTTAGCATTGGGAACTCTAGCTAACTTAAAAACTTTCTGATTCGGCAATTATAACATTTTTCCTTTTAGGGTTGTTTAAGCGTGCAACATCATGAAATAACCTAGCATATAGACGAACTGTTCGGACCATTTCGATCAGTTAGTGCTGCGTTATGTTTGACTTGATGGCATTTACTTTCCTATAATGCATCTCTAACACAGCATCTTTGTTTTTTTCCTCCAGCTTTTGCCATACAAATAGCAACGTGCAGCAGCAAATCATAATGGAAAGAAGGGATCTTTGGTCACACAAAAGTCCGGTGAAGATGACGTACGATTAATGAATGAATGATAAAAGCCAGCTCTTAATTAGTTGACCATGTCAAGCTTATGGGGATTGTCAAAGATTAGTTAGAAGATTGAATAAAGCATGTAAAGCATCTCAGTTAGTTTTCATGTAGTATGTTCTTTTTTCTTTCCACCTTTTCTTCAATGTCGAAGACCATTCGATTTGTTTGTAAATTGTTGGAGACGGTCATGTATATAGTTTGAGGAATGAGGATTTTTATGTAAATGGTCAACATACTGCGGTACCCTCAGTCCGGACTCCGGAGTGGATTGGGGTCTGATCTGTGAACGTCCATTTCGGGATGGTCGGTACGGTTATGCCTTTTGAGTTGATATTTTTTAATCGAATGCAAGTGGCCGTGCTTGGTGTTATAATTCAAACATCTACTTTCCAGCGATCCCTGGAAGGGGTTAGAAAAATGATTAGCGGAGCAGAGGTGGATGTGTGGTTGTGACTTTGACCGGAAAGAAATATTCGTCAAAGTGGAAAAGGGTTGTCTTGTCAGTTCTTTAAAGTAGTCTAGTTATTTTGTCGGCCAAAACCGTGTGGTATAAAGTCGATTTTTTACTGGAATCTTGAAACGATATGATAAAAATAACAATAAAATACAAGTAGTATTTTGTCTTCCTCTTGTTACAACGCTATCTAACCTTCTCCGGGTCCATGCAGTTAAAAAAATCTCTGCTCCTGCCTGCCCATGTAAGAAGGATTTTGTTAATTTTTTTAAAATTATGGTTTTAAGAAAAAATTTTAATATCTTAAAATTATCATATAAATTATTATATTTAATGATTTTTTTAGAAGGCATTATAAATAGTTAATTAACATTAAATTGTGCTCTCAAGGTATTTTTTAGTAAAATAAAACTCATAAAGAAAATATAAGAAAACAAAAAACTGAAAAATTTTATATGGTTTTTTCCAAAGGAGATTGTATGGTGAAAATAAGAGAAAAATTAAATTTTAAAATTTAAATTTATTAAATATTTTTTAAAAATAATGGTATGAATTAATTAAATTTAAATTTTGGAATTTAAATTTGTAAGATTTTGTTATCTTTGTGAGAGGAGATAGTGTTGTTGCATTGGTGACAGATCATTGAAATATAAAGAATTTTAAAACACTTCAAACAACGTAGCTTTTCCCGAAAATTCTTGCATGATCTATGGTTCTATTTTCCAAAATAGTTTCTGGCTATTGGATTGAATTGGTGCTACTCAACTTTCGAAAGTCAAGATTTTTTTTTTTGGGGCCAGTGAAATTTCCAAGATTAAAAAGGCCAAATCTTAATCTTTTCTTGAAAGAAAAATTATGAAATATTTAGGAAAACATTGACACGTGCGGCACATGACGGTCTGATACAACCAGTGCTGGCAGTACTTATTCAGTCAAAACACACTTTATTCACTCCGGGAAATATATACTTATACCAATAATTCCAAAGATTCTTCTTTTCGGTTTTTTCACTTTTTTTTTTTTTTTTTTTCTAAATTTTCAAGTCATGTTCCTGAGATCTTAAACACATGTGATAGACGCCCTCATATTAAGCATTCATCTAACTCAACTTTTTTCTGGCATTTTAACATGTCAATCAAACCACTTCCAAAAAAAAAAAAAAAAAAAACCGAAAGAATAAGTGAAAGTCATTTAGATTAGAATGTGATGAATTTCAATTTCAGTTTATTTGCTTCGGCCAAAAAAAACCCGTAAAACTGGCTTCAAGAGTTCCATGTTGGGTCTTTGGGTCCTTTGATTTGTTTACCTTAATCTCATTTTTAGAGAGCAACAATTAAAATATGTTACTGTTACTGATATATATACTGATATGATCAATTGATAAAGCAAATCTTTTACAGCAAATTATATTACCATAATTATATGAGAAGTTTCTTAGTATGGTATATCATGTTGAATCAATTTTCAGTATTAGGATTCATGAATAACGTGCACATCTTACTAATTTATGATAAGAAATCATTGTATCATCCAAATCGTAAATAATATTTGATCAGTTATATTATAAGTACCATATTGAAAATCAAACTTTCCATGTAAAAATATGAGATACAATATATAATGGATGTATATACATACATATGTCATGTGACATGTCCCCCCCACAAGCATCTCTAAATTTATCTTCACAAATGTGAACTGCTATGCTTCTTTATAACTAAAAGTACGCAACCTTCTGGACCACCTAAAACTGTAATTTATACCGAGTTTGGTAAAAAAAAAAAAAAGATAGATAGATGGTGAAAGAAAAAAAATTACTTTCTTTCCATCATTTCTTTGTTTGGTAAGAGAAAAATAAAAAAAATAGAAAAAAAATAAGTGGATTGGCACATTTTCCTTTTCTTTAAATTAAACTCTTCTAGATGTGAAAAGAAAATACTTATTCAATTAAAATTAACAAATTTGTTTGCGACTTGACCCTATTTATCTCTTTTTTCTTTTAATTTTTCATCTTTCATATGGAATACAATGAAGGAAAAATAGCTTTCCTTCATCTTCTTAATTTTTTATTTTCAATTTTCTCCTTACGTACCAATCAAAGTTTTAATGTAATGATGTCCGACTTTCAATGGTCATCAATTTGCATCAAACCCTATTGGTTATAAACCTTAAAAACAAAATTGATAATGGATGAGTGGTTACAACTATTTAACTCTTGATTTCACCTCCCTTCAATTTGAAAGTACTGACCGGTTACGTCATTGTTAAATGCATTCCTTTATGGCACAATTAATGGTAATTAAGCAAAGTTACCACCCCATGTGATTTCAACAAAAAAAAAAAAATCAATTGCAAAAGACATGTCTTTATCTAATTTGATTCCCAGATCGAATTAGCTGTACCCATATCCCATTTTTGTTTCCTACCCTTCATTGATTCTTTGCCTAAAATTCACAAAACCCAAACATTTTTATCTTCTCTTTTGCCTTACAATGATTTAGGTTTTATTTAATTTTTGTTATTCTTTTCGTGATGTGGCAGAGAATTTACTGTCACTTTCTAAAGTTGGCAGCCTCGTCGAATCTACAATATATATGTATGGCTCATATTTTACTTATTTTTTCCCCCAAAGAAACTTCTTAAAATCTACCCTTCTTTGATTATGACTTTCTTTGCATTTATGTTGGGCCAAAACAAATTTTCTAAGGACTCGAAAGAAAAGAATGTTGATATTTATATAATTATAGATATATCTAAGACCCTCAAACCTCAATCATGCATTCTTTTTTGGGGAAAAAAACTTTAAACAAACACTCTGAAAATTGAATTATATATTAGTATTTTATTACTTTTCACACACGCGATATCGAAAATGATACCCAATATTCATTAATGTATTATTGCAATAAAACTCCAATGAAACATGGTTTCTTTCCTTGTGTGGCCGTCTATCTCACCCTTTAAAATCGTCATTTCTCTCTTCCTCTCTCGCATATGAAGCAAAAAATATGACAGCAAACAAGGAAGAGATTGTAGCAATATCACAGCAATCAAGCCTCTTAGAGTGTTCCATGTGTGGAGATTCTGGTCTAACTCAGGAGCTTTTTCAATGCAAAGTTTGCCAATTCAGATCTCAACACAGGTATAAATTTGTATCCCCACCGTTGTTTTCCTTTCTGGGGTTTTGTTTTAATTGATCAAGAATTTGTTTCTCTTTTTAAAAAATTTTCTTCTGTTTTCTTTCTCGGGAAAGATGATGAAGATCACCATGGTTTTTTGGTTTCTGTTTTTGCCAGCTACTGTAGCAATCTGTATCCAAAAGCGGGGTCTTATAAAGTTTGTAATTGGTGTTTGAATCAAAAGGAGGATTCAAGGGAGAAGTCTCAGAATTCTTCTAATTCTTCAGCATCATGTAAAGACAACAGCGAAGACGATGCCAAGAACAAGAAAAAGGGTGACAATAACCATGGAAGAAACAACAATATAAAGCTTCAACTGATCAAGAACCCCATCAAGAAACCAAAGTCACCGGAGAAATCCCCAATTACGACGCGAAAAAGGATCATAACCAACGCTCGTTTAGAAGAAAAGCTTAGGAGGACAAGGTCTGAAGAGGTATCAAATAGTGGGCTCATTACAAGGCATGTGTTCAGAAACAAGGTAAGAAGATACAAGCTTTTGGATGAGGTTTCAAGTTAAAATAAAATACTCAAATGCTTATCTGAAAATGAACCTTCATAGATGCTTATGGTTTTGTTTCTCTTGTGAGGAAATTTATGGTCCCAAAAAAAAAAAAAGCTAGACAAAAATGTAGTCGGGTTCAATGAATGAAACCCAATTGATCAGATGAGGAAACTAGGGCTGTGCCAGAAAAGGGTTGGTTTATTTACTACTAGTAGTACATGTTTTATTTTCCCTCGTTCCAAACACATAAAATCTGTGTAATTTGGAAGAAAGTCTTGGAATGATAGAAAATCCATGGATACCAATTTTCCATCTCGTGCATGGTTAAAAAATGTTCTTGTCCTATTCGATAACAGTATAATGCATAAATTAAGAGTCATTAAAGGAAAGTTCCTTCAAAACGCAATAGAATTTGCCAGGTAATTGTCACCAGGATGCTTCCACCACTGATATAACAGCTAGCACGACAAACCCAAATTGTTTAAGAAAAAAAACATGCTAAACAGATTTGTTTAGGTCAAATCCTAGTCCTTCCATTCCAAGAGTGAAATTTCTCAGATTCCAATTCGCGGTCGGAATATTTTAGCAAAAAAAAATGCAGGATTTGTTTTTATATC
Source organism: Durio zibethinus (assembly GCF_002303985.1). Next base: position 31,080,065 of record NW_019167937.1, on the reverse strand, counting down.
TTGAATTGTTCCATATATATGCTTTGAAAGAAAGTATAAAAGCTAGCTAGTTGCAGAAAACTACTAGTATAATTTAGTGTTAGAAAGAGTTCGTTTTTATACATTATCATTAACATTTTTTAATTTTACAACTATAATTAAAAAATTATTATGTATCTCATTTTTTACGTTTATATACTTTAAGTAATTTTGGTTGTGAAATCTAAAAGTTTTTTAAGAATAGATGAGATAATTTCTTCTAGTAATAAATTAAAAAAAAAATGACTTGATCAAATTTAGTCTATTAATCATTCATATATACCTATAAAAAATATTAAAAAATAAGTCCATTAATTAGCCAAGGATAGACCATTCTTCACGCCATTTCTTTATGTTTTTCTTTCTTTAGTAATAGTTTTTTTTTTTTTTTTTTTGCCTTGTTCATAGCGTATACAATGGGTCGTTGAATTTGTACCCACTAAATTCTGTGGTTGATCATGTCTTCAAGTTATTGCCACGCGAATTAGAATCCGTCTTTTTTTTTTTTTATTTGTTTGTTTTGCTTTTGCCACAAAAAAACCTTGACGTGTACGGATGATTTCAACTGTATGCGTTCAGAATTTTTTATGGGATTAATCGAGAAGGAATGAAGATGAAGAGAATATATCAACGCAATTATATTAATTCAATTAAGATGTCAGCCCTTATTTTTAAAAAAATTAAGTCAATTCTTATTTTCTTTTTGTGTATATACAACATATATATATATATATATATAGAGAGAGAGAGAGAGAGAGAGAGAGAAGAGAGAGCAATTAGTTAATGCACTCCGTAAAAAATGAGTTTTCAAACTAGGGATATTTTTTTGATATTTGTGAAAAGGTCAATTCAAAAAGTAAATTTCTGATGGTTAAAATATTAAAAGAATTTTTTATTTTTTTACTTTATTTAGATAAATTTTTATATTTTTATTATACTTAAATAAATTTTATTTTTTTATTTATAGATAAATATGTCTTTGTTTCAAATAAAAGATTGATTTATATTAAGAGTTTATTTATGTACAAATTAAAAAATAAAGATTTATTTAGATGCAAATTAAAGTTTAAAATTTTATTTGAATACAAAATAAAAGTTAAAATCTTATTTGAATGCAATAAATATATTATGATTTATCTAAATAAAATGATAAAATTTATGAATTTTTTTATTATTTTAACCAGTTCTAATCAATGCATTGAATTGATATAGAATTTTCTTTAAGATTGTTTGGAAAATTTATTAAACTTAGATAAAATTTGAGAGATACCTTTAACCGTATTACCAAATATATATATATATATATATTTGTAGTTGGTCTGAAAAAAAAAAAAAGTAAAATGAATATGAAGCTTGAAGTTGAAAATTTGAAATTCGCTAAATTTGGAGAAAATTTTAGTGGAGTTTGTATAAATAAATACCCTTAAATCTGACAAATATAGACATTTTGAATAAATAAACGTCACTAAATTTTAATGTTTTGAGTTACAAAGAGTTTTAAAAAGTTATATTTATTATTATTAAAAATTTTTAAATTATTTAATAGCATTTTTTTGTAAACATCACAAAATTTTTATCATTAGTGACATTTTATTTTATAAATGCCTCTCAATATAGATTTAATGACATTTTATTTTATAAACGCTGCTAAATATAGATTTAGTAGTGTTTATAATACAAACGCCGTTACACTCGAAAAATCACAAAACTTCTTTTGTTTTATAGTGAAATGCCACTAAAAAAGTGCCACCAATTATCTTTTTTTTTTTTATATTGTATATATATATTATGCCTTAATAAATTAATTTTCCATAACATGAAGTTCATGTCTAAAGAACATATAAACATGTACTACATTAATTTTTTTGTGGTTTTAAGATAAAAGCAGAATTAGTTTTAGGGCTCATTTGAATTTAAAAGAAGAATCAATGTGGTGTAGTTGTGATTAGAGGCTGTCAACGCAATGTAAATATGTTTGGAACACAAATGGCAGCATAGGGAAATAACCACACCAGGGTATCAATGCATTGTAAATATGTTTGGAACACAGATGGCTAGGGTTGGTAATGCAATCTGAATCCATCCAGTTCCATCCCAACTCAATCCTACAAAATCAATTTAAAAAAAAAATATTTAAGTTTTTGGTTGGGTCATTTTTTTAAAATTCAAAGTTAATAAATTCGTCTTAACTAGATCTGATATATATAATTATTTGTTATTTATTTAATTATATATTTTTATATATGTATTTAATTTTATATTTATATTAAAAAAATATTTTATTAATTTTGAATCTAATTAGATCAATTATGAATTAATATATATATGCAAATTAGATCGAAAATAAAAATAAAATATTTTAATATCAAATCAAATTCAAATATTTATTATATAAAATTTTAATTCAAGACAAATGAAAATTCACGATCCATTACCTTATCTACAAATAACAGCATGGGAAAATATTCCGACCATGCCATAGCTCTAATTAAAGACTGGACCCTCACGGTTCCAACGAAGGGTTGCAAGTTTTGATCGTAGCTATTTTTTTTTTATTCTATTTTTTTTTCAACATTTGTCCTTTTCTCCAACCTTTGTGTGTTTTTTATTATTATTATTATTTTGTTTCACTTTAAAAAAATTTTAAAATGAATTTTTTTTTTTACAAAATCAAATTGTTAATTTTTTTATTATTTATTAATAAAATTATTATTTTATATAAAATAATTTAATAAATTTTTAATTATTTATTATTTTTATAAATATTGTATAATTTATAATTTTATTATATTTCATTTTTAATCTAATATTTTCGATAATTATTTTTTTATTATAATTTATCTCATTTACATTTACCTTCAAATATATATTATACCATTAATTTTAATTTTACTATTATAATAATCGATATCATCACTTTAATAAAGAATCTCCCGTCATCCAAATTCAACCCAAAACAATATATTAAACTATTGGTGTGAGTTGCCGAGATGCTTCTCATCATCGATGTTCTTGTTTGCGAGTAAAGTGAGCTGTTATGGAATGATGAGTCCACCCTTTCACATCCATTACCGTACGCGATGATTTATATTGGCACCCAAATTAAAGATAATAGTAGTACTAATAAATTAAATATTAAAGTTGAAGTTATTGCCATGTACAAACAACAAGATTAATCCAAGAAAAATTAAACGGAAATCATAGATCAGTAACTACGTGCTATTCTTATCTTATTTAAGGTAATAATGTTTAGATTAAATTAAATTTAATTTTTTAAAATATTATATAACATTATAAAATTTTAAAATTTGATCTAAATTTGAATCAAATTTTTATTTAGTTTAAATTAAATTGAATCAAAATTTATTGGTTTGATTTAATTTATTAATTTTAATTTTTAAATTTTTATATATTATTTTAATATAAAATTTTAATATATTTAAGTAGATTTTGTATAGAATTATTATTTTTATTTTATAAAAACTTAAAATATATATAAATTAAAAAATTTATATAATTTAATTCGATTAAATTTTTTAAATTTTTTATTTTTCGATCTGAATTCGATCTAAACTTAATATATACATTTAATATTTAAATTTAATTCAAATCAAATAAAAAAATCGATTCGAACCCAACATTATAATTTCGAATCAATTTTTTATTTTCTTAATTTTTTTCTCACCCTTACTAAGATTCTTAAAAGTTAGATGCTTTGCATTTATTTTACAAGGTTGAGGGATAAACATGAGGTGAGGGACTATATATGTACTATCTGCATCATCAGTATTAATAAGTAGAGGGAAACTAAAAGGCCATGGACTTCATCAAATGGTTCAGTTTTTTATCATCATCTTGTAGAGTTCCATGCCAAGCTATTGTTGTTGTTTACCGTAAGTACAGGTTATTTCACCAAATGATGTGAAATTTTCGAAAAGAGATAAGTTGCAATGAAGTTGGAGCTGGGCCAATTGGGGTAATGATAAGCCGGCCTTATGCTTGTAGCTAGAATGATCGGTGTTTTGTTGGTATTAAATGGGCCAAGCCTATAACCCTAGCTGACCAAATCAACCCAATCCCTTGGGAGAGAGATCTGAGATTTCAATAGACATCATCCAAGTACAATGTATAAAATCATATTTCGTTGTCGGGCATAATTTATTGAGTCGATAAGGTTTAAATATTTTACTTATAAAATTTATATTTGAATTTAATGTAAATTCACTTTCAGGTTCATTGTCTGCTTTGATTTTGGATTAGTGAAGCTTTCTCTTACCTTAAATTGTTTTTTTTTTTAAATCATATTATTTTTATCAATAAAAAACATGTACTTATCATTGAATTAAAATTTTCAAGATTTCTTTGTACGTTGTTAAACTATCATAATCTTATCATATGTAGTCAATAATAATAATAATGATACGGAAGAAAACATGTATGTCTTTAAATACTATTATATTAGTGAGATAGCGTGAAAGTAATTTCTTATTGAAGTGTCTAAATCTTATTGATCATCGGACGTCCATTAAGTTCAATTTCAAATAACAATAAGCAAATCCAAATAATTCATTACATGTTCCAAAATCGAACCATACAATAACTTTGTGTTTTGGGACAAATTTGGGGCCATGCATGAGAAAGATGAAACATTGAAGCTGACTTGAGATGACATAAGATGAGATGAGTTTGTGAATAAATCTCTTTAAATTAATGGGGTTGAGTTAGAAGTATAATTATCAGATCAAATCAGACATTAAATCGTTGAAGATTTTAGGTCATTTGATTAATGGTTCAATCATCAGGTCAATCAAGTTAATTGTTAGTTTAATAAAAATATTTTAAAATTTTAAAATTCAAAACTTTAACTCAAGTTATAAGTTAATAATACAACAATAAAACTATAAAATTTGAAGGTATATCATAAATTACAATCTTTAAAATATAAAATTCATAGAATAATTAATTTCTAGTTAGAAATGAAATTACTTAATATTTTATTAAAATTATATTTTATATTTTAATAGTTAAAAATAATACTTATATTTTAATAAATATAATAAATAATAACTAATAAATAATTATAAATAGTTATTATATTTGTATTTATTAAAATATAAATATTATTTTAAACTATTAATAACTAATCTGTATTTAATAAAAAAAGAAATATCTATATATAAAATTAATAAAAAGGAAATATTTATATTTATATGAAAATTAGAAAAAAGAAAATTAAAATCATTTTTATATTTTTTATATGAATGTAGATTTTTTTATTAATTTTACATATATACATTTTTTATTAATTATTTTTTATCATGGTCAATTAATGAATTATTTTTATTAATATTTTATTATTTATTTATTTTATATATTATTAATTTTATAATTATTTTTAATTTTGACGTCAATTAATAAAATTTTTTGTTAGATCATCTTTTTTGAAAATTGCTTATTTTTACACATGTATAAATTTTTTTGCAATGTCATTATCCACCCATCTCAAAATATATCAACATATTATTAATATAAGGATATAAGAGCTTTAATAGTAGACAATAAAAGTTGAGTAGCTTATTTAGATGAAATAGTAGTATAATGGTTTAATTAGATTATTTTAAATATTTAAAAGGTTTTTTTCATATTTTATCTAAACTTATTAATTAATATTGAACCAATTTGATTAAAAAAAATTATCCGATTTATTGATTTATGATACATACCGTCTATTCACAATAGTTTAAAGTAATTTAATTATAAAATTAATTTAATTATAGAATTAGATCAGTTTCAACACTAATTCATTGGTTCAACTAGTCGAACCAACATTACGATCGACTTTTGATAACTATAATAAGAAGTAGAAATTAATGGGGTTGAGTTAAAAGTTAGAAGTACCCTCAAACCATAAATATGAAAGAATCTAACTCTAATAATTCCACAATCTTTAAAACAATTTTGACATTTTAAATAAATAATCTTTAAAACGATTTTCACATTTTGAATAAGCGATCAATCTAAAAATATGAAAACAACTTAAGAATTAAGACTTTTTTTTTTTTTGTATTTTAAGATTTAAGACTTGTCCCAACTAAATATACATTTTACCCAAATATTTTTATTCTTATATATAGGAACTAGATTGTAATACGTGCAATATATGAAATAATGTTATTTATTTAATATAAATATATAAAAATTATTTTTTTTCTCAAAATTATATTCAAAATCTTTAAAACTCATACCATATATAAATTTCATATATATTGACTTGTCATTAAAATATAAATTTTCTAAAAATAATAAAAAAAATTATGTTTTCCTTTTGAATATTTTTATTTGCAATAATATTTATACACTTGTAAATATTATATCAAATAAAAATAAATTATGCCTTTTACTTTAGTGATTTTGATTAAATTATTATACAAAATATGAAAAATTTTAGAAAATATGTGAAAAAAATAAATTAAAAAAATATTATTTTTCATAAGAATGAAATTGTAATAGTAATTAAATATATATTGGAAAAAAATTATAAACAAAAAATTGCAATAATAATAGAATATATCTAGGAAAAAAGTTATTAAAAAAATAAAAAAATTAATATAATAAATTACATTTGTAGTCTTAAATATGTAGAAGAATTCTTTAGTGACAATTAAGATTAAATAAATAATTTTTAAATTTAAAATGGATATAATAAGTAATAAAGATAATATCAAAATTTTTTAATGTATTTGAAATATAAATTTAATAATTAGAGTTCAAATGGATATAATTGTTTTAGTGATCTATTATTTAAAGATTTAATATGAAAAATTTTTGAATTTTCAAAGTCTTACGTAAAGTTGCATGAATTTTTAATGTCTTACTAAATTTTTGAAAAAGATAAAATTTTCAAATCAATAAAAAAATTGTTGAATGATTTGAATAAACTTAATCTTTATAATTTTTAAACATATTTGAAATTTTTTTATAATTAAATAATTTCTTAAATAAGTTTGTTTGGTAAACAACTAAAATTATTTATTAAAAAAATAAAATTTATATTTCAAAATTTTAATTTTAGGAAATATATTTCTAAATTGATTTGATTTTCAATTATAATTTGAATAATTTTGATATTTAAATAAATTTAAAATTATTTAATTTGTAATTAAAAAATTACTTTTTTTTGCAAAAAACTATCCTATGTGTCTTTTAAGAAAATTATCCACATAAATATTCATGTGACTACTATGTTTATGTATGTTGTAAAATTATATATATATATATATATATATACATATTAAATAGGATGTTCTCATATTCATATTTCATGTTATTTTTATGTAAAGTGATTGACTGGATGAGCCTGAAACTCTTCTTCGGACTATAATAAGCACATAATTTCCTCCTAAAATAAAAAATTAAACTTCAAATCCCCATTTCTTTTCTCCCCTCCAAAAAAAAAAAAAAAAAACGAAAACAAATGGGAAATAGTAACTGTGATTGGTTTGAAAGGCTATAAAAATCAATGGTATGGCATTAAAGCAAGAATTTGGACAAGACTCACCCCCTTCAAGCCCCAAAAGGTTAACAAAGAGAGTTGAAGCAGCCTAATTACATATTTCATCATGAAAGCCTACTTATATTTGAAGGCCCAAGAGATCCATCTATGTTTCTCCCGAAGAAAAATTAAATAACATGTAAAGTTTTCGAAATGATATCTTCTATAATTTTGATCGAAAATAGCATTTTTAAACATATTAATGATTGAAAAATTATTATTACTGAATAAATAGTAAAATATTTTTTATTAACTTGAAATGTGAATAAAGCATAAAATTAAGTGAACAAATTAAAAATATATAATATTAAAATATATGAAAAGATGTAAAACTAAATTAAGTTTATATTGATGTAAGTGATTTTTTTGTATAATATATATATATATATTAATTACAAAATGAGGATTGAATTTTGAAAAAAAAAAAAGAAAAGTTGTTAAAAACTGAGCTTTCTTTCTAATTGGGATATTTAGGGGGGGGGGGGGGTTCAATATCCGGATGACATGAATGTTTTGATAAATTCATTTTTTAATCAGTAAATTTAAATAAAAATCTTAAATTCACGTCATAATCACATTCATTGAAATTTCAATTCTGATAGGAGATTTTAATAGAGAGTATATAATTTGTAATGATTCTAGTATAATTAATTAATTATAATTTAGAATTATGTAAGAATTATCAAAATTTTATATAAAATCCATATTTAAAAGTTATGAACTCTTATATATATTTTTTATCATGATTAGATAATTATAATATTATAATAAATAAATTATAAGTAAAATACTTCCATTTGTTTATAGAGTATTGTTTAAAAATTTTTATTTGATAAACTGTTAATATATAAATTTTATATATTATTCCACTTTATTAATGATCAAAGATAAATTTTTATTGATCTAAGATAAATGCATAAAAACTTAATTTGTTTATATTTTTATTAATGAATTGATATTATCTGATTTAATGATAGTATATAAATAAATTTTTGTTTAATTGTTGTTGCATGATTGAACTAATATTATTATATCAATTAATACTATAAATATGATGGGTGCGTGCACCATGGAAAGCTGCTATAAGTAGCATGCAGGCATATGATCTCCCAACCAAATTATTAACATCCTTTCAATACAATGCCAAAAAGAGTAAGGATTATGGCCTCATGGACCATACCCGCACGTTTTATCAACAAATTTTGCCTTATTGTTCTATCATTTTAGCCATTCTATTTGATTCATCACTTTTTGAAAGAACAGCACAATTCATTACTGTTCTTTAATCAAAACTCAAAATAAGGGACATGAAAGAAAAACTACATTATAGATGGCCTTCAAAACTTAGTTTTAATCTCATATAAAATTCATATTTTTCTTATTTTATTAGTACATAATTGTTTAATTTTAATGTTCATTTGGATGGTCAATAAAACTGATTTTGATAATACTGAAAACAACGTTAGAATTAAAATTAATTATTATAGTAATGTGATTAAAATTAATGATAAAATAGATATTTAAATATAAAAATAGTAATAGTGATGAGATTATTGTAATAAAAAAATTTGACTTTTAAGGATATTAAAATAAAATTTGTATATTAACTCATATTAATTATAAATTAATAAATTTTATTTATTTATTAGTTTATTATATCATAATAAAATTTATTTTTTAGTTCATAATATTAATATAATAATAACTTTTATTTATGAATTAATTTATTATATAATAAATTTTATTTATATATTAACTAACAAAATTATTTCATTTTTTAAAATAAAAAAAAGTTAAATTTAAGGAATATTATTGTCTTTGCGATATAATCTTAAAGGTAAAATGAAAAAAAAAAAAAGTAAAAGAAAATTAAAAGTTGTGACTGTTATCCGAAGCAAAAACTAGCTGTGTAGGAACAGCAAATTGACCCGAGATCGTCGTGTTTCAATCTAATCTAATTATTTAAGGTCAGATTTAAAAAAAAAATAGATTTTGGATCAGGTTGAATAAATTTTTTTCTTTTTGAATGTCGGATTGAAGTTAGGGTCAGGTTTTGTATAAACTCGATCCGAGATATTTATCAAAATATCTTTAATATATATATATATATATGTAATTTTTTTAGAATTTCTCTTTTTTTTTAACCTCCTCGTCTAACTCTCCTTATAAAGCTGGGAGAGAATGCTGCTTTTGATTTTAACTGTCTTGGCACCTCCAGCCTCTATAGTATCCTTGTAGTATTTCTATCTAGCTGCCTGCTGTTGTCTGGTGGGGATAGAAGTAGAACTGATTGATCTGACTTGGGTTTGAGTGTACAAGTGGGAGAATATTTCACAGGGATTTCACTGACAACCAATCGCTCCCATTCTTCAGCAATAGAAGCTGTGGTTTTGTCTTCCCCAGCTGTCTGAATTTCCGGGCGAGCGGAGTTTAGCATTTTGCTTTGGCCGTTAATAAGAATCTTTCTTCAGTCAGTCACGCCTTTTGCAATCGCCCCTGTTCTTTCTCTAATCTCGCCCTTCTCTTGTCCCATCTAGATCGATTCATAACATCCCCGGATCACAAAGAGACGCTGCTCCTTTATTATACGATTCACTGTAACCAGGCATTCTGGACATGCTCCAGGGCCAGGCTGATTTTTGAATCTGCTTGACGAATGATTTTGAATTCGGATCAAGTTGAATTTAGGTAAAAAATATTCTTAACGGGTCGGAATCAAGTTTTACCATTAGAATCTCCGAGTGAGGATGGATCGGACATCGAATAAAAGTATTAACATTTTGGGTCGGAGATGGAGAAAACAAAAATCCGACTCGTCCCATCCCGATGCCAACTCTATAGCTGTGGACAAACGGAGTTAAACGTGCCCCCGTAATGTCATCCAAATGAATGTCCAGCAGCTTTTAAAGGGCTTTTGACACATTTTTCCATTGCAATCATAACCCACTGAAGCTTCAATGAATTCTAAATATACTCTCATTGTATTATAAAATTGATTAGGACTAAATTTATTTACTAATCGAATTATCTAACCACAGGCAGAACTTTAAACATGAATGCAATGTTTGGATAAACCCCAACCAAGACCTAATTACTTTTCCTTTTCTTCAAGTCGTGAGATAAGTATTTGTTTTACTTTCTTGACTATTTCATTCAGTAATTGGTGCATTTTTTTTCAAAAAAAAGATTTTAAGATTTTTTTTTCAAATAAAAAAATGTTTGTTTGTTCTAAGCATGAGTTATTCTTAAGTACATACAGAAAATTTTGGCAGTTTATAATACATTTTGAATTCTAAATTCAAACACTAGCACGCCTCCCTCGGTCCCTGCAATACAAAGTGATCTCACGTCCACACGGTGATATTCAAAACAATACCAAATCTAATTTAAAGCACTTTTTAGCAACACTCTCTTCTTTTAATGAAATTATTTTAAGAACTTTTTTCTTTTACAAAATTAAAAAAAAAGGATAAATCTTGCACTTTTTGACATACAACTGTCCCTCTACTTTTAAAGTTTATTTTTCTTTTTTGAAAGTTATTGTAATTATTATTAGGAATTATGATTCAAATTATATAACAAATTTGTTTGATGTTGATTAGATATTATTTAATAGATAAAAAAAATTATAAGAAAAGAATTTTAAAAGAAAAAAAATTTTTGATAAGTAAGTCAATATCTAACAAAGAGATGAAGTCTTTATAGGATTAAATATAATAAAAAAATGTAAGAAAATTATAAGTTTTTATTAGGTAGACACTCGTAAAATTATAAAAAATTGACGTCTTTATAGGTGTATATTATCCTTATGCGTGTACATATTTGAGTGGATTAGAAAAAAATGAGAGGATCACATAAGTATAGTACACATGAATATATGTTTTTATCTTGATTAAAAATACTCCATAAGATTATAAAAAAATGTGAGAGTTTATAGGTATTATCCGAGATTGAGTATTGATGATTTTTTTATTTGTAATTTTTTATAACTAATTAATTTTTTCTCTTATTTGTAGACATAAATTGGTTGAGTTAAATTATATTAAATTATTATCTCTTTTGTGAATGATTTATGGTTTGATTGTTCAATTATATTAAGAATTTTTTTTACCTAACAATTATGTTATAGCATTTTTTTTTTTTTACTCTTAAAATATTGAAGATTGAATTTAATCATAGAGAAATCCACTTAAAAAAAAAACAAATCATTTCGATTAAAACTCAAGTTTTTTCTCTACTAGTTAATTACATCAATAATAATACTTACTCAATGTTAAAAATGATTGAGCATGATTGAAGGTGCAAAGTCTGTAAAATTCAATAATTTTGGTAAACGCCCTTGGACTTCCTGCTTTGTAGACATTATTGAGACTTTGAGAGCATTTTGAAAAGCTTGTAGGACCACCCAAAAAGATAAATCTGCTACAAATCACAACCTGTCTCACCTCCAAAAGAAAATCATTTGGAGAGAGGCCAAGCTAAAGTAAAAAAAAAAAAAAACCTTTGAATCCAAAAAAGAGCTCCAATTCAATTTTGACAAAAACAGCAAACCGCGGTGATGCGGAATAAATAATTAGTTAACCCATTTCCAGTTTTGATTTCCCTAAAAAAAAGTAGGTGTTGGTTAGATGAAGACCCCACTCTTTTAACTCACTCTTCTAGCTGGATTGAATACCAAACCTTTTAAATACATCATTTCCACGTTTTTCTAATTTTGATAGCTTTATTTATTTATTTATTTTTGCGTAAGCATTTGCTGTATCAAGCCATGGGTCTTGTGAGAGAGAGAGGGTGACCTTGAACTTGGCTTTCGCTTTGGGGTCGCTGATCAGCTGGGGAGAGTCAAAAGTCAAAACTGAAGACAGGTCCCATCCTCTGTTTATTACGAAAGTGAAGCAACAGCCCCCAACCATTTCGAGTGGGGTTTAAGCCAACAAGATGCGGCCCTGTGATGCTGATGTGACATTTTGGTGGTGGAGAATGGAATGGGGCATTTCAATTCAAACTAAAGCCGACCTTGCTCCATCACATGAATAGCCAGGAGGGGTCAAAATAAATACATCAGATGGTAAACAACATAAATTTATAACTTTAATGATTAAACAACATTATACATATTTGGTGAAAAGAAATTGGAGTTAATTAAACATGTTGTTTTCGATCGGATATCCTGTTTTTTCACTTATCTTGCTAGTAGGCTTACATTTTGCTGGAACCCAAAATCTCTTAATGTCAAGACGAAAAGGGAACTAATTGATTGAACCATATTATCAATTACTAAAGGTACAGGTTAATTTGAGTGGAAAAATAACGATTAAGGACAAATTTATCACTATACTTTGATATTCATTCTACTGTTGTTTCACTGAATTTTACCATTAAACTTTTTTATTTTTTTATAGAAATTTTGTCACTAATTTTTATTTTTTAATAATTTTTTTGTAGAACTTTACAAAAGAAGGAATATTCCCTCCAAATATTAATTTTCAATAATTGTAAAATATTTCATCTAATATTAAGTCTGTATTAAATTAAAATTAGAAACATAAAAATGATATGACAATGAAGAAAAATATCAAGATGAAAATAACTTTAAAATGAGATGGATATGACGGATTTGGTGTTCGGTAGTCAAATTTGTTCTTAGAGTATCATTATTATTCCATGTTACTAGGGTGAGAAAAAAATAAAAAATTGAAATTTGATTTAAAATTTTAGTATTTGCTTTAAGTTAGATATTTTTTTATTCAGTTCAGATAAATTCAAATATTAAATATATATTATATTTAAATTGAGTTTTATATCAAGAAATGAAAAATCAAAAAAATTCAAATCAAATTGAATTATATATATTTTTATTTCTTTATATATATATTTTAAGTTTTTATAAAATAAAAATAATTGCTTTATATCTAAATCTATTAAAAATATTAAAAAATTATATTAAAATAATATATAAAAAATAAAAAAATTTTAAAACCGACGAATCTAATTGAAATAATAAAATTTAATTCGAATCAGATTGTATGAAAAGTCTGTTCAGGTTTAGATTAAATTTTAAAATTTTATAATATTATATATTATAAAAATATCGAACTAAATTCAATCCGATTTAAACCGTTATCAACTTTAGATATCATTATCAATTACCAATAAATGGAATAATAAAAGGGAAAAATAATTTGATCTTTGGTTTTTATAAAATTAAAATTTTACATTAAATTTTAATTTTTTATTAATTAATTTATTATAGTTAATTATTAAAAGAAAATAGTTAGAATGAATATTCTTTTTTTAACTGTATCTTCAAATTATTTAAACTAAAGTTCGACCGCAAAATTCAATAAAAATAAAAATTGAGTGGCAAAATTCAATATTGAAGTAAAGTATAATGGGAAATTTGCCTTTATTGTATTTAATCAATTGAACATGTTATAGGTACTTCAATAATTAATTTCCATGATCGCTTGAAGCAATCGTTTTGCTTCATTTAAGAAAAGGAAGACCACAAATCATTAATAGATCTAGTAGTAAGTATGTTCTAACCCTTGTATACAATTAAGTTCAATGCTATATTTGGAAAAGGTAGTTTTAAGTTATCCATGTTCATTTGATTTTAAGAAATGGTTACTTTACATAAATTTATGTTATTTTCTTTCGATAATGCAATAAAAAATATGACAATAAATCGAAAACCAAATCTACCAAAAAACGTCATTTGCAACAATTTTTTTAATGCCGATCATGTGCAATAACTTTTAATTTTAATGAAGGTAGGGTGCAACATTAAACTATATATTTGTGCATATAAATTCAAATAAATACACTTGAACCGTGACTTTAAATCATTTAAATAATTTTTTTTTTAATTTCATAAATAGAAGTACTAGTGGTGATAATCCCACGTTACCTTTTTTTTTTTAAGAATAGAATATAAATGATTTAAATTAAAATTCACCAGCACAAGGTATATATTTTTTTTATATAAAGAAGATTATTACTTAAAAAAATAAAAAATTCTAAAATTTTAAAATTTAAATATCATATTTTAAAAAATAATTATATATATTAATTAAATTAAATTTCAAATTTGAATGAAATTTCCATAACTTTGAAACTCGTAATCAAATTTACCTAAGCCATGAATATGTTTTCTAAATTAATTAACCCTCGAAGGATGAAAAAGATAGTCACCCTTTTTTTTAATCAAAATTCAATGATATGGTTAATCAAAAGTCTTTATTTCACCAATTATTCTGACTTCTGAGTGAATACTGTTATTATAATAATAATAAAGAGATATACTTAACAACTTAACTGAATATTGCCAATGGATTCTTGCGCCATCCACGCATCTACAACCTTAAAAAATGCTATCAAACCGAACGAGCATAAAACGACGAAAGAGAAGTCGTATCAATCACCAAATGTCGAAGAGATTATTCGCTTTTAGAATGATAGCAGTCAAAGGAACATGAAAACAAACCAATAAAAGAAAGCCTCAAAAGAGCCAACTCTTATTGGCTCCAAGGTTTTCAGATGTCACTTGGTGTTTGGTACGCCTTATCTCTCGAAGTCATGATATTTACACGCAGGTGGTAGATTGTCATGTTTAATTAGGTGATTAATGTGACCATTTATTTTTAAATTATAATAAAATATTTATAATTTTAAAAATTTAATATAATATTTAAATTATTAATTTATTAATTAACATAATATTTAATTTTAATATGATTAACTTTAAATAATAACATATGATAGGTAAATAATTTTTTTAATATTATTTTAATTAATATATTTATAATTTAAGTATAATTAAATTTTTTATTATAAGTTGAAGATTATTTATGAGATTAATCTTTATAAAAATTGAATGATTTTAGATTATTACAAGTTATTAAATTATTCTTTTGAAAGATTATTTAATTTTTATTTAAAAAGATAAAAATTTTATCATCCAAATGATATATAAAACCAAATATAATAAATATTACTCATTTAATGTAAAATTAAAACTTTTTTAACAATAATTATTTTATATTATGCATTTTTTTTTCAAAATAACATTAATTATACTAAATTTTAAAAAATTATGTATTTTTTTTTAAATATCATATAATATTTTTTGTTTTCCTTTTATTACAATTTTAATAGATTTAGTTTTATTTTTTAATTTAATGATTTTTAAAGAAATTTATATTATAAAATTAGTTTATTTATAATTTTTTTTCATTTAATTATTTTATTTTATTTTATTTTAAATAAGATATTACTAATATGATTAAGTTATGTAACTATTATAATATGATTATTTTAATTTTTTAAATAAAATAATATTTAATTTTTCAATAATATCAAATATAACAATTTTTAATTTTTAAAAACTAATCATTATTAATTAAATAAAATGATTTAAAATCATAAGTGATAAAATCACTATAACAATAAAATTATTTTAATGATTAAATTACAATGTTAATTTTGAGAATAATAATAGATGGTACCTTAACGTTCTGAATTTTTCTTTGTAACATAAAATTAATTAAAAATTACCGACGGTAGAATAATTTGCCTAATAAGATAAGGTTTAAAAATATTTTTAAAAAAGTGAGAAGAAAAAAGTATAAAAAAAACATATGGACCCCACTCTACCCCACTGCTTTAAACCTTCCCCCGAGAAATTCATCTCCAAGTCTCCCACTTTTGCATGGCGAAAATCAATAATGAATAAAATAAAGTATAAAATTTTTCAAAAATTTCAAGCTTTGATTGCCCAAAGCTGTAAATCAGTACACACTTATAAAACACTTTAGAGCCACTAACCTTCTTCACTACTAATGGCCTTTTTCCATTGCCGTTCCCACCATTCGACGCCGCTTGCCACTTCTCTTCCGGAACCCACCTGAGAAAAAACCAAACACTTTTTCTTTTCCATTTCTAGCCCCCTCATGGGTTACTTAGCTTGCAACGCAGAGTCAGCCGTGGCCGTTTGTGATCCATACAACTGGGATTATTGTCATAGAGGAAAATCCAAGAAAAACAAACCCAGAAAAACCAAAAACAACGTTGAAATCAGACAGTTTCGCTACACTGATCTCCTTTCCGCCACCAATGATTTCTCTTCCGACAGCTTTCTAGGCAAAGGCAGTCACGGTTCTGTCTACAGAGCTGTCCTAGACGATGGCAAGTTAATCGCAGCCGTTAAAAAGACGACAATAAACTGTAGCAGTCCCGCAGACAACGAGATTGAGATTCTCTCCCGAGTTTATGATCCTCGTCTCGTCAATCTCATCGGTTACTGTTCCGATACCCTTTCTAGGAATAAATTAATCGTTGTGGAATATATGCCCAACGGTTCTTTATACGATCTTTTACATTCTTCTTCTAGACCGCCGGGTTGGTCCATGCGTGTACGGTTCGCCTTACATGTTGCAAAAGCAGTTCAGGCTTTGCATTCGGCTAACCCGCCTGTAATCCATAGGGATATAAAATCGTCAAATGTTTTGATCGATCATAACTGGAACGCGAGGTTGGGTGATTTCGGGCTTGCATTAAGAGGAAACGTGGAGGATGTACGGGTTAAGAGCACCCCACCGGCGGGGACGTTAGGGTATCTCGACCCGGGTTATTTGGCACCTAGTGACGTCAGCACTAAAAGTGACTTGTTCAGTTACGGCATTTTGCTATTGGAGATTATCAGTGGGAGACATGCCATTGACTTTAATTACAGTCCCCCATCGGTAGTTGACTGGGCGGTACCGTTGATCAAGGGAGGAGATTTCGCAGCAATTTGCGACGGTCGTGTCAGGCCACCGGTGGATAAGGAGGTGATCAGGAGTTTGGCCGTATTGGCGGCTAAGTGCGTCAGGTCCACAGCGGAGAAACGCCCCGGAGTGGCCGAGGTGGTGGAATGTTTGAAGTTGGTGAGGAAGAGAGTTTACGCGGGACCTGTTTGGAGAAATCTAAGGCGGCGCGTGAAACGAGTGGACAAGCCGTTGGTGAAGAACCAGGTGTTTGAGGGTAGCGAGGAGGTGGTAAGGGGTTCAAGGTGTGGAAGTCGGAGAAATAGCCGAAAAGTATCGAGTGTGAATGTAGATCTCAACACTGATTTGATTAGCGATCGTGTGGTGAGGTCGAAATCGGTTGGTTCGTTTGGAGGGGCGGCTATGATGATGAAGATGGGACCCACAGAGATTGAATTGGACGGTGACCACGTGGCATTGGTAAACAAAAGGGCTGGAGTAACGGGGAAAACGCCGCTGGTGAAGCTGAGCAAGTCAAGGTCTATGGGAGTTTTGCAAAGTCGGAAACTAATGAATCAGAACAGCAAAAAATACATATTCGAAATCGGGAAAAGAAGAAATTCGAATGAATTCGATATGTCAAAATTGGTTATCAGTTTTAATGATGAGAAATCCGAGAGAAAGATGTTAGAAAACCCCTTGGTTTTGGTTTAGATCGATGTTTAAAAAGATAAAGATTTGATGTTGTTTGATGATGGATTTTGATACACAGAAGGATGGAAACTGTCCAAACTCCAAAAGGGTATGTTTTATATCATTATTTCTTTTGATTACTTAAATGAGATTTCCGTTTTTAACTTCGCTACGTTGTTCATTATTGTGGCGGTTTTGCAGGCGGGGCTATGTGTTTCTTTTCAACGGTTCTTGGCGGCAAAGATGTAAAACCTGGAATCCATCAACTTACAAGACCTTATCTTCAAAAGGGGTGCTGTTGATCAATGAGTTACTTGTTTCCATTTAGAAAATTGAAGTGAGGCAAAACTTCAACTGTATGTTGTGGAAGAATTGAATTATTTCTTTATATTTGATTTGCACCATCTGATAATTGTAGTTTACAATGATTCGTTTCTGTTGAATTCTGTTTGTAACTGTTTACTTAAATCTGAAATTATTTTAAGAATGAAACTATTTACTATTTGCTGATTGTTCTTTTTCTATTCAAAGCTCATAATTTAGCAAAATGATGTTCCTATCTGGATCTTTAACTTCATCACCAATAATCTTTGCTCCAAACAAAGGGCTCTAATGGCTATTCATTAGCGTCCATTGTTTTAGAGATTCTGGTTGAGAGAATTGGGGTTATTGTCAACTTGGTAAGAAATTTGTCATAAGGGTAAAAACATAAAGGAACTGAGAGGAAGTGCTTTTGAGCCGGTACTCATGGTAGCTAGGCAACAAATTTAACGATCAGTTTCTTGTCATTACTACAGGGCTTATATTGTTTTACTAAGTGATTTATGTTTGGGACTGTTTCTAGTGTTTGCTAAGTTTCAAACTTTTAATGCAGTGACTGGTTTTGTCTCCTTGGTTCCGTTTGATCATGCGTGGATGCTATCAATGAAAATGATCCTTTTCGTAGAGACTGTTATTAATGTTTTCTGGACTTAGTGTTTTTGGTTTTTTTGTTGCATTTGGTTCATTCTCTTGTAATTGCATGTCTGAATTCCCTGCCCGATTAGACATATGTGATTCACATCATTCCAAAGCAAAGCTGGTTTCTGTTGAATACATATCTTATCCGTTTAGACGTCTATATATGAAGTTCCTACATGGATGTTCTTTTTCCAGTTCTTTCTCTCTGTTCTCTTGATAAATTCCCTACATTAAAATGAGGTCACATGCTGTCATGAGCAGCTACAAAATTAAAATTGTGAAAGCCGAAAGATTGAAGAGTAATACAGCTTTATCACAAGCTATGTTATATGGACCCAATATAGGGTGTCAGATATCGGAAATGTTATGCATTAGATAATTTTTTACATTAGTTTCGAGGATCAAAGTGTCATACCTGTATGAATATTAAAGTGTCCAAGGAGTGTTAGACATGTGTATGAATAGTAAAGGATTGAAAGCTTACTGTTTTATATTAAGATCAGCATTTAATTAGTATTGGCCTATGTTAATAGTTATTAGAAGAATATGAAGTCAAAGTGACCTCGGATGCTAAAATTTGTCATTTCCATTGGATAGCTACGGACGGCCTTTCCTTTACCATGTGGTGTTGGAAGGCCGATGCAACTTAGTGGCCCACATTATTAAATGATGTAGGCTTCACTCTTGTATCTTCTTAGGTTCCATTTCAATCACTTACTGCACCAAAAGTTCTTAAATTTTCCATCAACCTTTAGGACAAGTTAGCTTCTTTTCTCAAGTGAAACAAGTGGCGGTGCAATAATTCAACCATATCAATTAATTTGTTGATTTAACTTGAAAGGACAATGGCCAAGTTTGCCCTAACCTAGTTAACTATCACCAATTAGCCTTCCCTTTCATATTCCCCCACTTTCTTTTTCATTCCCAACCCTAAAAATTCCCTGATGGAGCATGAAAATAGTTCATTTTATATTTTGGGGGGTGAAATTTTAGTTTTACTTTTGATTTTGGGCTTCTGTTGATATAGTTTTTTTTTTTTTTGAATAATTGTTCATATAGCTAATACCCAATGCCCCAATAAGTTGCCTAAAATAAAATAAAAGACGTTGTTAGACTGTGAATAATTTAGAGCGAGGCCGTGGACGTTAAAGCCTTCATCAAACTCGGGTTCATTTTGTACAACAAAAAAAAGAAGCGTAGGCCCAAGGATTGGACGTTGATTGACCCCTGAGAATTGAACGAATCTTAACCAGGCCCAACATTTCAAAGTCCTACAATGTCTCGTAACGTGGCTCATATGTGGTCCAATTGTTTCTATCCCGATGTTGACATTTGAAACCACTCCATTAGCTTATGTAAAAAAAGACTAGGCTTAGGTTCAATGTGGAGAGTAAATGAAGATTCTAATCCCATCTTGTCTCCTTAAATGCTAACTTTCTGCCAATGATATATACTATTCTTAACTTATTAAATAAACTACTATTTCTGTTTCGATTTGACTCTTTCTTTATAAAAAAAATAGTAGCATGTCATTTACAAAGAATAAATCACACTTGTAATAAATATATGACATCTTGAAGCTATTCGGCTGCTTTCACCATTTTGCTTTACCTTTAAATAAATAAGAGGATTCATAAATGGACTGACCAATCGGCTACCTAATTTCTGTACTGCTCCTGGTCCTGGCCCATAAACTTCAGCAAACAAAATACTCGAGTTTCATCCAACAGGCAACAACGTAAAATCCCTTGGCAGCCGTCTTGGGCTTAAAGTTAAAAGGCTTCAAATAGTTCAATTCCACCTTAACAAAATGGTGAATATTTCTTTTGTTTGAAATTGTTTGGTGGTTGAAATGCTTAAAATGCAGATGCAGATAGTGGCACTAATGGCCCGATGGGTGGTGGGCAGTGGTTAGATATTATCAGAGCCGAAGTTTTTAACTTTTAAGACAGGATTTTCACATTACCAAATGACATGTAGATACTGAATCAACAATGCAGATTTTGAATTTGTACGCCTAACCATTCTGATTTATCTCCATCAAAAATTTAAAATTTCATCAAATTACTTAAATGGCTACGTCAGTGTATTCTAAGATTAAATTCCAAAGTGGTCATGCATGCAAGCAAAACTGCCTTGACTTTAAAACCCTAGTCGTGCAGGGCTCTCATATTTTGCGTGGGGTGAAAACCCCAATAGATATGGTCTAGTACCATTGTTCATCATTGCACGCAATATATACAAAAAATAATTATTAGTTACTTTTTTATCATATCAGAAATTGAAACCTAAAAAAAGGAACGAATTAGGTCCTTAAATGTCACCTACAGGCCCTTAAAATGATTATAGATTGACTATTGAGTTTAGCTATGATTTTTGTCATGCTATAGAGATATATACCTAAATTTTGTATCGAAGATAAGGCTTGCAATGCAATTGATGGGTTAATCAATCTTCAATAGTGAAAATAAAAGTTTAAACCATACATAAAAAAAATTATTTCATCAATTATGTCATAACATTTAGATTGAAAAAATCTATCTATTAGACATAAAAATCATGAAGTTGTCACTAATTTTTTATCTAGGTATGATTGGTCACTTATATAAATCTATTATTAGTAGAGTTATTTTAAACTTAAATTAAGTGTCCCTAAAAAAATATATTATGATTTATATCAATAAAACTAAAGTTCGAAAGTCGGTTACGTATAAGAAATGTATTAATACCCCTTTTAAGTCTAAAATTTATATCAAATTAATTATATGTTATATTGCTTTAGCCTTAATAAAAAATGATTTTATCATGCAAATAAATCAATTTCAATCTTTTTATTTATTTATAAAACATGGTGATAGAAAAATTCTATCAAAATGTCAAGCAGTCATGAATTATGCAATAAATATTAAATCATATCATGCAATAATATAAAATTATATCATGCAATAAATCATGCAATAATATAATATCATACTATGTAATAAATCATGCAATAATATAAAATCATACCAAGCAAAAATTATTATGCAATAATATTAATGATCATGTAATAAAATAATAACATAAAAATAATTTATGCAAATATATATAATCATGCAATCAAATATAATCACACAAATAAATATATTAATAATCATACAATAAAATATAATCATACAAATAAATATATTAACAATCATGCAATCAAATTAAATATAATCATACAATTAAATAAATAATGCAAATAAATATATTAATAACATGCAATTACACACATAAATATATTAGGAAATCATGCAAATAAATATATTAATAATTGTGCAATTAAATTAATAAATTATGCAATTAAATATATTAGGGAAATAAATTATCTGCAAATATAATATTAGTCATGCAAAAATAAATACTATGTAATAAATATAAAAATAAAAGTAAGCAATTAAATATTGTAAAAGTTATGCAAAAATCACCAAAAAAAAATGAAAGCAAACATTACCTCAATGAATCACGTGTTTCAACAACTTTTCACCTTTCAAAAATTGATACTTCCTAATATAAATTTTAGCATTCTTTCGAAAAACATCAATCGAATATTTTTGCAATTTTTCGCTTGATTGTTTCTTCCTTGTTGATTCAAAATTTTGTCTAAATTTTTCTCTTTTCAATGACCTCTGTTTGATCTTGAAACGAATTGCTATAATGCCATCCCTTTAATCACAGATTCAAGGTCTTTATATAGGAATTAAATTCCTTTCGATTTGGAAGAAATTAATTCCCGAATCTAAGATCTCTTTTTAAATTTTATTCTTTGTGCAATCTACCATTTTTTAATAGAACGGGCCCAAAATCTTTCCAAAATTAGTCAATCATTAAAGTTAAAATCTGAGATAGAATCTAAGAATTGAATTGAATTCAAGATTTTTCATGCAAAATCTCACATTTTTTTCTTTTTCTTTTTACCCTTTTTATTTTTTTTACCAATTGATTTTGACTTTCTTCACTAAAAAAATAAAAATTAAACCAAAAGTTAAACTAAAAAAAATTAAAATACAAATAAAATTTAAGGCTTAATCTTTAGGCAAAAATTCACATTTCCAATTAAGGTCCAATTGCAAAATCAAAATCAATATTAGAAGCCAATGAATTTTTGAAAAATCTCCGGACAAAATATGGTACCTATAATTGCCCTTTTTTGTACATTTTTTGTGAAATAGGAATTGTACAAAAATAAAAAAAATCTATTTGCAAATTTTTGAAAAACTTCAATCGAATCTTTTTACAATTTTTTGCTTGATTGTTTCTTCCTTGTTGATTTAAAATTTTGTCTAAATTTTTCTCTTTTCAATGACCTCTGTTTGATCTTGAAACAAATTGCTATGAGGCCATCCCTTTAATCACAAATTCAAGGTCCTTATATAAGAATTGAATTCCTTTCGATTTGGAAGAAATTAATTCTCGAATCTAAGATTTCTTTTTAAATTTTATTCTTTGTATAATCTACCATTTTTTAATAGAGTAGGCCCCAAATCTTTCCAAAATTAGTCAATCATTAAAGTTAAAATCTAAAATAGAATCTAAGAATTGAATTGAATTGAAGATTTTCTATGCAAAATCTCACATTTTTTTCTTTTTCTTTTTGCCCTTTTTATATTTTTTACCAATTGATTTTGACTTTTTTCACCAAAAAAATAAAAATTAAACTAAAAAAAAAATTAAAATACAAATAAAATTTAGGGCTTAATCTTTAGGCAAAAAATCACTTTTTCAATTAAGGTCTAATTGCAAAATCAAAATCAATATTAGAAGCCAATGAATTTCGAAAAATCTCCGGACAAAATAAGGTATCTATAATTGCCCTTCTTTGTGCATTTTTTTGTGAAATATGAATTGTACAAAAATAAAAAACATCTATTTGCAATTTTTCAAAAAACTTCAATCGAATCTTTTTGCAATTTTTCGCTTGTTTGTTTCTTCCTTGTTGATTCAAAATTTTGTCTAAATTTTTTTCTTTTCAATGACCTCTGTTTGATCTTGAAACAAATTGCTATGAGGCCATCCCTTTAATCACAAATTCAAGGTCCTTTTATAAGAATTGAATTCCTTTCGATTTGAAAGAAATTAATTCCCGAATCTAAGATTTCTTTTTAAGTTTTATTCTTTATGTAATCTACTATTTTTTAATAGAGTGGGCCCCAAATCTTTCCAAAATTAGTCAATCATTAAAGTTAAAATTTGAGATAGAATCTAAGAATTGAATTGAATTCAAGATTTTTCATGCAAAATCTCACATTTTTTTCTTTTTCTTTTTACCCTTTTTATGTTTTTTACCAATTGATTTTGACTTTTTTCACCAAAAAAATAAAAATTAAACCAAAAGTTAAGCTAAAAAAAATTAAAATACAAATAAAATTTAGGGTTTAATCTTTAGGCAAAAATTCACTTTTTCAATTAAGGTCTAATTGCAAAATCAAAATCAATATTAGAAACCAATAAATTTTAAAAAATCTTCGGACAAGATAAGGTACCTATAATTGTTCTTATTTGTGCATTTTTTGTGAAATAAGAATTGTACAAAAAAAAAAACATCTATTTGTTTGGGTCAAGAAAATAAAAAATGAAAATCTTAAAAGCTTCATCATAATTGATGTATTGAAACTTTTGAAAAAAAAGTACTCTTCCACCAAGGTTTTAACTTCGAAAAATAAAGTAGTCATCAACCAAGGCTTCAATTTTGAAAAAATAAAAAACTCCACCGAGGCTTTAACTTTAAAAAAAATAAAGAATTCATCCACCGAAGCTTCAACTTGAAAAATAAAGAACTTCTCCACCAAGGCTTCAACTTTGAAAAATAAAGTACTTTTCCATCGAAACTTCAACTTGGAAAAATACATGAAGTCACGAAAAAATAAATAACTTCTCTATCGAGGCTTCAACTTTTGAAAAAATAAATAATTCTTTCACTAAGGCTTCAACTTTGGAAAAATAAAATGCTTTCTCACAACAAAGATTGAAACTTTTGCAAAATAAAATGCTTTCCCACAACTGAGGCATTGAAACTTTTGAAAATAAAATGATCTCCTACAACTGAGGCTTTGAAACTTTTTAAAAAATAAAATGTTCCCTCACAATTGAGGCATTGAAACTTTTGAAAAATAAAATGAGATATCTGATTTTTAAAATTATGTCCTAAGGTCTTATAGCTCATTTCATCTTTGAAAAAGCTCATCTTTAACAGAGACTTTGAAAATTAAAAAATTTTTACCTTAAAGTGATTTCTTTCATCATTGATCATTTTTCAATGCTTTTTCTCCAAATCATCTCAACATCTACTTTCTCCTTCTTACTTTCCAAGCACATGCAATGAATGTATGCAATGAATGAAAAGACTTAAAAATTCCTAAACTCAATTTCACAACTCAAACCCTAACCTTTTTTCTTTTTTGATATGCATAACATGTAGTGAATGCAATACAATGAATTTAGTGAATGTAATGAATACAATGTAAAAGATTCAAATTTTGTAAAAGATTTAATATTCGTAAAGTTTCCAAGGTTCACAAATGTTCCAAGATTCACCAAAGTTCCAAAATTTACATAGGTCCTAAATAATTCTAATAATCCATAAATGAAGCTTTTCATTAAAAATTTTTTTGAGATTCACATTTGAAAATCTTAAAAATTCACCTTTTAGATTCACATTAAAAAATGATAGAAATTCATATTCAAGATTCACATTCAAAAATCTTAAAGATTCACATCCAATATCACATTCAAAAAATCCAAAGATTCAAAAATTTTAGGGGTTCTCATCCAAAATTCAGATACTCACATTTGAAAAGTTCAAATATAAAATTCAAAGTCTCAAGGATTCACATCCTTTTGTGATGAAACTTCAACAATTTTCTTTTTATGTGCCAACATAGTTGGGCTTAAATTCTCAATTGGTGTTGTGAGTTTAAGATTCAACTAGTGTTAGCTAATAAAATCTCTTTGTTTCTTTCTTCACCTTAACATTTTGCAAAAGTCAATGTTAATGTATTTTACCAAGATGCAAATGCTTTCCATAAAAAATGTAAATGCAAATACCTATCCTAATAAATTAGATGCAAATGTCTTTTTTCATCACTTTCTTAACACATTAGAAATGTCAAAAATTTAAATATTCACCAAATGATGCAAATACATGGTTGTAACTATGATGTAAATGCAATATGCAAAGAATAATTTATATACTCATAAAATAATGCAATGCATAGTACAAACAATAATGTGAAATGCACTATTTAAAATAATGATTTAAATATTCACCAAATAATACAGGTGTCGTCCAATCAATTATTCAATTTACAAATTTCCAAATGATGCAAACATATATCCAAACAATTATACAGATGTGATTATTAAAACAAAGATTTGTACATTTACCAAATGATGCAACAACAATTATCAAAACAAAGCATTTTTATTACCCTAGAAAGGTCACTCTTATCATATTAATTTGGAAATCAACTTTCTCCTATCCATCAAAATTCATATATACAACAATCTAAATTTGAAAATATGAATTACCTTAAAAGAATAATAAAAAAATTACTCCACATAACAATTTTTCATAACCAAAATGTATCAATATATGACATTTAGATATATTGAAAACTAGTGTTACTACCTAGAATGAATAGGTAAATTGCTTTTTGGTTTTTCCAAATAGGTGAAATGGTTTGGCACCTTAGGATTTCAATTATTAGGAAAGACTTTATCACTGAATGAGAAAGGAAAAATTAATGTTTATTCATATAAACTCATAAATGAAAGTTTAAATTTATTGAAAAATTATTTGTTTCAAAGCACAATTCATTTTTACACCTCATAGATTCTTAATACGTGGCATTTTAACAAATGTCAATACTAGTTATGATAAGTTTAAAATTTTGAAAGAGGAAGAAAGGCTTAAAATTTTTGAAAAAAAAAAAGTTAAATTTAAAAATACATCTTCATATTAGGGTTCATCTTCTTGGATTTTTCAAAAGTCTTCATTGTTCATTAGTTTATTCAAAATCACTTCCTCTAATGATATTGCTTGAATTGCTTTTAATCTTGCTCTAAACTGCTCTTTCGAGTTTTCACCTTAGAGTTTCATTCAATTATTTTCTCTTTTTTTTTGTTATTTTTTCTTTTTGACTATGACATCATGCATTTGAAAACTCAAAATTCATCCAAAATCAAAAAGTGATATTGATATTCTAAAGAAAGTTCTTCAATTTAAATATTCATACTTGATCAAAATAAACTTTTTAAGGGACATAATATAGGCCAGGGTTTGAAGTTTTGAAAGAAAAGATAAATAGTCTCAAAAACATGTTTAAAGGTAATCAAACCAATGATCACTTCTTTTCTTAATGACACTTTTCTTTTCATATTTTCATTTTTTCTCTTTTCTTTTCTTTTGCTTACCTTTCTTTTTTTTTTTCTTTCCTATTTCTACTTCCTGACAAATTGAGTCCAAAATTTTAGAATTCGCCTTTTAACTATAGGCATTTTTTCTTATTTTTAGCTTTGGATTTAATGCTTTATCAAAGAGATCCATGTTTATGCTTGCTCCCAGTGTAAAGGGTGATCATTGGTTAGGATTTCTTAAAAGGAATTCAATAAGCTCAAGAAGGAAAGCAAATGTATATTTTTTTGTAAAAAGAATATGAAAGATGGTCATTTATCATATCAAAAATGGATACTTCTATTGAAAAATAATTCTTGGGAGTATATATATTTTTTTATTTTGGAATTCTTTGAATATTTTATATGCATGATGTTACAATCAATTATTTTTTTATTTTTTTTTTGCTTTTTTTTTGTAACTTAATCTCAAAGTATATCATCTTACTACATCGAATGAAGTCTCACTGTAATAATTTTTATTTTCACAGCTCACACCGAGAGATAAATTAATGCCATCCAGAGGAAAAAATATTGAAAAAGTTGAATAATTTGACTTTTTGGTAAATTTACCCCAAGATACAAGCAAAGAAAAATTTTAAGACAATGAATGAAATAGAAAATAAATGTTGCATAAATTAAGGTGTCAAACAATGATATTAATGGGATGTGGTCTTTTTAGTAATTTTGCCCCAAGGAAAAAATTAGAGAAGTTTA
The DNA here is from genome assembly GCF_002303985.1 of Durio zibethinus. The sequence continues at coordinate 31,051,967 of NW_019167937.1, read as the reverse complement.
GACTTTGTAAAGAAACATTGGTAATGATATATTTGGAATAGTCTTGATACTTATTAAATTACCAAAATCTAGAATCTTTAAGAGAAAGTCTTATGTATTGGCATGCAAAGAATTCTCCAATCATGAATTTTCAAACTTCATTGCTTATAGCCTTAATGAAGATAACTGACTTGAAAATCTTTTTTTTTTCAAGTTAAAATTAGGATCATGGGACTTGAGAAGTCAAACTTTGAATGGTGTGATGCTTAATTGAATTGAGTTATATATGAAATGGTAAGTGAAACCACTAAGTATCTTCACTCTTAGTAGTAATCACCAATTCTCTTAAGATTGTTTCTAAAATATTTTTCTTTACAAAAAATATTTTTCAGTAAATCATGTAGGCTTTTATTGTCAAACAATTCAAATGGATGAAGAAAATATATGCAAATACTTGTAAGTAAATCATAATGAAAAATAATAATTCATCCATATTCATAAAAATGTGTACATATAAAAATGTTTACATGGATAAAAAATGCGTATGCAAATATATGTATGCAATGCATTCATATTCATAACTATGTACAAAACTGAAAAGGCAAAGATTACCCCAAACAAATAAATATACATACAAAAATATTTACGTGAATATGTAAAGACATGTATACAATATATTTATATGTACAACTACGTACAAAACTGAAAAGGCAAAGATTGGCTCAAACAAATAAAATAATGTACAATAAAAATATTTACATGAATGTATATACAAATACATGTTGCAATGCTTAGTGAAAACAAAAATTCCTATCCAAAACTATCTACTAAATTCAAAGGCAAAGATTTTTCCAAACAAATGAAATACTGTACATACAAGGATGTTTACATGGATAAAAATGCATATGTGAATACAAGTATGTAATGCATAGTAAGAATTCATATTCACAACTTTATACCAAAAAAAAAAAAGAGGCAAAGACTGGTCCAAACAAATGGAATAATATGTATACAAAAATGTTTATATGAATAAAAAATGCATATACATGTATGCAATACATAGAAAAGATAAGATTTCATATACATGTTATGTACAAAACTGAAAAAAAATATTATTCTTTAATTTACAATTAGGCATTCACATCTTTTTATATATGCATGAATGAATGCATGTACGCATGAATATCCTAAAGAGGATTTAATGATGTAAATGCATGCATATATAATAAAAGAAAAGGTTAGTAAAAATAATATATACAAAAAATAATATAAAGGGTTAGTATGCACATCATATATACAATGAACAATTTATAAATTTACAAGTAGAATAATAATTGTCCATCATATGTTCTATTTAGGGTTTTCTAGCAAAGGGGATGGCAAGGCTCTAACTTAAGTTCAAATCTTTAAGGTTTATTTACATGTTGAGTTTAAAGGTTTGACACTCTAAAAGTTTTCAAATTATTTCTTACATCATTATCCATTATAAATTAGTAAAGTACATCAATCTTCGCCCACCATTATAGGTTTAAACGAAAATGGTTCAATTTGCGTGAAAGTTTTTGCTAGCTCACACGAAGGTTATCACCTCATGAGAGTGTAGGTACTTACTCTCTCTTAATATAGAACAAAATCTGGGTTTAGAGCTTATGCATAAATATAACAATGATGTGTGTAAAGGGACATGCCAAGTAATCAAATAAATTGATGCATATAAAATATTAAAATCTACAAAACAAAGAAAATATAAAATCATAAACAAATAGGTTAGTCTACATGAAAATCATAAATAATTACATAATAAGAACTATCAAAGTAATGGTTAAGATAACTAATGACTTAACTTTCTAATGTCTCCAGTAGAGTTAACAAACTATTATGACGTTTAGGTTGGGAAAACTTACCCATTAGACACAAAAATCATGAAATCGCCACCAATATTTTTATCTAGGTGTGATTGACCATCTATATGAATCTATCCTCTCTAGGATTATTCTAAGCTTAAACTAAAGGTCCCTAAAAAGAATAAATTTTCATCTAAATCAACAAAATTAAGATTCGAGAATTGGTTACATGTAGGGAAGGTATTAGCGCCTTTTTACGTCTAAAATTGGTACTAAATTAATTATGTGTTATCTTACCTAAACCTTAATCAAAGATGGTTTTATCATGCAAATAAATCAATTCCAATATTTTTATTTATTTACAAAACATGGTGATACAAAAATTCTATCAAAATATCAAGCAATCATGCAATAAATATTAAATCATACCATGCAATAGATCATGCAATAATATAAAATCATACTATGAAAAAATTATCATACAATAATATTAATGAACATGTAATAATATAATACTATAAAAATCATTCATGCAAATATATATAATAATGTAATCAAATATAATCATACAAATAATATTAATAATCATACAATAAAATATAATCATACAAATAAAGATATTAATAATCAAATAATTAAATATATTAATAATCATGCAATCAAATTAAGTATAATCATACAAATGAATATATTAATAGTCATGCAATTAAATATATTAATAATCATGTAATCAAATTAAATATAATCATACAATTAAATAAATCATACAAATAAATATACTAATAACATGCAATTACACACACATATATATTAGGTAAGCATGCAAATAAATATATTAATAATTATGCAATCAAATTAATAAATTATGCAAATAAATTATCATGCAAATATAATATTAGTCAACAAAAATAAATATTATGTAATAAATATAAAAATAAGAGTAAGTAATTAAATATTATAAAAGTTATAAAAAAATAACAAAAAAATAAAATTAAAAATGAAAGCAAATATTACCCGAATGAATCACAAGTTCCAACAACTTGTCACCTTTCAAAAATTGATACTTCCTACTATAAATCTTAGCATTCCTTTCAAAAACTTCAGTTGAATCTTTTTACAATTTTTTGCTTGATTGTTTCTTTCTTATTGATTCAAAACATTGTCTAAATTTTTTCTCTTTTTAATGACTTTTACTTGATCTTAAAGTGAACTGCTATGAGGTCGCCACTTTAATCACAGATTCAAGATTTTTTATATAGGAATTGAATCACTTTCGATTTGAAAAAAAATTAATTCAATCGAATCTAAAGTTTTTTTTAAAATTTTATTCTCTATGTAATCTTTTTTTTTTTAATAGATTGAGCTCTATGTATTTTCAAAATTATTCAATCATTAAAGTTAAAATTTGATATATAATTCAAGAGTTGAATTGAATCCAAGATTTTTCATGTAAAATCTCACATTTTTTTCTTTTTATTTTTATCCCTTTTTTAATTTTTTTTACCAACTGATTTGGACTCTTTTGACTACAAAAATTAAACTAAAAAATAAAATATAATATATTTTAGTGTTTAATATTTGAGCCCAAAATTTACTTTTTCAATTAAGACTCAATTGTACAATCAAAATAAAAAATTGAAATCAATAAATTTTAAAAAAAAATTTGACAAAATAAAATATCTATAAATTATCAATAAAGTTTTAAAATTTTACATAAGAAATTAATAAAAAGATACATGTTTTTTAAAATATATTAAATTTTTAATCCTGCTTTGGAAATTATAAAATTACACTACTGACTGTACATAAAAATTAAACTACAGGAACGTCAATGCCAAGTTTGAGTTATGTCTTGACTTTTGATCGTATAAAATAGGTTGGGGCCTGGGCTAAGTGTAAGAAAGATGGGATGGGATATGGAAATTAAAAATGGTTAGCGATGCCAAGGTCCCATAAGGTTCTTCCGCAAGAGAAGGAGAATAGGGGACCGGGGAGAGAGGAAAGGAGAGGGGAAAAAGCTGCCAAAAAGCATGGAAATGGAAATCGAGGTCAGACCCTGACCCTTTCCTTTTCTTGTCTTGTCGCTATCCCTGTTTCTTTTTCCCCCCTCCATTCTCTCTCATTCAACTCCCACACCACTAACAGAAGAACGATTGATTAAAAAGATTCTTCCGTAATTGACAACTGTTAAAAAAACTTACTACTGAAAACGGAACGGAAAAAACATATCAAGTACGGACTGCAGAGTGTACGTGAAGTGAGAAAGAGTGTAAGACCCCATTGTCACTTAATTCTTTCTGATTGGAAATGAACAACTGATTGGAAAATGAACAACGTTTTTCTGTTGACTGAAACCAAAGCTAGGTTTTCAACTTTAAGTGCTTAATACAATTAAGCTAAAAGTTGTCTGAAGCAAAAGCAAAAGGGCCAATGTAATAATGTAATCTACATGTTTCTTTCTCTAGTCTCAGAGAAAGGACTGGGTTAGTTTCCCGCCAGCTGACATGAGGGTGACAGGAGTACGGTGAGAGAGAGTCACGTCAGATATATACCGGGATTGGCAAACCCTCAAAGCCAAAAAAAAAAAAAGAAAGAAAATTTTGAGGTACGGATGATGATGGTTGATGGATCGATGGTAAATCGATGGTATATCACATGACACCCACCCTGCCACCTGCTGAGATATGTGTGGAATACGTGGATGTTGTGTTGGTACCATTTTTGTCATCACTCCCCAATCTGCATAAAAAAAAAAACCATTATTTGTAATTCTAGTATCCATCATCCTTTATACTCTAATGAGTAATAGTAACATTTTTTTTCTTATCTTTAATCATTGTTTTTTCCTTTGGACTCTTTTGCTTTTTTATTTTTAAAAATTTTTAATCTACTCTTAAATTTTATTGTCATATCATATACTTAATTAAAAAAATATTACACATTTAAATTTTTTCAAATTTATAATCTTTAAATATTAACTCGAATAACATACGAACTAATTTAAAAAATAATCGACCCTTTTAAACTTTTTGGTTACATTGTTATATATGGGACAAAGAGATTAATGATTAATTAATCAACATTTTTGAGCCCTACAATACCATGCACTTAGCTAGAATAAGAAGCAACAATGATTTATTGATTCATATCCCGAAGAACACGCTTAAGTGAATTATTTGTAAGATCTGGGGTCGTCATATGAGAACAAACATAGTTGGATTTTGATTTCATTTGATTTGCCACGTTTTATCATTGCTTTTGAGATTTGAAATTTAAAATATATTCAAGATTAATTCATATATAGTTTGAATTTTAGTAGTTTATAATAATGTTATAATCTAAATAAGACATACTAAAATTGGATTAATAATGTATTATTGCTTATCTTTGATAATTAAAGATATCATGAATTGAATTTTAATCATTGAAATTTTTTTATACGATTGTTAATGTTAATTTAGATGATCAATATTAAAAGAGGAAACAGTTGTCATGATTCAAACTCTAAGATTTTGATACAATATTAAGTTGGATAACTGATATTTTAAACACTTAAATTGATATACAAAGACCAACTATTATATTTAAGTTCCGTAAATTAGTATTCCCTCCATCTTATTTTCTTTATTCATTTTTTTTGTTGGAATGTTCCAAAATTATGTCCTTTTTTTTTTGGAATATGTAAAATTATTCTATATTTTAAATTTATTTTTTTTATGATTTTTTATTTTTTATATTAAAAATGATAAAATTTAATTTTCTAAAAAATTAAAATTTAATATTAAATATATTAAAATCACAACATTTTTTTTTTAATTTCGTGAAAGTCAACACTCAAACCATTTTGGAACCGAATGACTATTTACTATATTATTATCTATCTCATATGCAACAAGGATTAAATGGTACTTAACCATGATTTCTTCTTATTTTATGCAATATTTAAGGTTTGTATTAACAAATGCTTTATACTAACTAATAAAGGCTTCTTTTAGGGTTAAGGTCTAACAATCTAGGTTTTTGGACCAAACCAACCAAGGTTGTTTCACGCTTGAGCTGGCTTAGATTGACCTCGATCACGGTGATCCTTGGCACAGAGTCGAATGTCGACCCAACCCAACCCAACCCCAGGCTTCAAATTTACAAATTGCTGTCCTAAGATGAGTAGGGGGAAGAGAGTGCAGACTAGTTATAGGAAAGAGTTTCGGTTTATCAACTCTTTGTATGAAAAGATTTGTACAAATGATGTAACATATAACTGTTGGATATGGGGTTCACTGTGCACATAGTCAACCGGCATTAATGTCCAATTATCGATTTATTAATTTTTTTTCCTTTTGTAAATTTGTACACTAAGCTTTGAACTTATATTTTTTATAAAGAGGTTGTAGTTTCAAGACACGAGAAATAAATATAAATATTACATGTTATTTTTTTAAAATGATTATATGAATTAATTGAATTAAAATTTTAATTTAAATTATGAATTAATCCACTCTCAAATGTTAAAACAAATCTCCACCCTTTTCAATACCAAATTCTCTCTTGCAAATCTTATATAATTCTATATTAGGCACTAACTTATTCCTTCGTTATAATTTAACTAGCTACGACATGATTACAAGTAGGGCACCCTTAGTGTATAAATTGTGATTTTATGTATTATATATAGTTTTAGGTATAGAATTAATAATACAACACAAAATGTCAAACACATCTATTTAATTATTTTATGAGTTTATATTTTATATATTGTTAACATATAAATTTTATATATTATCAATAAATCATATGATATCATTTCATTAACGAAAAAATTTTAAAAAATCAAACTCATGTTTATTTATTTTAAGAGCTTGTAAAATTTGTGTTTGCTGATTAACTAAATGACAACATATGATTCATTAATAATATATAAAATCTATATACTTATGGTGTATCAAATATAAAATTTTATTTTATTTAGTATATATAACTACTATAAAATTACGAATTTCACTGATGAAGTGAAAACACTATTGTTCAATATTGATATTATTGGCATTGGTTTTCCAAGATTAGTTGATAATATACTCCTTGAAAAAAAAAAGAAAATTATAAGCTCTTGTGAACAATTATACGAATAAAAATCATATATTCATCTCTAATATTGTGTCAGAAACATGGTTAGACTAAGAGGAAATCCATTTGGATATCATACTAGTATGTATATAAAGTGAGAAACAAATAAATATTATATGATTCTTTTAGACATTAACTATTATTGAAATCCATAAACATTAAATAATTAAGAATGTTTATGATTAGACATGTTCTTTCATTTAACAACATAAAAAAAATATGGATAATGTCTAATGGACAGCTAGCCTAAATGAAAGACCAAGACAAATCAAAGAGATAATAATAAATGATAGTGAATTTAGAATTTTATTTTGTGAAGTTTTTGGTTGAGTTATGGTAGAGTTCCTTTACTTTCGGGAAAATGGGAGAGCCAATAATATATTACCAAGTAAATATTGTCCCATGTTTCCAAAAACCACCTCTCTCCCTTTCAACCCTTTTGTTTTTTACACAACCCACCCAACAAGCTATGTCCCCACTACATCTCTTTGCTTTCCATTACCTTTGCCATATGGTGGCGATCTGATAAGTGGTAATTCCCGGATTTGTTTTTTACTTTTACCATCCCTACATCTCCTAACAAAAATAGAAAAAGGAAGGAGACAAGAGTTTCAGGTCTAAGATCAGACAACCCAAAAACTTGAAAAAAAAGAACACAAGAAAGAGAGAGATCATAAGAGAGGAAAAAGACAATTAACAAGAGGTAAAACTGGAAATTTACTGTAAGAAAGAAAGAAAAAAACACCATGGTTAGGGTAAAGAAAAAGAGGGAAATTGTTTTACTTATTTTGTTTCACGAAATGGAAAGCACATGAAAAGCTTTCGAGTAAGACACCTATTTTTGCAGACCTGGGAATTCATGGCCACACTCTTCTCTCTTCTCTTATCTTCTCTTCTCAGCTAAAACAACAAATTTACTCTCAAAATCTCTTGTTTTATTTGTTTAAACTAACTTCTTCTTTTTTTATTGATGCTGGATCTGCTGAATTAACCTGGCCATATAGATCTTACTCTATCAACAAAACAAGGCCAAGGAAAAGAAAGGGACAAAAAAAAGAGAAAACAAAGAGAGGGCAGTGAGAAAAAAAAAAGAAATGGATTTTGATGAACATGAAGAACAAGAGGAAGAAATGGGTATGGCTGTTCCACCAGGCTACGACTCACTGGGCAACTCCTCAGCAGCTCGGTCAAACATGAGACCCGCCAGCGGAAGTGGTGAGGGTGCGGCGTCAGCAGCAACGAGAAAAGTGGGGTCCATGATAAGGTACCGTGAGTGTCTCAAGAACCATGCCGTGAGTATTGGAGGCCACGCTGTGGATGGCTGCGGCGAGTTCATAGCCGCGGGTGATGAAGGAACCATTGACGCCTTGAAATGTGCCGCATGTAATTGCCACAGAAACTTTCACCGTAAAGAAACTGAGGGTGAAGGTAATATTTATAACCCTCACCACCAGCAGCACCACCCCCAATTCTCACCCTTCTATAGGGCGCCGCCACCAGCGGGGTATCTTCACCTGACGCCACCTCCACAGCACAGGCCTTTGGCCTTGCCTGCAGCGTCAGGGGGTGGTGGGGGTGCTACTGCTGGTGGTTACAGCAGAGAAGATGAAGATGTTTCGAATCCTAGTAGCAGTGGCGGTGGAGGTGGAGGCAGTGGAGGATTAAAGAAGAGGTTTAGAACAAAATTTACGCCCGAACAGAAAGATAAGATGCTGGATTTCTCTGAAAGGCTCGGGTGGAGGATTCAGAAGCATGATGAAACTGCTGTAGAGCAATTTTGTGAGGAAACTGGTTTGAAAAGGCATGTGCTTAAGATCTGGATGCACAACAACAAGCACACTCTTGGTAAGAAACCCTAATAATTTTCAACAAAAATGAGAACAACAGCTTCAATATTGTTACTTGGGAAGAAGAAGGAAAACATTAAAGAAGCATGAGATAATGGGAAATGAAGAAAATCATGATGTGAATTTAGTAGGGATTGAACTAGGGTTCTCACTTTTTTTCTTTCTTTCCTTTGTTTTTTCAAGCTGATTTTGATTTTTATCTAGTTTCTTTATTTTATCAGTTGCTCAGTGTAGGATGATGATGACCTGAAGTTTCTGATTAGTACATTGTTGTTAACGGGCCATTGCTCAAACTAAGCATCTTTTTTTTTTTCATAAGCAAATAATTTTATTTATCAAAAGATATAAGAAAACAGATTTTTTATTATATCATTAAAACTATTTTAGCCAATTTAAGTATAAAGCAAAGAATCATATATATAAAAAAAAGTTATTTAGGGTCCGAGAAATGCAAACATAATCTGATTCTATATGCCTCAATCATAATAATTTTAATCTGACAAAGAATTGAATTTGCATGGACAATTCATACAAGTGTTGTTCCTGTCAGTGCTTTCACTCCAAACTAAGCATCTCCTCTAACTGTTGTTTAATTTTATTTTGATTTTAAGAGTTTTTAAGTACATTAGAATTATCATTTTCACTGCTTAATTTAATCCATATTTTCATCTCCTACATATGGTTCCAATTCTCTGTGACAATTTCAGTTTGGAATTAGGCATCTAGCTTCTGCCTGCTGCTATACATTAAAGTAAGGGTTTTGTAAGTTAGTGTCATGTGAACATGATCATCATCATTCATCATCAAAGGATGGTGATATAGAGTAATTCCAATTCGAATTAAAACGTGTTAGTCATGCAAAGCTGCAAAATTTTCTACGTCTGTTTACATCTGTCACCTGCTCCTTTTCTTTCCCTCTTCATCTCTAACCGCTTAAGCTTTTAATACATGCTTTACTCTCTCTCTCTCTCTCTCTCTCGCATTAATTTCTTCCAACCTACATTTGCAAACTCTAGACACGTCTTTTTAGCTGAACAAATCCTCAAAATCACCATGAACAAAAGTTGATTGATTACTCATCTTCCATTAATAATCTCTCTTTTTCCTTTTTTTTTTTTTGTCACCCTCAAATCTTTAGTGGGAATTATTCATCAAGCTTGATTATATACAGCCTTTTGTGTTGCAGAAACTTTTCTCTTTCCTTTTAATTTCTTTGTTATATATAATCTTAGGTCATCATCTTCTCCATGACTTCACCTCGTTTTCTTGATGATTTTTATAGTAAAACAAATATCTAAAGGGGAACAGAGAAGAAATTAAATTCTGGAGTGGTTATTAACATTGGCAGTGAAGCACACAGTCTTTGGCAGTTTTATTGCAGTGTTGCAGACATAATTCAGACTTCTTCTGACTCAAGGCCCGTGGATGGGACGGTAAAACACCTTTTAATATACCTGCATTAATTCTTTTAACAATATAAAATCCCACCCCCCTTTATATACATTTAATTTTTAATCAATGCCATAACAATAATGTTTAAATAAATCTAAATGAAAAAAATTGGGGTTCAAAATAAGAAGAATTTGAGATATCTTTGCAGGAGAAAAAGAAAGGAGAAGATATATAAATATATGTGGGGAAGAAACTCAACATGTTTGATGTTGGAGAAAGTCGAGTAAAGAGCAGATAGTATAGTGGAGAGTTGAAGCTGTCGGAAATAAGAGTTTCAAAGAGCTTTGGGTCTTGCTTTTGGGTTGTCCTGTTAAGGGACATGTGGGCTCTCTATCTCCAAACGAAAGTAAAACGGGAACGATATTAATTGCACTGACATTATAGCTATGCTGTTCTTGTTTCTGTCTCAGAGACCTCCCTTCTTAATCTGTGTTTGTTTAGAGGGATGTTATCGGGTAGAATATTGGCATGGTTGAGTATTTTTTTTTTTTTAATTTTTATGTTTAAATTTTATATTATATTTATTTTTTATTTATATCTAATAAGTATTTTAAATTTATTTTTATTTTTATTTTTATGAATATTTAATGAATATGAATAATCTTCATACCTATCGTTTTTTTTTAAATCAAAAACTAATTTTTTTTTACTTTTTTATAAATATATATTAATATATATTTTTAAATAAAAATATATTAATTTTAATTAATTTAAAATAATAATTTATATTATTTAATAAAAATTTTATATATTAAATATATATAAATATATATATATGTGCGATACAAATATAAAATAAATACTATATTACTTATTTTTATCCTCATACTTATAATATAATATCCATCTCTATTCATTTCATGATCTTCCATTCCACACCAGCCGCCCCACTATGTTAAATAAATAAACAAATACCCTCTGTTTTTTCTTTCACTTTTTCGTTTTATCCAATCTACTTACTATAATTAGCCTTATATACTTTCTTTTTCTTTTTTTTTTTTTTAAATATGTAACTGTTTCAGTTTCAATGCAAAGGAACCAAGTTTTGCAAGTTTTGGTAAATTTATTAGGTTAGCTAATTATATATATTTATTTTATTGTCAACAGCCATGTAATATTTTTTAGTACTATTAAAAAATAAAAAAGAAACAAACATGAGAAAGTAGCAAAAATATCTATACAATATATGGAAGAATCCTATAAGAAATTATCAAACAGTTCTTCCCATTATTTGATGAGAAAATGACACGTTACTTTTTATTATATAATAAAAAATTATTTACTAATTAATCTTTTAAAAAATTATTAAAATATTTTTTTTATTATATGATAAGAAATTGACATATGATCAAATTGATTATTATACTCTTATACATAATTATGAAAATATCAATTCTCTTATAATTATTTACTATAATATATTTCCTAAAATATTATCAAAATACTCTTTCTATCATTTAATAAAAAATTGATATGTGATCAAATTAATTATTATATCCTTATATTATAATTACGAATATATATTTTTTATAATTATTTACTATAATATTTTTCCTAATAAATTATCAAAATGTTATTTTTATTATTTGATAAAAAATTAACATATGACCAAATTAACTATATCATAATTATAAAAATACCTCTTTTCTTATCATTATTTGTTACAATACTCTTATACCATAATTATAAAAATATTTCTCAATTATTCTAGACATAAAACACAAAAACTAGCACGTCCTCACGAGGAAAGAATAATTATTGGATACTTTCTATTCTTCTTTTTTAATATATATTTGAGAGCATCCAAGATTAAATTTTCATAATTAAAATTAAATTTTCAATATTTTATCAAAAGATTTTTTCATTTAAAAAAACTTTAAAGGATACTAAATGATCAAGTTTTATGAAAAAATTTGGGCATTTTAAAATTTAAAAAATAGCATATAGTACGTTTTCTGAACCCTACCTAGCTAGGATTTAATTTTACTGCCCTTCCAAGAATTTATCACTTACGCAATTTTACTGCCTTCCAAGTTTTATCCCTTATAATTTTTTTTAATTATCATATAATAATTATCCGAAAAAACGACAAACTAAAACTTAAAAATTTGCAATGTAAATCAAGAAGTATCATCTGCCATAAAATTGGTGTCTCTTCCCTCTTTCAGGTTTGCCAGTTAAGATGAAGACAGACAAGCTGGCCTGGACACAACATCCAGTCCTCGGCCAGGTTTTGGACCACTAATGGATCTGTCGGTTCCAACACATTTGGGCCAATAAAAGCACCAACTTCGACCTTGTCAGCAAACTGGGCCCTTGGTCATGATGCACTGTTGCTAAAATGGGAATCCATAATGATCATAATAATCTGAGCGTATGATTATAAAGATTCTTTCCTTACCGTTGCGTTGCCATCCCAGCAGGTTGCATTACACTTTTTGAGTGGGAGATCCTTGCAAGTTGCCACTAAGCTTCAAATATGATGGCTTTTGTATTTGTTTATTTGTCTTGCATGCTTTTTAGATACCCAATGTTCATTGTTCGTTGCTTTCCAACAGTAACAGGTACAAGTTGTTGAAACGAGGGAAAAGAACAAAAAGATTTGAGTGGAGGAGAGAAAATCGAAACCCACAAACAAGAGAGAGAATATACAAACCCAATCTACTAATAGAAGCGAACCCAAAACAGGGAAGTCGGACCAAACCAAATGATCAAAGAGGCTGGAGGTATCATTTTCAGGTACAAGTTTTAGAGGAATCCCAAATTCATATTGGATTAGGCATCTTCGGATTACAAGGGTGTATAGAAGCACACAGCATAGTGACTCACAAAATATACTTGAGAAAAGAAGAATAAATAGTTCCATTATCTCAGAATAAATCCCAAAATATACCCTTTTCAATTAAACAATTGATGAGTTTAAGAACCAAATGAATATCACAGTGACAATCCATACAAAAGCAAAATAAAACATACCTTTGCTATCTCAACTATTACAAATCTGGTTCAACATATTTTATCTACATCATTCTAGTAATTCAAAGCACCTTTTGGCACATGGTGTAGAGTTTAATAACATCACATCATGAGCTAGGGAACTGAAATGCTCCTTGGAGATTTTTAACAGCACTGTCATAGTGTACAAAGCCCATGAACCAAAATTCATGGTTGTCAACTGATATAATCTGGATGTATTTCTCAGCTGGGTTGGCTTTGCTAGCAGATGGATTCGCCGCCCTGAGCTGATCTAATGGAATGACTACCTACAAGTACGAGTTTGGAGAGGACACAAAATCACATTAATAACCATTAGGACAACTTTTAAATAAAGATAAATAACAGGGACAAGTATACTATCTAACACAAACAAGCACAGATCTGTGTAATAAGAAAATAGCCAGCAGATTTTTAACAAATCAAAAACACATAGATCCTGATAAATCCAAAAAGGTTAAAACACTACATCATAGAATTTTAATCGGTAACTTTCCAGAGCATGTTGACAAGGACACAATCAAAGAGAATAATTATCCTACTAACATGGGCACATGAACTAATTTGGCAAAATCACTTGATCTTACATCTCATTTGACTAGGCTTAGGTCAACTATTATAGAATGGCTTTTTACTGGGTTCCTTAGAATCATACGAGCAATTAAATTTAGCAAAAGTGAGAACGTTATTTATCTACTTACAATGCACCAACAATGGATGAGTATAAGAACCGAAGGAATATCACAGTGACACTTCAAACAAATGCAATATAATGTCCCTATCCATCTCATACACAATATTCTACCTTAACAATGCTAATTAAGGTCCAAACCGCCCATCATTTTCATTACCAACTTCTGCTTTGCAATAGGTTCAAGTAACCATTGCCTCAACTACAAAGCAATTAACTAGAAACTACTACAGGTATCGAAGCATGCTAGAGAACAAGTCTAACAAGGTGGTGAAGAGTGAAGACCTTATGAAACAAGGGGACCACAGAATTTTACCAAATAACAGGGATAACTAAAGGCATAACTGCGGATGCAAAAAGAATCTAGGTTATTTAAAGTACAGCCTCTATGTAATTAAGCATCCAGGATTGTCAACTTCAAGTACTCCACTAATCCCCATAGAGCCATCAAATATGGTGCATAAAATATTTTCCTAAACATGTAAATCAAGAAAGGGATCCAAAAATTCATAATTCATATCTTTAAACAATATATGAAACTGCCAAAGAATGAAAAATCTAAAACTTCTCTATTATACCATAAAAAATCGGCATTAACTTCATTGTTAATGTGAAGCATCAGTCTATGATCAATTTGACCCTAGCTCTTAGTTGCAGATGCAACAATCTGAAAGACATCATCACATAATAAAAGCTGGTATACCTTATAAAAGATCCATTGAGTCTGACCACGAACTTGGTAAGACAGAGGATTGTCGCTACAAAAAGCAACCTTTTCAGTTGACAGATATAAAACTCCCATAATAGGACCAGCCGAGGTGGACAGATAGCAGGCATATGTCTTCAGAAGCCGTTCCTCAGGAGCATTCTCAAATGTTGTCCGAAAGATCTTCTCATATCCACCTTCTGCAAGAACTTTCGTACCCTGGGCAATTCTTCCTACAGTAGCATCAGCAAAACTCGGCCCAGTTTTCACTGTTGCAACAAAAATAACAAACTTATTTATCATACTTCATATTATCCATAATCATATCTAGTACAAAAATAGCAGGGGAAAAAAGGGTAATTATTAAAAGAGAGAAATAATTACAGTGTTGCCACATGTTCCCAGCTATCACTTTCGCCTTCTTAGTATCCTCCGCCGCTTTCTTTCCCCATTTCCCTAACACATCTTTCACTGATTCCATCTTATCTGCCCAAAAAAAGGGCTTAAATTTAAATAGAATTCAAAAGATATTCAAAATCCAATTTAGTAAAAACCGATGTAACTGGAGTTGTTGGAAGTGGGTTACTCTTGACGGAAGATGATTGAACTGGAGCCGGGGAAACGAAAGGATTCGACACAGCTGGCATGGTGGTAGCAGCGCTGCTAGAGATCGGTGCTGCACCTGGATTGGGCTGCGATTGGTAACCCATGGAAACGTTGGTCCAATTCTCCTGTGGAGAAGTGACGTCCTTCGGGTCTAATTTGGGGAACGGAGCGTAATCAGAAGAGATAGTTGCCGGCTGGTTTGACTCCGAGGATGTCGTCGACTGTTTGGTTTCGTGGATTTTGTTATGATCGGTCCGGCGCTGGCTCATGATTTCTGTGTGTTTGGATCAGATTAATAAAAGCTAACATCGGGGGAGGGGTCAAAATCGTGAAGGAATTTTCGAGAATTTATTCGTTGTGGGGAGTTTGGTTTCGAGGTTTGAGATGCTGCCGTTAGTTTTCATGTTTATGTCTCGACTTAGAATTTGAATTTGAATTTTGAAGGGACCAGTTGGCCACACGATTGACGAATGACCGACATGCGGTCGGGTGGGTTGGATCTGGGTTTTCACTTCTCCTCTTCGACCATAACGCGAGCCCAAACATTAATCTTCTGTAATAGAGTTCTTGCCTAACATTGGACAGGACAAATGTTTATCGATAATTTCGATAATCGACTTAAGATTCACGTAATTTTTGTAATAATCAACGAATTAGCAACATTAAGTAAGATGATTGTGTTGAAACTGAAATTCTACACATTTAATATTCATCGTATGCACCATTTGAACATTAATTCATACATAGATGTTGATCAATTTTTTAAAACTTATGAATTGAAGGAAATTAATGTGTAATTTTCTTCAAGTGAATTAAGTATATAAGAGTTGAAGATTAAGGATAAATTAAAAATAAAAAAAGTCATATGCCAACTGTCATTTGAAAATAATGGTGTAATTTTTTTAAAAATATATTAATAAATTTAAATATAAAAAAATTAATATAAACATTTATATGAGATATTGGAGGTAACAAATTCAACCACTTAGCTCTCTAAAATATATTTTGAAGTGAATTAACTTAAGAGCAAAATTAAATAGATTGAGTTATTTTAATATTAACATCTAAAAAACATTTATGATTTCTGATTTAATTATACTATATTATGTTTATATTATGTTTTGACGTGCCATTTGTATATTGTATATGTAATATTGCAAATTTAAACTAAAACTTTTGGATCCTATTTACTAACATTTACCCTATTGGATTTCTAATGAGCTTGTAAGAAATGACGGATGATACAATACAACTTGCTTGTTTTTGGTCGTAAACAAAGTTCCAAGTTTCCCGTACGGCCATACCCGAGCGGAATCTTCTTCAACAAAAGACATAAGCTGGATATCTTCCTACAATTCCAAAAGGAGCTTCAAATTTCAATCTGAAAAAGATTTTCTCCCCCTACACTTATTCATTGGTTGCTCAATATGGTTGTTGCACTATTGTACGGGTTTCTTGTTGAATTTAACCACGCCCGTTTATAATCAAGACTACGTTTCTCTTTGGGCCTTTTCTGGTAAAGTAGCATGCCGATAAGTCTATATTGGGCTCCTTGATTACATACATTTGAATCTCATGGTTGTCTACCGCTAGAGGATGCACAGATTGGAATATGACTTTGAGAAATTATTTAATATATTAATAGTGAAATTTTTTAATTTTATAAATAAGATTAAAATAATAATATATTTTTATTTTTTAATTTAATTTTTTAAATATATAAAAAAATGTGTTTTTGTCTTAATTCTATTTATGAAATTAAAATCTCTAATGTTAGTGTATCAAATAATTTTTTTTATATTTTTTATTAATAAAGATAAATCAAATAAAATGATCGAATATTATTTATTATCACTATTTGATATAAAGAGATTGTAATTTAAAATTAAAAAATTTTAAATATTAAATATTATTTTTTAAAAATAATTATATATCAATTAAATTAAAATTTTGATTTTATTTATTGTTATTTTCGTAATACTTAAAATAACTAAAATGAAAATTAATTTCTTTGTGCATCTTAAAACAGTAGGTAAAGACATTCTCATCCTACGATAAACACTTCGTCCTAAACCAGTGAGAAAATAACATAGCATATGAGTTATTTGCAGATAACTTTATTAATAAATATTTATTCAAGAGGTGCATCATTTAATCAAAACCAGTACTTTAGTTTAGCCTAATTGTTGCTTGTCAACCTCAATTTGCTTGTCAGCCTCAATTTGGGGTTGACACAAAAGAATGATTGGTATCTTTAAAGTCTAATGGCATAAATCAAACAGGCCACAGCTTAGCGCAAATCATACTCGAGCTACAATAAAGCAGTGGAATTGTTAGTGAACAAACTGTCAGCACTTGAGTGGTGAAAAATTGACAGGGACAAAGATGCACAGCTTCTGGCTCCTCCTGCAGCTTCCAATCACTAGAAATTTGGCTCTGCAAAATTTCATAGTTCTGAACCTGAAAGGTTCGTTTACGGCTTCAAGTTTTATGATTAATAATTGATCACGACGAGCTAGTTGGATCAGCACTTCAAGCTATTGCTACTAAAGTATTGTATCAGCAGTGAGAGATTATAACACTTTCAACTTATCACATCCACATAATTAAAATATATTTAGAAGTTTTGTCCAGAAACTTTCCTCATTTTTGGAAATTTAAGTCAGAGATTCTGTCAAACCCACTGTCTCGTTGAGCATAGCTGAAAAGGCTATTTCCCAAAAGCATGGCTTTGTTAAGCAAATGCTTTTTTTTTACTTTTTTTTTTTTCCTCATTTCACTCTTCCTCTTTAAATTTCTAGTAGATTAGTGAATATATATAAGGCAATAAAGAGAAGGTTCTTTTTCTGCCTTATTGGAATAAAAAACTTAAAGAAATCTTCAGAAATGTATGGACAAATGTATCATTTGAAAAGCAACCCTTTCATGTTCAAATTCCTGTTTGAAATGTGTTTGTCGATTAAGGTCTTGGTCCAATCTGGATTTTTTTTAACAAATATTGTTCAGTGTTCATATTAACACCAAATGGGGGTAGAGGAATGTCCCCATGGGGGAACTTGATGGTGAAAAGTCATGAATTTCCATGGGGAATGGTTGGTTTTCAATGTTGTGATCGACAGTTCATATTGTTGTCGCAACATGTTGGCCGACCCTGCAGCCTAACAGTCAGTGTCCAAATGAAATCTCTTAAACAGAATTGCAGCTGCTGATTCTAAATCAAACCCAAGATATTATGCAAACATGTCAATGCTTTGTTCTTCTTCGACACCTCACGGCCGACATTTAAATCGATTAACACATTATTAAAGTTGATATTTTAAAGTTATGAATCAAAAGAGTTTATGTATATAATATATTTTATAATTATATAAATATACAAATAAAAAATTTAAAGATAAATTAAAAAAAAAAAAACTGACCGAGTGAAACAAAATAAAACAACACAAGATCATGTCAAGATTTTTTATGGTCCATCAATGGCTATCCCAAAATTGGTTGGTTAAGTTTGAGCTTTCATGGTATCTTAAAACTATCAACATATTATATCCTGTTCCCCATCCCCTTTGAACGGAATTTATGCTTACCTAAATCCACGCTAACTAGAGAATCTAAATTAACGGCAGGTATAATTTATGCCTTGAAAACATAATTTCTTGTCATTGATTTGAAGAAAAACATTCAAAATGACTTTGAATTTTGAATCCTAACTTCTTAGATGTTTTCTTAAGATGGATTGATGATGCATTGAAATGCCCAATGCATTGAGACAATTGTTAATGGCATGAGATTCTCACCGCACTGAATGCACCACCTCAATCCAATAAAATCCCATTCAATGAGGAGGTCAAATGTGGTGAAGGACCAATGCGGTTTAGGCTCCAATTAGGTCTAATGCGAGGAGAATGAATCTCTACCCCTCATTGAACAAGGCAGCTTAAAAATCTTATCTTACCCCAATCTAAACCAACTCTTAAGCATGGAATTAAAAGCTTAATGTATGAAATTGGAATATAAAAAAAAATTTAATGCATTTACTTAACATTAAGTGGAAATCCAACTTTTTATATTTAAGTTAGTCAACTATGTTTTCCTATGGGAATCAAGTGCTTACATCTAATACTGCATCTATCTTGATGCATTGGGAGGAAGCTACCCCCCTTTTATTCCATGATACTATTTGCTTTGCTCATGGTGAAATTGTTTGGTTACAAGTAAAATTTTTTAAAGTACTAAAAGAAATGAAGGAAAGATTCCCCAAATTATATATAAAAAAAGCCATGAGAATCAACAATCTTTTCTTATTTCCCCCATTTGTTTTGTCATTTTTTTCACATTTGATTATTAAGATATTTTCAGACAAAAAAAAAAAAAAAGACTAACCCCATTAACAATCGTCACAAACTCACAATGACCCCCAACATGTAAGACCCAGTGTTTGTTTTGATATTGATAAATTAGTAATTTAAGCCTTACTATTTTCAAAAGAAATTTGTAGCATTTTTTTTTTCTTTTCATTCAAATAAAAATGGACCACTATTGTCTATTAAAGAATTGATTCACAAATATCTAGAGCAGATCTTCAGCATAAAAGGGAATATGCAAATATGACATATATTAAAATCAAAGCTTAAAGCTCTGGAGCATGTTTGGATTTATCAAAGTCATTCATAGTTTTCCGTCTTTTTATATTTTTAGTAGGGCATAGATTTCTGTCATTTCACAACCAAAAACTAGAAGAAAGAGAAAAAGCAAATAAAAAATCTAAATTTTAATTTAATTTAATTAATTCATTCAATTATCTTTAATAATTACATTTAATAAATTTAAGTTTCATATTTCAGCATATATAATTTTTTTATAAGATTAATTAAATAAACATAAAGATTGTGATGCTTTTGTTTAAGAAAGGATCCAAAATTTCCATGTCAATTACAGACAGGAACTGTGAATTTGCGGCTAAAATCACATGGGCTTTCCAAAGTGCTTGCAAACATTAGCGAACTGAAAGGTTAGGGGTTTAAATTCAACATTATGTCACAGATTCGTTGCATCTTTTTGAAGAACCATCATTAATCCAAAGCTTCAACCAACATTACCACTAAAAACCTTAATCATTTCAAGATTCCTCATTTTTATGTCTTAATTTTGTTTATGGCATGTAATAATATTTTAATTTTTGGTTGTTGAGGTGTCCCATGACAAATTTTATAAAACCTTTTGCAACTTTCATTTTGAAGAAGATAAAAAAATAAAGATCTTGCACTATTAAATAGTCAAGCACTAACAATTAGATTTTATCTTCATTTTCTATTAAGCATGGCATGTTTAAGGTTTGTCTTTATATTTTTTTTATTAGGCATTATGTTCATTATCCAAAAAGCAGTAAAACTACCATAAAAACATGTATAACTGTTTTAATATTTATGTTCCGAATATATCTTTATTTAACTCTTAATTTTTACTCGATTTACATAATCAAAAGTAACATTCATCTATCCCACTAATCTTAATTTGATTACATCTTCGATTTGATTTAATATCATATCTCCTGCTAATTCTTCTAACTTATATGTTTTTCTATAATGAATGATACATTTTAAGTACTAATTGAAAAGAAATCTACAATTTAAGTCTCAAAATAATGCCACAATTCCTATGCATTAAGCATACACAAACACAAATTTAAATGGTTAAAACATATATACAACTACATTGATCAACAAAAAGTTTATTATTTAAAAAAAAAAAAAAACAGTAATGACTTCTCAAACTATCTATACACGTAATATTTTCTTGCAAATATTTAATTAAATCAAAGATTTCGGATAGTAATGTAAGATTATCCAAATCAAATGACCCCTCCATTAATAAAATTAGGAGATTGCACCATATCCCATTAAAATATATTTAAAAATGAATAAATTAACATAATAAATAAAAATATATTTGATAATTTTTAACATTAATGGTGAAATTTAAAAACTTCACTAACGAAAATAATAATCTATCTTATAATTAGCATAGAGCTCATCAATCTTTTAGATTTCCACTTTCCATATAAGAATTTAGAATAATACTAAGAATTGAATCTAACCCTAAAAATGAAGGTAACTTCCAATAAATGTTATTGACCAATCAAATCAAGAAATTATCACCAAGTACTAGAAAACCAAATGACAAAGATTGTAATCTATAATGTAGCCTCTTGAAATGAGGGTATTTTTCAATTGCAAAAGTAACAAAAATAATGTATAATTTTTTAAGGGAAAAAAAAAACTTAATAACAATTAGGCCAAAAGCAACTAATGCAACTTGTACCAATAACTTTGTCACCCTGTTATGGCAAAAATTTATTGAATAAATTCAATAATGAGGTCTATCATTTTATGAATGGTACCTATTTATAAATAAATATTTAAAATTTAATCACTTAGGTTTTAAAAAAATTAGATGAATTTTTTTTTTTTTTGCCAAAAGCTAAGAGTCAATTCATGATAAAAAAGGGAAGAATGTTTCAACATTTGTAGTCAAATTAAGATGTCACAATGAACCAAAAACAACTATTAGAAAAAAAAATCCTTTCTTCTTTTTTAGGTAAATTTACATAATAAGTTAAAAAACAAAGAAAAAGATTTTTAAAAAGTTGGATAATCATTAAAAAATTACCTACAAGTGAAAAAAGATATATAGACAAAAGGGCAATGGGGCAAAAGATTTGATCGAAAGTGTAAAAGGAAGGACAAATTAGGGTTATTGTACTTATTATTATCATTGATTTCTTTTATTTTTTTAAAATTAATATGCCTCTTTGCTGGACAAAAAGAAAAGGGAAAGAGAAAAAGGGGAGACACGCGGGTAAAGAGCGCGTGGAGAGGGAAAAGAACTGACTCTGCCAAGTAGACTCCGTCAGCCTTTGCCTATAGCAGTCCCCCCCCCCCTCGAAGCTTCGGTCACTACCAACTGTTTATTGCTTTGCTATTGGTCCGTGCTTTGTACATTAAGCGTAGGGATATTAATATAGAAGGGATTATTTTCAAATTGGTCCTTTATTTTCCAGTTATAGTCAAAATAACTCCATTGTTTTGTTACTTCCTAATTTCATCCTACCTCAAGGAAGAAAAATATTCATGCCATAACCATATTGCTGAAAAAAATCAATTTATTATGTTTAAATTGACTACCATTTCATCAATAAACATATACGAGAAGCATAAATTTTAAAAGATTACACTATAATTTCTCAACATGCATAAATTAAGTTCATGTGGTTGTCTAAAAAATGAATAAAATTTGAAGAATTATTTTGTTGTGATTTTTTTAAAATAAGACCGTAATCTATGAATAGAAAATTATAAATATTAAAATTAAAATATAAATTTATTAGATGTTATTTTTTAAAAATAATTGTATAAATTATTTAAGTTAAATCTCAAATTTTTTGTTATGATTTTTTTAGTTGACAATGTATAAATGAAACATTTTTCTCCTCCTATCTTATGAACATTTTATTCCTTTAATAATTCATTGGTTAGAGATTTAAAATGATTTTTGTAAGATAAGTTAGATTCATACATGAAATCATTTGGTAAATTAAAAAATAGTATAATAATTTTTAGCTTGTTAAAAATGAAAATATTTTTAATATTATGCAAACAATGCATGCAATATAAATATTCAATGAATCATCATTCAAATATACTAAAATAAACTTGGCATCTCAACTCGAAATAAAATTGATCAAGACTCAAACAAACAAAAAAGAAAGGAGTTGTCTACAAATAAATGAAAGAGCAAGGGTTCTTCAACAAAACCCAAACAAGTTTTCACACCAGTTGACAAAAAAAAAAAACTACAGTAGTACTTGCTTACTACTGTCTAAAACCAACAAAAATTGTTTTATTTTAAAAAAAAATTAAAAAGACAAAAGCTTGTAAAAAAGAAAACCCCCCAAATAATGGAGAAGTGTGGAGACTGGAGAGTCATTGGATAATGCAGATGAAAGGAGAGAGAGAAAGAGGGAGGGAAGAGGCATGGAGAATCCCAATGCTCAGAAGAAAGAGAAAACAGAGGCAGCACTGTCTACTGTTCACTTTCTCGCTTCTCTCTCTTTCTCTGATCTATTAAACTAAATTACTTGCCTTTCCTCTTTCTTTCCCTCTCTCTATATCCCCCCATCTTTCCTTTCCTACCCTGTTTCCCCCAATCACTCCCCCCCCCCCCTTTCCATCTCTTACCAAAAACACCCACAAAAGAAAAAGCTTTAAAATATAAAGTATTTCATTTACATTTAAACCATGTTCCCATGATCTAAGAAACTCAAATCTCAATCTCATCGATCAGGAAAACCTAACCCCAAAAACAAAAGAAAGGAAGGGAAGATCGTCTTTAGATCATAGAGGCCGCGCGTGTACTGCCAACTCGTCTTATTTCTCTTCCTTTTGTTGTCTCTCATGCGTCCTAACTGGGCAGAGCAAATGTCTGAGGACGACGAAAAGCAGCAATCTCCTCCATCAGATCTTGAGTTCACTTCCAACAAGGCACGGAACTGTAACGCCACCGGGTCTGGGTCGGGTCACCCGGAGTTCCAGCCGCCGTACCCGGACCAGGTTCTGGAGAACGTGTTGGAAAACGTGCTCCACTTCGTGACGTCGAGGCGGGATCGAAACGCCGCCTCATTGGTGTGCAAGTCGTGGTACCGGGTCGAGGCACTGACGCGATCCGAGCTGTTCATAGGGAACTGCTACGCGGTTTCGCCGCGTCGGGCGACGGCCAGGTTCATCAGGGTGAGGGCTCTTCACCTGAAGGGGAAGCCCAGGTTCGCGGATTTTAACCTGATGCCGCACGATTGGGGGGCCCACTTCGGTCCTTGGGTGCTGGCGATGGCCAGGGCTTACCCTTGGCTGGAAAAAGTTTACCTGAAGCGCATGACCGTGACGGATGATGATTTGGTGACGCTGGCCGAGTCGTTTTCAGGGTTTAAGGAGCTCGTTCTCGTTTGCTGTGATGGGTTTGGAACTAGTGGCCTTGCTGTTTTTGTTAGCAAGTGCAGGTATTGTTCTTAATATTTTTTAAAAAACTAATTTTGCCGATGATAATGCTACGTATTTACAAGTAACTGGCCGATTAGATCTGTTTAAGGCGTTAAGCGTAATGATTATTGGTTTATTTGGTATGGGTATTGAGATTTTTGTTTGATCTGATGGTTACGTTTGTAGATTGAATGTTTTTAGATCTGTTATGGTTTTCCTTGATCTGTATATGGACTGGGATGTGAAAATGTTTGAGTTTAAGTAATGTGTTGTGATAATCAATGGAAAAAAGGGAAAAAGGGAGTTTGAGATTGTAATTGCATGGATAGTTGATTGATGTCTTTCTATAATTGCAGACAGCTGAGGGTGATTGATCTGATCGAATCTGAGGTTACAGATGATGAGACAGATTGGATATCCTATTTTCCTGAGGGTGAATCTCATCTTGAGTCATTGATATTTGATTGTGTAGAATGCCCGATAAATTTCGAGGCATTGGAAAGGCTGGTTGCTAGGTCTCCTTCACTTAAGAAACTTAGGCTAAACCGATATGTTTCAATTGGGCAGCTATATCACCTGATGATTCGAGCTCCGCAGGTCACACACCTTGGGACAGGATCATTTAGCCCGCTGGAGGTTGCAGGGCAAGGTGATCAAGAACCTGATTATCGAACTGCTTTTGCTGCCTGCAGATCCTTAGTTTGTCTCTCTGGATTTAGGGAAATAATTCCAAATTATCTGCCCGCAATTTACCCTGTTTGTGCAAATCTAACATCTCTGAATTTCAGCTATGCCAACATCAATACAGAACAGCTTAAGCCAATTATAAGGAACTGCCACAAGCTCCAGGTTTTCTGGGTATGTGTTCTATATTTTGTTCTATAAGCTATGTGAAGAAATTAGGGCTTTGAAGCTTACCTCAGCTTTGTTTACGCAGGTCCTTGATTCAATATGTGATGAAGGACTTCAAGCAGTGGCTGCAACATGCAAGGAATTACGTGAGCTTCGGGTTTTCCCTATCGATGCTAATGAGGATAGTGATAGCCCCGTTTCTGAAGTGGGCCTCCAAGCTATTTCTGAGGGTTGTCGGAAATTGCAATCCATTCTGTATTTCTGCCAGAGGATGACTAATGCTGCTGTCATAGCAATGTCCAAGAACTGTCCAGATCTTGTTGTTTTCCGGCTATGCATAATGAAGCGTCACAGGCCTGATGCTGTGACTGGAGCTCCTATGGATGATGGTTTTGGAGCCATTGTTATGAATTGTAAGAAGCTTACGCGCCTTGCTGTATCTGGTTTACTGACAGATAAAGCTTTTGATTATATTGGAAAATATGGGAAATTAATACGCACATTGTCAGTTGCTTTTGCCGGAGATAGTGACATGGGGCTGAAATATGTGCTCAAGGGCTGCCCACAATTGCAAAAGCTTGAGATTAGGGATAGCCCATTTGGGGATGCAGCTCTGCTTTCTGGTTTGCATCACTACTACAACATGAGGTTCCTTTGGATGTCCTCCTGTAAACTAACTCGCCGAGGTTGCCAGGAGATTGCTCATGCTACGCGTCGCCTAGTGGTTGAAGTGATTAGGTCTGCTGATGAGGAGGAGATGGGTGACTCTGTTGGAACATTATACATGTATCGGTCTCTTGAAGGGCCAAGGATTGATGCACCTAAATCTGTCACCATCTTGTAAGCAAATGTGGTGCAGGAAGCTGTTCATTTGTTCTCATGTTGGATACCAAACAAGTTTAAACTGTTTCACAGGGAACTTTGATTTGTCGGGCATCTTTTAAATAACCCGTATTCCCAGCAGTCCCAATCAAGGAAAGTTGAGTAAATTCTTTCTGCTTCAAGCTTGGGCTGTTACATTGGCATTGAAAGCAGACCCGCAGTGAAGGACAACAGTTCATCTTTGCTTTGGTTCTTTTGAAGGACTTTGGATAAGGGGGATTGGAGCAGAAAAAGGATGTCTTTGTAAGTTATCAAACCGTTGGATGTTGTTCTAGCTGTACTCATTTAAATTTTATTTTCTTTTTGTTTTCATATTCATTTTATCATAATAGAAAGTTAGCCGGAAGAGAAGGGAGGAGGGACAATTGAACTATTTGAAGGGGCAATGATATATGTGTTTTGAGGACAAGTTGCCTTATCCTGAAGATATGAGAAGGTTGTTGAAGAATTGGAGATTTAGAGACGATCAACATGGGTGGATTTGGATCTATTTTTCCTTGCTTGCAGCAAAGAAAGCATAAGGCAGAAGCATGTATCCACTCTCTAAAAGATAGTCTTCTCATTTGGATCAAAGTTGTAGTTTAAGTAATAGCTTTGTGAGAGCCAAAATCCCAGACCTGCACATCTCTCTCTTTTTCTCCATGTTTGTTATTTTCAGATGTGTTGTGGTAGCACCTGACTGTTGAATTTATTATTGTTATTGTTAGCAATGTGAGAAGGGTAATAAAAGGCCATATGCATGGACCATAAACTTTAGCAAGACTCAGTTTTCCTTTTTCATTTTCTTCCCCTTTCTCCCCCTAGAACGTGGAATGATCAATTGACCGGAAATCCCATTAATATGTGTGGAAAGTGTTGAACTAGTACACGTTGCAGGGCCCTCTCCACAATGTGGGGTTACATCTTACATCCACGAGAATCCCAAGACTGAAAATGGATGGTCCTGATCATTTTTCATGTCCTTGCTTTGGTGTTTCGAGTTGTTGCATCTCGAGTTCATGAAAAATTTAATGGAGTTAGAGGCGTTTGATGTTTGAGCTTATGCTTTAGTTGAATTAGCTCCTGGGGACTCTGGAGTCTGCGCTCTGACTAGCAATATAGATTTTCCTATATTGAGGGGTGGGACCAATTATTTGATGATTCGTCACACCCCTGCGTTTGCGTTGTAAAGCAGCCAAGTCCACAAGTGCCCTCTCTCTCTCTCATAATTAGGATGAAAAATCTATCTGCCTTTCTTTGTTGGTATTCGCCATGGCAGGATGGTAAAAGCGAACTTATCATCAAAGTGGGATCTGACTGTGTTATTGAGCAAGTGATGGGAGGGAAAGCTTTGGCTTTCTTTCTTGTCTATCCATTTGCAGGCGTAGCGAGTGGACCAAACACCAGTTTCTCTTTTGGGTTCCCACCCTTCCTGTCATTGCCTCTCATCAGAGCCAAATATAAAAGATAAAGAATTGCATGTGCTCAACAGGAAGAACTTTTAATTTATTATTCAATCGGCTCAGCTTATGCATTTCCCTTGTGTTTTACGGAGTGAATATTAACCTGGGTGACCATTGCCAATGACATGGGTAGCCTATGCTTTTCTTTTGCCCTTTGATCATGCCTTTGCAGTTTGGTTTTTCTTTTTGAGCAACCATCCTCGTCTCCAAGGAAAGAAAAACAGTGACAAGGACATTACATTAGGTCCAGGATTTTAATAAACTCTTAGCCATTCGATTCACTTGAAATGCCCCCTTTGATGGATCTATTTCTCCTACTCAACATAATCTTATCTAATCCATCATTTGACAGTGAGACTTTCATTTAATTGGATGGCCTTGATTTATTAAAGGCGCACCCTCCCCATTTTGGCTATGGCTGCCACATGCTATCGACATTATACTTATACTGCTGCTTACCACCAAACTGATAGCTACAAGAAAAACAACAATATTGTTTTCTTTATCAATAAAAAATCGTACAAACAAATAAGTAAAATTGAAAATTTTGAGAATCCAAAACTAATTCGATTAATTAATCTAGGCATATCAAAGAGTCATTATTTAACAAATTTAAAATTTAAATATTAATATTAATAATTTTTTATTTTTAAATTACAATCTCTTTTATATTAGAAAATTAAAAAAATTACAGTTAGTAAATTTTGATTTTGATGATAGACAGAAAAAAAATGAACATGAAACTCAAAAAGCTATAATAGACCTACTAAACTAACCTTCTTTTGGAATGACAAAAGTTAGGCTACTTTGAACTGACTGGTGGAAACCCACCATCAGTTCAATTCAATGTGTGGGCTACGTGTAGAGTATGGGAGGTGGGGTACATTATTTATTATTATCAAACAAAAGTATGCTGAAATACATGTGTAAATATTTATGCACTAATCTATACAAATATATAGTTTTAACCATATCTATTAACAAATATAACAAACAACGAAACCAAACTGATTGGGCAGATAAGGTTCAAGCAAAAACCCAGTTGGTGGAGTGGCCAGAAACCCATAAAAATAAAACAGAAAAGAAATAAAGAAATTAGTTGGTGAAGATGAGAAAAGAAAGGAAAAATGAATGAGTTAAACGCATTCGTGGCTGAACTAAGCACGAGGTGGTCAACCACTAAAGTGTGCTCTCTCTCGTGCTGCACCACTTTATTAAAATATCTTCCTTCCCCCATTTTTTTTTGTTTAATCAATTAGTTAATTAATTATGCACATACTGGACTGGACTTTAGTACAGCACCCTTTTGGTTGCACTATTTCCAGGATTGATCTTGCTTTTTCCCATGAACCAAGTTTAAATGAACACCCTCCCTCTTCTTTTTTTCTTTACAAAATTTGTTTTTGTTGGTGCAAACTTTGCAATCACACGAAGTTATATAAAAAAAAAAAATTGTATAATATTAGTTATCATATAATTGTTGATAAAATATTAAATTTTTAATTTTAATAATTAAGATTTAATCCTTGACCATTTAAAGAATATAAACAAATGTATATATACATTTTGTAAAAAAAAAAAAAACCCAGGTTTAATTTGCTTTAATTTGAAATGTGAAACCTAAAAGAAAGAAAAATGTGCCGCTACAGAGAGTGTTGCCAAAGATGGGATGGAGTGAAATTCTTTAGGTTATATGTAGTCACAGCTGACAAAGGCGAAGAAAGAGATATATAACTAATGATAATGGAAAGTGAAGGGCATAACAATCACGTAAACACAAAAGCACGTTTTTGACGTGAACCTAATTTTTGACTTCATTTATCGTATATCCGCAAATCGGCATGCTTTCCATTACCTGTCTTTATCAAAAACCTTTGTTATTCAAAATTCTCGGTGAAAATATTATCTATTAGCCTGTAACGTGCATTTGTATCTTCTGTTTATGTGATTGAGTTCACATCTTTCTTTCTTTTTTCAAATATATAAATGAAGAAAGATATGAGATCAGTTTGATGTCGAATGTCAAAGATTGAGCAGCTCCAAAACCTTAAATTTCAAACGAAATTTTCCTTCTATAGCTTTCTCTCCAAGGTACTATTTGTGTTGACAAAAGCATGCATTGAAGCTCTTATTCTGTCTTTTATGGATAGAAAACCCTAGGAGCCTATGACTATGAGAATGAGCCCACACTTTTTTTTTTTGTTAATGATACTTTACATAATTAACTTTACTTTATAAATGTGCCATGTCAATGAAATATTTCATCAAAGAAAATAATGTTAATGCAAAAAAAAAAAAGTTCATTGCCATAGCTGTTAGACTTGTTTATTGGTCAAGTTTGAGTTAGGCCTGATTGATCTTCTAAAATTTTTATCCAATATCTGATTTGACTCATCTTAAAGGTGGAAATTTTTTTTAAAATATTAATATTTAATATTTTAATTTATTTATAATTAAAATTAAATAAAAAAATTTGATTAATATTTTGATATTTGAGGTCGACTCCGAACTTACAATTCCTTGCCTGACCTTTAGCAAATGAATGAATGGCAAGTGGCATAATATACCTGAAAAATTGTGTTTATGTAAGTCAATTACAAAAGTAATCGGGTGATATTTCCTCATTGCTTTTAGATAGTTTGAAATGTAATGCAGTAGGAGTGCTATAAAATAGCAATCTACAATAGTAGTAGCACTAATTATCTTACAAAATCTTATGAAATTAAAATTGATAGATATATCGGTGGAGAAGCTTCGTCCATACAAATCAAGTCATGATTAGGGTTAAATTGCTTATGTATAAGCTTGGTTGAAAACAGTGAAAATTGAAGGTAGAAAGTACCGTCTATTTCACAAACACTGTTTTAAACGAGCAAAGATAAGTTTGAGTTCCACTTTGAGAATGAGAGAGGAGAGAAAAGGGGGGAGGGGGGTCATCTGTCTTTATATCCATTTCAATGTGCTTGTCTCTCCAATCAGTTGAAGATTGGTCGAAACCCCACTTCTGCTTGTTCTTCTGGTCATTCCCCACTCTCCCCACCCCCCCCCCCCCCAAAAAAAAAAGGCCTTGAAATTCTGAAGCTTATGAAAAGCAGTAGATGAGAGCAGAATTAACATTTTTGATTATATGTGTGTAGATGATAGAAGAATTAACGCATCGATCCTTGGAGAAGTACTTTCCATGGAGCATTCCTCAACTTGTAGAGTGGATAATTATGGCTGTTTGTTCGCAAATTGAACGGATGGGATAACCTCCACTATTATTTTTATTTGGCGCTCAATGTTTCAAGTTCAAGGTTCAATGGTCGCGGAAAACGGTTCCTTGAATCTCTGAATCAAAAAGCCAGACATGACATGGTGAATTTTATTCAACCAAAAAGACTGTACCAACTTGGCGAATATTATCATAGTAACAGGGGCCAAGCCAGTGATTTGAAAGGGAGAGGGAATCTTTAAATCATTTCATCTTTAGAAGTAGAACAGTATATAATATAGTTTGAATTAGCTCTTGGATCTTCGGCCGATGTGTGTGAGACCGAGGGCTCATTGTCTTTGAATTTCACCAAAACCCCAAGATCCTTGATATGCCACTAACTGAGAAGGGAAAACCTTAAAAAAAAAAAAAGAAGAAGAAAAGTGGGGTAGTCACCTAGCATCAAATTGGCCTTTCATATAAAAGATATTGTGTCAGATTTCAGCTTAAGCTGGTCAAAAGAACCATGAAAAGGAGCCCCAGGTGTTTGTTTTTCATGGTGGAGCCCAATTTGGTCAGAATCAATCAAACCAAAATTTTAATATCGTGAAGCATCCATAAAAGAAATTTCCAAGCTTTAGGACAAGCTTACTAATCAAACCAATTTGAAACGAAATAAAGCAGATAGGCTTCGTCCTATAAAGGTTGCCTAACTCTTTCTTTCACATTCTTTTCCTACCTACTAAAGATACCAAAATGAAAAGCAAAAATTATCAGATGCAGACCTTTCCAATGACAACTAACAAATTGCAAACTCAGACGCTCCAATTCTGGGGAAGTGTCAAAACAACCATGATTACAACAAAGGGTATTCTTCCTCGATGGTTATCAACGGTAAACACCTCAGTCTCAATCATGAAAATTGGAATATAACAAGGAAAGTTTAATATCCACTAATAAAGTGACTTACCATCATAACTGTCACAAAAACTTATTGTGGTGTTTAGACCATTGAGCCATTCAGGTCCTTGTCCTTTGCACGCAACATCTTCAAAGCCAGCAAAAAGAGTGGTTGTGTTGAAAGGATAGCCAACGAGTACGATTCCTAGTCAAATGTATACAACCAACAGGTATCTAGAAATTCTATGATCTCAGGCTCATGAAAATTTAGAAAATCTGTTATCCTACGCAAGCTTAAGGGGATAAAGGAAAAGATGATAAAGTGATCACCAACATGACTTTATTTCCTAAGACGTTAGATAGGATA
Source organism: Durio zibethinus (assembly GCF_002303985.1). Next base: position 31,020,062 of record NW_019167937.1, on the reverse strand, counting down.
AACTGTCAAATGATATGTTCATAGACTAATAATGATGTTCTACTTGTGAAGAACGCAATATCAAAGAGGAAGATTGGAGGAGCCTAGGGCTTAGCCCAAATTGTTCACACACTTCATTTAAGAGGTGGATTCGTGCAAGGTTGAGGTTCCATCCCCAGCACTCGCAATAATTTCCTTTCCTCTCTCTCCTAGGCTTCAACCTCCCTTATACCCAAAAAAAAAAAAAAAAAGATTAGAGAAGAATTACTTAATAAATGTGCTAAAGATGTGATGAGCAATAGGGCAAGGCTTTGACCAAATAAGTTAACATTTGCAATTAAAAAAGGGCAATGAAATGAATGTGCTAACAGAGAAAAAGTAACAAATTTTTTGCAAGCAAATTGTCTACATATAATGGATAAAGCATTGGGTAAGAACACTAAAAAATTTAAGGCAAATTTGCTATCCTTGTGTTTCACATCCTTTGGAATATGTATGTCCCTCAGCCATGACTCCATGTAAGACAGTAAGAGGTCCTGTCCATGCCATGCACTCGCATCTTCCGAACCCAATCACATTTCAGATCTACTTTTGTGTAGTTATGAGTTGATGCTGTTAATTTTTTATTGTTTAAAATGTCACACCTCAGAATGCCACCAACAGGGTACATCCTTATAAGTAAGAAGGTTTGTGCAACTGGCATGCAATTGATGCTTATCTAGAAATAGACAGAAATCAATGACACATTACCACAGTGGCGAACTTCATAGTGAAGAAACTGAATATACTACTCAGGGGGCCAAACGAACAATTCTCCACACTCGTTTTCCATTGATCTCTTGAGGGGAATATTCCAACCTGCCAAAATAGCACAATTATTACCAATTGCACCACCCTTCATTTGAATTTTAACCACAAATTTTAAATTCTGCTCCTGGTAGTGGAATCATGTCCTCTATTTCCAAGGTAAACTGAGCATCTGTCAAGAGGGAAGGAAAATATTTTGTGAAGTGAGATGTAGCTCTAATGTAAAATCCACATTTTCTGCACAAATCTAGAGACTTTTATTTTTATCCTGTGGAATTTTTTGAGAGGTGGTTTGGGTTTGGGCAGGGGGGAGGTGGATTGCAGGGAGCAGAGGGTGACAAAGAGACGGCAGAGGAGGGGAGGAAGAGCTTTGAGTGACTTGGACTTGCTCGACTTACTGCTTTAGGTGAACTTGTATTGGAATATGGAAAGCATTGCCAACTGTAAACTACTTTGGAATTGATCCAGTTATCTGCTTATCAAGGATATAGCATTTATCCAACTATGAACCCAAACAAAATGGTCCATATTATTAATCAGATTCCATTTGAACTCAATGTAGAAGGGTTTCAATTTGGGATAGATTTTGGATAAAATCCTCTTTGCATTTATATTTTACAGCCTAATTATTATAGCAAGACATGGAATTAAACAACCTGTCATGCAAACGGGACTGCTGCCCTTGCCAAAACTCAAAACGCTCTGGTTGAAGTCTGTATCCTCCCCAGTGTTTAGGCTTTGGAATTAAACTCCTGCATAAAGAAAAAGATAAGGATTTTTTGTTCTGATTTCCTCCAATTTGTAATATTTCTGGTCATTTGTGATGATGAACAGATTAGATGCAGGTTCTAGATCAAGATTCAAGATAGAAGTAAATAGTAGAAGCACTTCATTTTTGAAAAACGTAACGGGCAATCAAGCCGATAAAAACAACCTGAAGCACCACAGCTGTAGAAGAATATTAGCACAAACCAAATTATCAGGTGAAACATTGAAAATAGACAACATACCCATCAGAGTATTTTTCTTCTAGTTCTTTGTATTGCTGGTGTAGTACATCCCGTCCTGGAACTAAAGTACTCTGAAGAAAGAAATTGATCCTTAATTTTTTTCTCAAACCTATCCTTTTTACTTCTAATGAACATTTACAGGGAGAAAAAAGGTCATAGACCAATTATCCATGTTACACTACATTTTAACAGAATGTTAATTCACAGACCTGCTTGCTAACTATTGCTGCAATTTGACTACCCCGAGGGCGACTGTGAAAGTATTGCTCTGATTCCTCATCAGAAACTTTCTGCACAGATCCTTCTACTCTTACCTGGAAACCACAGTTCATTATAGCCCGTGGATCTTCATTATGGATACGTATCAACATGTTACAAATTTTTACTATTTAATCAGAATCTATTCCATATTGCAGCAAACTTCAATTTTACAGTGGAAGGTAAAAGTTCAATAAATCAAGTTATATGTCTAAAAGACCAAAACAATTTTCCACATACATCTGCAACATTTCAATTCATTAAAGCAGCTGTTAGTTATGCCTTTTGGTTAACATACAGAATTACAAGGCACACCCAAGTACCAGCAGGATTTCAGACCGTTCAACAACATTTTCATTCCAGCAGGAAGGCACCAACGCCTAAGTACAAAACTGCTATAATCAAACTTAACATCCATCATTCAACTCTCTCTCTCTCTCTCTCTCACACACACACACAAACAGAGGAATGCCTGCATGCACAAGAACAGAACGTTTTTTTCTAAATTCAGCATCCACCATTTTATTTTAATGATTACCATCCTCTCTACGTCACTTACGACAGACTAAAGAATCAATAGTCAGAATTGAAGGTTAGTAATAGACTAAGCTAACTCAGCCAGAAAAACTACTCCCTTGCTTCAATCCTACTCTACACTTGTCATGGTTCTACTTCTTGAACCAAAATATCAAGAGTAAACTGCAGCTGGTTGTGGATGTGGATAACACACCCATATATACTACCATAACACAAGAAGTTTATATATTGAAAATAAAGTGAAAACGTATATAAATGAGTTGGCATGAACCACACTAAATCCTAATGTCCATTATGTTAAAAGAAATCTTAAAAATTGTTCAAGATCCATAGGGCATTTTTCCCATCAAACAAATCAAGGGTAGAAAAGGAAATGACAGAGAATTTGGCATCAGAATCAGGTAATCTAAAATCAATAATTTCAGTCTTAGCATGCAGATGCAAGTCATATGTTACAAAATGAAACATGCTTTTGAGAAGAATCATCTTTGCAACATATTTCTTCTAAAGATAGTTTCACATCAACTAAAGTTGATTTACTTCAACACTTTCATAATGGATAACCACAAGCCAGAATTCAGTGTCCTACCTGCCGATTAAGCCCATCCCAGTAGAAAAGAAGTGCTGCATGCGGATTTTCTGATAACTCACGTGCCTTTCGACTTTCATAATTGGTATACCTGCTTAAAGTAAAGACTTAAGAAATATCACAAACGATATACAGTAGACTACAGAAAACCTCTGTTAACTGCACATGGTTCCACGACAGTAAAGGAACACTAACCAAACAAAACCATCCTTGTTGACCCCTTTTAGCAATACCATTCTCGATGAGCTGTAGCAGACAGTAAGATGTTGTTATAGCCAAACAACAAAAAGAAAGCAAAAAGGTCAACCAATAATATTCAAAACGTAAATAAGTACTCAAATAATGCAATTGAAGCTGCTGACAGTCATTATCACCATCTCTAATTCATCGAGGACATGGACGTCTAGAAGTGCTGGAGATATGAATTATTTCAGGACAATGCTCCACAAGGTTGTAAGTGGTTTAAACCAAAAGAATAGTGGCAGAGGTTGATGAAGAGGATTAGCAGCAATAAAGTTGCATGAAATAAACTCTTTATTCAGAGGAAAAAATTTTAAACTTCAGGCACTTAAAAATTTCAAAAAGAAAAACCATGTGGAAGACATAACCATTCACAGCCTCAAGGTTATTCATTTACAATTTTATAAGAAATAAAACCATAATTTCTAACATTGGGATAAAAGATTAACCAAACATATATTTTATAAAAACAAAATCTTCCACTTTCTTTCAACGTATTTTCAAAATTTGAAATGTAAGATAAGTTTCATTATTAGCACTACCGAACATATCTGTTCTTACTGCATTTAATGTCATGACTATTCATTCTAAATAACTCACTCGGTTTGGCTAGTGATTCTTCACAATCTTCATTATTGAAGTTATTCCAACAAATATAGCGAGTATTAGTAATACCAAAACTAAATTTAGTCAATATATTCATGAGTACAAAACTCTGCCTTATTTCATTTTTTCCATTATTAATTCAGCTTAATCCATTTAATTAATGTAACTCTTAGACAAGAGAAACTACCAGAAATCCACATTTATATTTTAAAATACAAGTTTAGCTAATAACAGTTAAAATTATAAGGATTATTTTGCAATTACCTCAAATTAAAAGCACGAATCTCATATTTAGTAGAAGGAAATGCAAAATTCTTCAAAAAGTTTAGGCACTTTTTAAATAGTTCCCAAATTTTCTCAAGGATCCCACTCGGAGCAGGTGCCTCCAAGGGCCCCATAGTGGATCCATCCCTGAAGTGGAAACGAGAGTGCCTCCATAAGATCAGCAAGAGAGTCTAAAAAATGTGTGCTTATTTCTTAATAATATGTAGCCTTAGAATAGCAACAAGAACCCAAACTGACAAATTTTACAACTTCAAGGAATTAAGGTTAATGAAAATGAAAAAAAGAGTATGAATAAAGAGCAATGATTGTAGTAAAAGCAGAGAAGCATACGGTTTTCTATCTTTTCCAGTGGTTGACAAAGCCATAGCATTTGGTTCCTTTAAGCCAGCAACCACCGCATCCTCAAACCACTTATAAAACTGCAAGATAAACGATAAGCTTAAATGACAAAAGAAATTGTTAGCTCAAAGACTTGAAATAAACCAAGAGTGGGGTGAATTGGTTAATAATAAAATTTTCAAAAATCAATACTTAATAAGCACAAATTCTGCAAAACAATTTATCTAAGCAAATAAACACAATAAATGAGAGTAAACAAGCGATAGAGATAGAGAATTAGACGCCAAGATTTATAGAGGTTCGGTCATTTCTTTAGGCACCTACGTCCTCTCCCTAGCCTCACTTGCCAAGGCGTTCAATCCACTATGTGTTGAAGATACAACTTATCTTCTTAAAGTTTTACACAATCAACACCACAAACTTTTAAGGGTTATCCTCTCCTTTAAGCTCACAATCTCACAATACAAAGTTTCTAAAATGTTATGCAAACTTAAAAGACTTCTCTAAGGTTGAGTGTTTGCTAGCTTGAAGTACAAAGTGGTATTGATAAGAGAATTTAGAGAAAAACTAATACAAGAAAGATTTTCTGCACTTTTCTCTCTTTTGAACTAGTTTGAATGCTTGAACAAGGTGGTTGGTGAAAGCAATAATTTCTCTTAGCTATGCATACTCTTAATTTGCAGTGGAAGCCTTCATTTATATGTAGGAAGGAGTTGATAGCCGTTGCCTTGCATGCTTCAAACTTGCAAAATATCAGACAAAAAAATAGCCGTTGGGGCTTTCTGGGCATCAGGGGATCGATCCCATCATGTAGGGGATTGATTAGTCAGTTATGAGAAAGCCCCCATTTCTGGATTTTTAAACGAGGATAGCATTTTGTATGAAAAACAAATCGATCCCTTTAAGGGAGGGATCGATCCTTTGGATTTTTAAACGGGGATTTCATTATGTATGAAGAACAGATCAATCATTTAAGGGAAGGATTGATCGGGTAAGTACATAACCCTAACCAATTGATCCCTATAGGGAGGGGATCGATTGTTTCTTGCTAAAATTTCACAAGTTTAGCTTCTGGAAGAAAAATAGATCGATCCCTTTGGGATCGATCAGGTGAGGGAGGGGATAGATCCGTTCTATCCAAAATATGTCTTAATCCATTTTGTTTCTATAATTTGCTTTGTTTTAGTTCCTAAATGAATTTTGGCAAGATAAAAGGTTGGAAAATGTTCAATTTCAAATTAGGAGAGTTTGATTCAAGTTAGGCAAATTTTTGTTTTGTCAATTCAAAACTTGTAATCAATTCCTGATGTTTGATTTTATACATCCACCAGTAATCTTCCTTACTAATGGTTGAGTATTGAGTGCCAAAAGGTATCAATACATGAGTGACAATAAGGTATAACAACCTATCATGAATTGACAGTTTGGAGGCTTGAGTAGGGGCAACTCTTAAATTGTCATTTCTAAATATATCTTGAGTGAGTTCCAACATATCACACCTAGTGTTGGTATCTCCCTCATCATCTAGCATGAATATTTCAGCTAACAATTGCTTGGTAACCATAATTTTTTTGCCCATCACATAAGTTCTAAATTTATTAGAATAATATCTATGTGACCCTTCAATTTCAATACAAGTGGCATTGCTATAGAACACCTTAACTAAATTCTCAAACAAAAGTCCATCCATACACAAGTAATTCTTCCATGCAAATATCTCAAATGCATGTAAATAAGGGAACTCTATAGATTGTAGGAATTCAAGAGAGATTACCCTTCCATGCTTGACTTCTCTATGAGCAAAATGTCTCTTATATCTTTCCTTGGCATCAGGATTGGCAAAATTTTAATTGAATGAAGGCCTCATTGATGAGCTAGAAGCCTCCCTTGGAGAATTCCTCCTTGTCTTTAGAGCCATGAAAATAATGGGATTAAAATAGGTAAGCTTATGTGAAATTGATGAAGAAATTGGTGATTGTAGATGATAAGTAGTAGAATATATTTGAGAGAGGCAAGAAGATTGAGTGAATGTGGTAGTTTCAAAAAAGGGATCAATTTTCTAGAGTGAGACGAATGAGTGGAGAATTTTTAGTGATTTGATGATTTTTAAGGATGATTTTTACAAAAAACCAAGTAGAAATGAAGCAATTTGCAAAAGATTTTGGTTAAAAGAGATCAATTTTGAGAGAAAATGGAGCAAGAATTCCTAGGGTTTGAGGAGAGTGTCTTTGGACAAGAAGAGGATGATGAAGATGAAAAGATGGCCATGTTTGCAAAAAGATTCAAGAAGTTCATGAGGATGAACAAGTGCTCAAGTAGAAGAAAACCACAAAGGGAAATGATTAAAGGAGAATCAAGTAGAAGAGAAAGGGAGCAGATTATTTGCTATAAATGCAACAAACCGGGTCATATTAAATTTAATTGTCCTTTGTAGAAGAAGCAAAACATGACTAAGCCAAAGAAGAAAGCAATGGTTGCAACATGGAGTGATAGTGACTTCTCCGAAGATGAATCCAATGAGGAAGAAGTAGCCAATTTATGTCTCATGGCTCTTGATGAGCCCAAGGTAACTTCTAATCCATATGATTTAAATTCATACACATTTGATGAATTGCAAGATGTTTATGATGAATTAGCAATAGAATTTGAGAACAAGAACATGAAATATAGGAAAATGATCTCTAAGTTGAAACTAGAAAATAAACTCTTGACTAAAGCAAAAGATGACTTCGAAAAGGAAATTGAGCTCTTAAAGTTGAATGTCAATGATTTGACTAGAAAAAATGAAAATTTGCATAACTCATTTTCTAGATCTTATATGAGACATCAAAAGCTCAATAACATGCTTGAAACACAAAGAGCATTCTTTGATAAAGATGGATTAGGCTATAATGGTGGCAACAAAAAGACTCATTTAAAGAATTTCTTTGTTAAGCCAAATGATTCATCTAGCATATGTGCATATTGTCATAAATTGGGTCATTCTATACAATATTGTTCCTTGAAGAAAGTCACGAGGTAAGCTCATTAGGAGAGTGTGGATTCTAAAAGGAGTTAGCACATCTCAAGATGAGATTACTAAAATGAAGTGGATTCCAAAAGGCACAAAAATTGTTAGCACTAACACTCAAGGACCCAAGAAAGTTTGGCTACCCAAAACAAAAATTTAATTGTGCTTTTTGTAGGTGGATGAGCATTGCTACAAAGCAAATTCAAGCAAGAACAATCCATGGTACCTTGATAGTGGATGCTCAAAACACGTGACCGGAGACAAAACTCTTTTTAAGAACTTAAGCTAAAAGTGGAGAAGATGTTACATTTGGTGACAACTCTAAAGGCCAAATTGAAGGCATTGGCTCCATTGGTAACAATTCTTCTACTACTATTAAAAATGTTTTATTTGTAAAAAGACTCGAGCATAACTTACTTAGTATTAGTCAATTATGTGACAAAGGACTTAGAGTTGTGTTTGAATACATGTGCTGTCAAGTGATTGATATCAAAACTAACAAACTTGTTTTTATTAGACATCGTCAAGGAAATATTTATGTAGTGCATCTAGATGATCTTTCCTCTAAAAATGTTTGTTTTATTGCTCGAAAAGAAAATGAAAGTTGGATTTGGCATAGAAGACTTGGACATGCAAGTATGCATGTAATTTCAAAACTTTCTCAAAATGATTTGGTTTTTAGTTTACCAAATTTGAAATATAAAAATGACAAAGTTTGTGATTCATGTGCTCAAGGAAAACATAGAAAAATTTCTTTCAAACCTAAGAATTGCATTTCAACTGCTAGACCTCTTCAACTACTTCATATTGATCTTTTTGGTCCTACTAAGACAATGACTCTTGGTGAAAAACAATAAGGGTTTGTTATTGTTGATGACTTTATTAAATTCACATGGGTTCTCTTTTTGCATTCAAAGAATGAAGCTTTTAAAAAATTCATCACTTTTAGCAAACAAATACAAAATGAAAAAAAGTTATTCAATTTCTAGTATTAGAAGTGATCATGAAAAAGAATTTGAAAATCTTGGCTTTAATATGTTTTGTAGTGAAAATGGTATTAGCCACAATTTTTCTACTCCTAGAACTCCTTAACAAAATGGGGTAGTAGAAAGGAGAAATAGAACTTTAGAAGAAATGGCTAGAACCATGCTTTGTGAAAATTATTTACCTAGATATTTTTGGGACGGAAGCCATAAATACCTCTTCTTATATTATAAATTGAGCTATGATTAGGCCAATTTTGAAAAAAACTCCTTTTTAACTTTTTAAAGAAAAAGGCCTAACATAAGTTATTTTCATCAATTTGGTTGCAAATGTTTTGTTTTGAGCAAAGGAAAAGATGATCTTGGAAAATTTGATGCAAAAAGTGATGAAGGGATTTTCTTAGGATATTCTTTGAATTCAAAAGCCTATAAAGTATTTAATAAAAGAACATTAGTTGTTGAAGAGTCCATACATGTTATCTTTAATGAATCTAATCCACCTTCGATAAAGGTGCCTCTTGATGATGATGTAGGTATACTTCAAGAATATATCAATGATGCATCACAAGACATTGAGGAGAACATTCAAAAAGAAGATGATGGGTTTCTAGAAGAACCACAGCATATAGAGAAAGAACCAAATCACCGTAGAGAAAAGAGATATGTCAAAGATAATGAGATTATTGGTGATCCAACTCGAGGGGTAAGAACTAGCTCTTTTTATAATATGTGTTATTATGTTGTTTTTCTATCTCATATTGAACCCAAGAATATAGATGAAGGCTTAAGAGATGATCATTGGATATTAGCCATGCAAGAGGAATTAAACCAATTTAAAAGAAGCCAAGTGTGAAATCTTGTACTTAGGCCTAGTGATCACCCTACTATAGGCACCAAATGGGGTTTTAGGAATAAAATGGATGAGCATGGGAATGTTGTTAGAAACAAAGCTAGGTTGGTAGCTCAAGGGTATAGTCAAGAAGAAGGAATTGATTATGATGAAGTCTATGCCCCGGTTGCAAGTTTAGAAACCATTAGAATGTTGCTTGCATTTGCATGTTTTAAAAATTTCAAGCTTTTTCAAATGGTTGTCAAGAGTGCATTTCTAAATGGTTTTATAAATGAAGAGGTGTATGTAGAACAACCTCCCAATTTTGAAAATCCTAAATTTTCAAATCATGTTTATAAATTGACAAGTTTTATATGGTTTAAAACAAGCTCCTAGAGCTTGGTATGAAAGATTGTCAAAATTTTTAATTGAAAATGGTTTTAATAGAAGGAAGGTTGATACTACACTTTTTATTAAAACAAAAGGAAAAGACATTCTCATAGTGCAAGTTTATGTTGATGATATCATTTTTGGTACTACTAATGAAGTTCTTTGTCAAGAATTTGCTAAGACTATACAAGGTGAATTTAAAATGAGCATGATGGGAGAACTTACATTCTTCTTGGGACTACAAGTAAAGCAAACAAAAGATGGAACATTCATCAATCAAGCCAAATACATCAAGGATTTGCTCATAAGGTTTGGATTGAAAGAATCAAAGCCTTGCTCAATACCTATGAGCATTTCAACAAAACTTGACAAAGATGAAGGAAGTAAATGTGTTGACTCTAAATTATATAGGTCTATGATTGGTTCATTGCTATATCTTACTGCAAGTAGACCGAATATAATGTTTAGTGTATGTTTGTGTGCTAGATTTCAATCATCACCTAAAGAATCACATTTATCTACCGCCAAAAGATTTTTAGATACCTTAAAGACATCCCTAATTTAGGATTATGGTATCCAAAAGGTTCATCTTTTGCTTTACATGCCTATTTTGATGCAAATTTTGGTGGTTGCAAAATTGATAGAAAAAACATTTCCGAAACTTGTCAATTGTTTGGAAATATGCTCATATCATGGTTCTCCAAGAAACAAAATAAAGTTGCTCAATCCACAACTGAAGCCGAATATGTAGCAGCCGATAGTTGTTGTGCTCAAGTTTTGTGGATTAAGCAACAATTGAAGGATTTTGGAATTACCATGGATCATATTCCCATTAAATGTGATAATACTAGTGTCATCAATCTCACCAAAAATCCAATTCAACATTCTAGAACCAAGCATATTGAAATTAGGCATCACTTTATTAGAGATCATGTTCAAAAAGGTGATATTGTGCTTGAATATGTTGATACCTTGCATCAATTAGCTGATATTTTCACAAAACTTCTTGATAAGGATAGATTTTATGCAATTAAAGGTGAACTTGATATGATGAATACTCAATTTTTTGATGATATGATGAGTGTTGCTACCTTGATTGATCAAATATATGCTTATCTTGATTTTTTTTTTTTAATCTTGTGTATGATTGTATGATGCATATTTGAATGATCATGTTATATGGTTTTTAAATTATTTAAAAAAAAATGCTACAGCCAAAACCGATCCATCCCCCGTAGACCGGATCGATTGGTTTTTCATTCAGTAGCTAAATTAAGGGAAAACATTGAGGAACTAATCGATTCCCCTTGGTCCAGATTGATTGGCTCTCTATCTAGTAGCTAATTTGGGTGGAAAATGTGAGGAACAGATCGATCCCCCTTATGGACCTGATCGATCTGTTCATGTCAAACCTATACCCGATCGATCCCTCTTGATAACCGATCGATCGGGTCATGCAAAATCAGCACTATGCGCCCCGTTTTGGCTTGTCAAAATCGGATCCCTTCTCCTCCTCCTCCTTAGCCAATCATTCCAACCTTTTATTTGTTCTTCCTTTTCCCCAAACATACTCTTCTCAAACCCTAGGAATTCTTACTCCATTTTCTCTCAAAATTGATCTCTTTTAACCAAAATCTTTTGCAAATTGCTTCATTTCTACTTGGTTTCTTGCAAAAATCATCTTTAAAAATCATCAAATCACTCAAAAATCTCCACTCATTCCTCTCACTCTAGAAAATTGATTCGCTTTTTTAAACTACCACATTCACTCAATCTTCTTGCCTCTCTCAAATATATTCTACTACCTATCATCTACAATCACCAATTTCTTCATCAATTTCACATAAGCTTACCTATTTCAATCCCATTATTTTCATGGCTCCAAAGATAAGGAAAAATCCTCCAAAGAAAGCTTCTAGCTCATCAATGAGGCCTTCATTCAATCAAAATTTTGCCAATCCTAATGCCAAAGAAAGATATGAGACACATTTGCTCATAGAGAAGTCAAGCATGGAAGGATAATCTCTCTTGAATTCCTACAATCTATAGAGTTCCCTTATTTACATGCATTTGAGAGATTTGGATGGATGAATTACTTGTGCATGGATGACTTTTGTTTGAGAATCTAGTTAAGGTGTCTTATAGCAATGCCACTTGTATTGAAATTGAAGGGTCACATAGATATTATTCTGATAGATTTAGAACCTATGTGATGGGCAAATAAATTATGGTTACCAAGCAATTGTTAGTTGAAGTATTCATGCTAGATGATGAGGGAGACACCAACACTAGATGTGACATGTTGGAACTATCTCAAGATATATTTAGAAATGACAATTTAAGAGGTGCCTTTACTCAAGCCTCTAGACTGTCAATGCTTGATAGGTTGTTATACCTTATTATCACTCGTGTATTGGCACTCAATACTCAACCATTAGGAAGCAAGATTAGTGGTGGATGTATAAAATCAAACATCAAGAAAAACCCAATTTGGTGCATTTTATTTTCAGTAATCTTTCGAGGAAATTGAACATTAATACTAGAGGAGATAAAGAGATGGTGTTCAATGATCCATTTGGCGTTCTTGGTGCTCCTACTCTGCATAGCATGAGATATATTTAAAATGCAGCAAGTTTATAGGTTAGAAAAATTGATATTAGGGCTGTGCAAGAAGAGGGGGAAGAGCATGAAATTTCAAATATTACTGATGCACCTCAAGGATAACTTTCTACCCCACCATTTAATACCTAAGGAGCTTTAGAAATACTTATGCTTCAGATGAACAGTTCACATTCAATGGTTGGGATTATGAATTCTCAATTGGAAAACATGAAAGTGACTCAAAATGAGCTAGTTTACCAAGTTCACCAAGTTCAAGCTTATATTGAACAAATTCCGGTCTGCACAACAGCAAATGGGGCAACATTTCCCTTATTCTCCTCATTGCTCTACCTCTTCCTCAATGGTCATCCTAGTGTCATTCCTCATATGTTTTCTCACATCTTTTTTATGTTGTAAATTTGTCTTTAAAAACACTTTGCATTATGGTTTGTTATCAAACTTTGGCATTTAATGTTTATATTAATGAAATCTATATTTCATTTTCATTATGATATTTGTTATATCACTTCGAAATTTGGCTTGTAAAACTGATATATTGCTTGATGATTGGTATGAACTTAAGTTGTCAAATTGATTTGGTATGGCCTTGAATTGATTGCTATCTCCTTTTGATTGACTTCATGCTTTTTGCTATGACAAAAAGGGGGAGAGACAATGGTATGAAAAATTTCTATTTGATTGATGATCTTGATGGTATGAAAATTTTTATTTGATTGATGATCTTGATGGCATGAAAAATTCCCACTTGATGATACTAACATTGTTTTTGTTCTTAGTTGTTTTAAAATCTCTTAAAAGTTTTTTTATGCTTAAATTCAAGGGGAGTTTATTTTTCAAATGGAAAAATGTTTTTAAGCAAATTTTTCGCTTAGTTTTGTCATATCAAAACATGGGAGATTGTTGGCCTTGAATTGATTAAAAGTTTTGAATTGACAAAACAAAAATTTGCCTAACTTGAATCAAACTCTCCTAATCTGAAATTGAACAATTTTCCAGCCTTTTATCTTGCCAAAATTCATTTAGAAACTAAAACAAAGCAAATTCTCGAAACAAAATGTATTAAGACATGTTTTGGATAGACGGGATCGATCCCCTAAGAGAAGGGATCGATCCCCTCTCTCACCTAATCGATCCCTTGGCCAAAAGGATTGATCCATTTTTCTTCCAGAAGCTAAACTCGTAGAATTTTAGCAAGAACCAATTGATTCCCTCCCTGTAGGGATCGATTGATTATGGTTATGTACTTACTCAATCGATCACTCCTTTAAAGGGATCAATCTGTTTTTCATACAGAATGGACGAATAATGTTTGTTCTATTCCATTAGTAATAAGGGAAGAATTCGGCTTAGAAGAAAAAAGAGAAGCAAATCTATTCTATACTCGATAAGTATCAATACGCAATGGGGGTTGATCCTATTTTTAATGAATGAATGCATCCCTATTTGTTCATCATTCAAAGGACCTATTCGTAAGAATTCTCTTTCATTCATTCTGCCTTTCTTTATTTTATGGCCTTAGTCTATCTATGTATAAAATATGACAAAGGCCCATCCCCTGCTTAAGGCGTTAAGAAATTTCCTCATGTGGATTCCAAAAGCAAGGATATGTTCGCCTTGGAAATGAAGTCGTATTTGAGTTAGGAAGTTCTAGTTTTAAGGTTTGCCTACGGAGAAGACTTAATCAATTCACTTCGGGGATAAATTGAATGGTGTTCTTACCTTCCCATTTCCCGTAAGCTATGATTGAAGATTGACCGTAGGCAGGACCCCTTAGTCACTGAATCCTAATCTGACTCCTCAAAGAGAAAGATATCAAATATCTGGAGTTTCTCTTTGTATATTATATGGATGATTCGATCCACAAAGACCATGATTGGGAATTGTTTGATCGTCTTTCTCCGAGTAAAAGGCGAAACATAATCGACTTGAACTCGGGACAGCTATTCGAAATCTCAGTGAAAGACTGGATTTGTTATCTCATGCTTGCTTTTTGTGAAAAAATACCAATTGAAGTGGAGGGTTTCTTCAAATGATTCACACGGGATTCCACGTGCCCCATGCTACTCGGGTCAGAGCGTAAGCTAGTGATGCTTTCGGCTACTGGACTATCGCCATCTAGGGTTCGGCACTTCACCGCTTCGCCTAGCAGCACGACGCTTTTATTGCTCTCCCACAACCCCGTTTTCACGGTTTAGGCTGCTCCCATTTCGCTCGCCGCTACTACGGGAATCGCTTTTGCTTTCTTTTCCTCCGGCTACTACCGTCCATGTACGATCCATACTAGATCTGACCAACCGCCCATCCTACCTCTTCTACGTTCATGACAGCCCGTCTTTATCTCAGTAGAGTCTTTTAGTGGCATATTTCGGTCCTCTTCCCCCTCACTTAGAAAAAGTGAGCCACTGGTTCAGGTACAAGATACTATCATTAACGCCTAGACAATTAGACATCCACAATACAGACGTGATGATCAGTTGGACCTTTGATTAATTAACATCTCTTTTTTTCACTGACCCTTTTAATTTTAATTTAATTAATTTAATTCAAGGAAGTCAAATTCGAATTGCTGTTCAATTTTTTTTTTTAGTTCGATGTAATTTTCGACCTAACAATAGCAGAATCACGCTCTGTAGGATTTGAACCTATGACATTGGGTTTTGGAGACCCACGTTCTACCAAACTGAACTAAGAGCGCTTTTTTATCAAAATAAATAAGATTGTAAAAAAGAGGATTCTTTTATTTTATAACCCCGATACATCGTGCACACCTATACTATCATATATCATATATAATATGAGATCGATCCCTCCCTTAAAGGGATAGATCTGTTTTTCATATAGAATGCTATCCTCATTTAAAAATCCAAAAAAGGATCGATCTATTTACAAAGGGGATCAATCACCCAAAGACTGGATCGATCAAGTACACTACCTGATTGATCGGGTAAGCTTTTTTAAGGCACAAGAATGGGCTTTCTCATAACTGACCCAATCGATCCCCTACATGAGGGGATTGATCACCTGATGCCCCACCGGCTTTTTTTTGTCTGATATTTTGTAAGTTTGAAGCATTAAATGCAAGACGATGGCTATCAACTCCTTCCTATATATAAATGAAGGCTTCCACTGCAAATTAAGATTATGCATAGCTAAGAGAAATTATTGCATTCACCAACCATCTTGTTCAAGCATTCAAACCAGTTCAAAAGAGAGAAAAGTGCCAAAAATCCTTCTTGTATCAGTTTTTCTCTAAATTCTCTTGTCAATACTGCTTTGCACTTCAAGCTAGCAAACACCCAACCTTAGAGAGGTCTTTTAAGTTTGCATAACATTTCAGAAACTTTGTATTGTGAGATTGTGAGCTTAAGGGGGAGGATAACCCTTAAGAGTTTGTGGTGTTAATTGTGTAAAGCTTTGAGAAGTTAAGTTGTATCTTCAACACATAATGAATTGAACTCCTTGGCAAGTGAGGCTAAGGGAGAGGACATAGGTGCTAAAGAAAGGACTGAACCTCTATAAATCTTGGTGTCTAATTCTCTATCTCTATCTCTTGTTTACTCTCATTTATTGTGTTCATTTGCTTAAATAAATTGTTTTGCAGAATTTGTGCTTATTATGTATTGATTTTCGAAAATTTTATTATCAACCAATTCACCCTCTCTCTTGGTTTATTTCAAGTCTTTGCGCTAACATAAATAAATACTTAACTGATTGTGAGAAAATACAAAAAAAAAAAAAAAAGTTTTTCAAATCAAATAAAATGAATGAGAAGCACGTTTGCCTTGAATACATACCTGATCCATAGGATCAGCCTCCGCCTGCTCCTCAAGGAACTCTGGAGATATATAATTCTCTCTGAGAGCTGATATGTCAATTTGTGGAGGCTTTCCAATTCGGACACACATAGATGTGCCTGGATATTGGGGAAGTTGAAGCTTATATTTTTCTGCAATAGTTGGTGGGACAAATCTACCACCAAGAAAGTGGTGAGGTCCAGAAAATTTCTTGGCACACAGTTTGGGAGCAGTCAAAGAAACCTTTGAAAATTAGAATTTTGCAGTAGTTAGATATTTAATATAAAGGAGGGGGTGCCTAAGTATGTATTTAAACAAAAAAAAAAAAGAAAAAAAAACCAAAGTTTTCAGAGCACATGTAAGGCTGCATGACGAAACACATACCAACATGTGAGGTTTGATGCCTTGACCACCAACATCACCCTCTTCAACATGCCATCCAGATGGAATATCTACAGATACAATAACAGGGGACTTATGTTGCATTTGTCCACAACTATGTAAGTGGACCAGCTTCTGGATCAGATTATCAAAAGGTGGCCTTGGTGAACCTGAAAGATTTAAAATGATGAATAAAGAGGATGCATAAAGTTTCATGGTTACCATCGTTAGCCCAAAATCCTTCTTCAAGCTATGCTTATACACTGGAGAAATAAAATGTTCTGTAATATACAAAAAGACCAAAATTTAACTAGGATTATTCAAAGAATAATTATATATAAAAATAAAGATGAGCCAGAAATGGGTGAAATAAACCTAACCAAGAGGCAATAAATGATTTAATGACAAGATCTGATCACACCAGTGAAAATAAGCAATAATACCAAAGCACAGAGAGGTGTGGATATGGCATAGGTTTGCTTATTAGAAAATTGAAATGTGTAGAGACCACTTTAGCAGCAAAGAAAAATGGGAAAATTCAGGTAGTAATGATAAGAAATATGAATCTTCAACTATAAGAAGACAACATTAATGGGGATGAATAGAAGAACCATAGCAGCATGATGTTAGCTTGTTTCTAAAAAGATGTTAATCACAATATTGTTGCAGCATCACAAAGTATATACATAAACATGAAGTTGCAAGAATTATTAAAAATAGTATGAGCATTAGGTATTTACCGTGAAACGAAAAGCCAAACATAGCATCCACTAGAATGTCAAAGTCCTTTGACAAGTCCACAGGCAGCTCATCCACTGACAGGAAAGGGATTAACAGAGATTCCAGCTAGAAAACCAGCAGATTAAATAACAACTCATATAAACCATAAAATTGAATGTTCAAGATTATTACAAATACAGCCCTTTGTATCATACCTGAGTAACAAGACCAGAATAAAGGGGTTTAGCAGTTCGCTTAGGATAACACACAAACAGCTTATACCCAAAGTGATACAAATGACGAGCAGCAACCAGCCCATCACCTCCATTGTTTCCCGGACCACAAATAGCAAGAATACGATTATACTCACTTGGTTTATAAACCTGTAACAAGGAAAGCTCCTTTGGCACACCAGAAACATAGTATAATCCTATTTAATCTCAAGGAGGATTGTAAACAGAACAATATATATTTGACATCCTACTAGTAGTAGACAGTGGCAAGACAAGGTAGAGAAAAGAATTCAGAGTCAATATATATTTGCCGGAAACTTCTTATTCAAGCTTGCATAAACTTAAGAACATGGAAATTTTGAATGTTCAAATTAGTATATTAAAACCAGCAAAATTCCATAAACAAATCGAAAAAAAAGGTAATAGCCATTACCTCAGCAATAGATGTGGCTACGCTTAAACCAGCCAATTCCTAACAAGTCACACAAACTGAAACCATTCAAGCTTTGAAGAAAAAGAAATGGAAATTGGAACAAATGTACTTAAGACATGAATGGAGTAAAAGAAACGCTAACTAACCATTAGCTGATCAACACTAAAGCCGAGAGGACCCATGAGAGTCTCATCAATTTCAGCAGCTTCTCGCTGTGTCAGGTACGAAATAGAATCCTGATTTTGCAGCGACGACGCCATTCCTCCCACTTCACCGGATTTCGAACAAAGAGGTCGGATTGCAGGGCTCGAAATTGGACCCAAAAAACCCTGTAAATTAAAAACAATCTTAGCTTTACTTGTTGAAGTGTTCGTAGAAGGATTCAAAAAGAGAGGGAATGACAAAGTTTTGACCGAGAAGAAGCGGGGAAAATAGGTGGAGGGTTTGGTTTTGTAAATGGAAGGAGAGTTCCTATAATAAGCGAGAGGAAGTGGCGCTTGGGTTGCAAGCGAGCTTATCATTCTTCTGCATTCGCCTATCACATCTCCCCACTTTGCTTTTCTTTTTTCATTTTTTTTCGATTATCTTATTTTTCTTTACTAATTACATATCATATAAGAAAAAATAATAAAAGCAAAATTATAAAAATTATACTGTATATAATTTTGTCAAAAATGAAATATTAATGCTGTCAATCTACCAATTTTTTTTTCTTTCACATATAAATTGGTAAAAATTTATTTTAATTTTAAATTTTTTTAAGCAAACAATTGATTAATGCATATCTTTACGTAATAAAATCTAGTTAGTTTACGTTTTAAATTTTTATACTTATACTTTTTTTTATAATTGAAATTATGATTTTTTATATAAAAATTAAAAAAATATCAAATTAATTTTTATAACTATAAACAAACTTTTTGGCTTAGAATAAATCTCATCACAAGCTAAGTAGCTGAAAATTAAAATGATTCCCATTTTTCTTCTATACTTCTAAGGCACGCTCATCCTCTTTGTAGCATATTTATTTTTCTTGTTTCTGAGGCAACATCTTTGAATCCTGTCCAGGAAGCTTAGCCCTGTCTCCAATCCTTTGTCATCTGAAATTAACAAACTAACAAAAAGGAAAAGAAATTCTATCAATCACATGGAAAGGGTTACACACAAAATTAAACAGGAATTCAGAAACAAGAACATAATCTACCACCATTTTACACAAGAAAATGAGAGTCCATTAAATCACATTCGAACCAAAATTTAAGGAGCAGTCTCCTATTTCGTCTTTTTTTTTCAAAAATTTTAGTGATGTCCTGAATGCGACACATTGATTTGATTACAAATGAGTTTTTTTTTTTTTTCGCTATTCATGTTATTTGTCAATAAAATATTAAATTATTAATTATTGTAATTAAATTTTAATTTTTGACGACTTTAATTATAGAAAGTTTTATAAAACAGAGAGATGCAACCTCATGATGGAAATTTTATAATATATTTATAATGCGATTAATTCGTTGATTGTTAAATTTTAAGATTGAAAATGATTTTTGAAAAATTAATATGCAAAGAAAATGTATGGTTACTGGATTTTTGTTAATATAAGAAATGTAATATTTTTATATTTGATTTAAAAGAATATAAAATTTTTTAATAAAATTTTTTATTATATTATATTTGATAATATATGAATAATATGTGATATTTATATCATGTGAATGATATATAATAGTCATTATATATTACATGTGAATCACATATTGTCTTTGTTAAAATTAAAAAATTTTAAAAATAAAATTGTTCATATTTTCAATAATATAATTTTATAATCCTAATTATTATTTTAACATTAATTATTATTACACAAAGAAAATACACAAATTAATCCTTATATTAAGATTAACATGGGAGTTAGAAGGGGGTGATAAACCCTTATTTCGGGTTTTTTGAGGGTGAACCCCTCGGCACAAATTTTATATTGAATAATAATAAATAAATATATTTTAGATTTTATATGTAATATTATTAAGTAAATATCTTTTTAAAATTGGATCTTTGCTAAAATTATAAAATTAAAAAAATATGATCTCAACATTTATTATGTTTTTTTATCTAATATTTGTTGACATTGTAAATAACAAAAATCACATTTAATTTTTAAATATAATTAAAAAAATACAATTAAGTGAAAATAAATGAGATAAAATTTTTACTATCCCTACGAAATCTAAAAAAACTCAACGAGAAGAGAGTTTTTATTTTATGTATTTTTCCTCTCTTTTACGTTGTTGGAAATATTAAAAACCCTCATAAATGGCATTTCCTATACCAAACTAAAAAATCAAATTATAAAGAGTAATATATCAATTGAAAATTTTATTTTTTTCGAATCAAACATCCCTTTAAGTAACATTTGATATTATTTTTAAAATCATCATAATAATTTAATCGTAAGTTATTTTATCACTAAGATGATTTTATTATTTTTTATTTGATTTACAATTATTATCTATTAAAAATTAAAAATTATTGTATTTACTAGAATGAAATATTATTTTGCTTACAAGCATTAAAATAATTATATATATTATAATAGTTATATAAGTGAATGATTTCAATATTATATAGAGATAATAATTTATACAATAGAAATAATATTTTTATTTATTTTATTATAGAATATAATTAAATTAATAAATTAACAAATATGTTTAAGGATATGTTGTTGAATTATGTAAAAATATAAATTAACAAATAAATTTTATAATATAAATTATGTAAAAATATTTGAATTAGAAAATAAAAATAATTTATTAAACTCATAAAAAACAAAACAATTTAGTATATATAAAATATTCAACAAATATAAAAAAATAAAAAAATAATGTTAAATTTATTATACTAAATATTTGTTTGAAAGTATAAAAATTATAACAGACAATAAATTTTAATTTATATATTAAATGAATAATATTGATTATTATTAATTTTATAAATTATTTTATTTCAAAAATAAAAATTTATCATTTTTTAAATAAAAATTAAATTACTTTCAAAACACTAATAAAAATTAGATTATTTTTTATAATAATTTAATTATTTTTTATGATTCAAAAATATTTTTATGTTAGACCACGAAAGTTTATTAAATATATTGATTTAATAGTCAAAATTATTATGAATTTTAGAGTGATAATCGGGTATACTAAATATTACCTTAATTATAACAGGTAGTAAAAAAAAAAAGGCCAGTTGGAGAAGAAAAATGTAGAAATTTCCAGCGCCGCACGATTATAAACCAACGGTTGATCTCTCTCTCAACTGCGTCATCAATTTAAAAAAAAATACATCGGGAGAAATAAAACTGGATTACGACACCGTCATTGCTAAGTCGAGAAACTTTCAAAATCAGGCGAGCTATCTCGTCAATTATCTTCTTCCTTTTTTTTTTCTTTCAATCCTAGTTGACTCGGAATTTCTTTGTCTTCTGAAGGCGTTTTTCTCTTCCATTTTGATGGCATCTACTTCGAACCGAACCGGCGGCGGTTCCTTCTACGGCGATGCGGCTCCTTACCGATCAAGGTTTAATTATACTCTTTGTTTATTTTCTTGAAATTCTTTCGATTCATGTAATTTATAGTCAGAGAATCTTGGCTTTCCTTTTCTATTTGTTTGTCCGAGGTAATTTTGATTACTGTTAATCTTGAAATAGGCAGGGTTTAAGCACGAGACCGGTGGCTAGCTCCGATGAAATACAATTGCGGATTGATCCAATGCATGCTGATTTGGACGATGAGATCACCGGTCTCCGTAGCCAAGTTAAACAATTGAGAAATGTAACACTTTATTTATTGATTTATTTTCTAATTTGATATTTTTGATTATTTTATATATATTTTATTTCCTTTTCTATTGGATGAAGTGCATGAATGATATTCAGCTAGTAAAATTCAAAAAGTTCTTGATGATAGCTTGATGCGATTTTTTATCTTTCTTTGTTTGGCTTTAAGGATTTGAGCTAAATTCAGTGTAATTTGTTACCCAGATGAAATCCTGTCATGCATTTGGATAGCTTTCGGTTATTAGTAGATGTCATGTAATCTTATCGATATTGCTTTGGTATATATTTATTTTTTAAGGAAATTGTGAAGTAGACCAATGTAGATACAATTCAAAGGTCATTCTGAAGTGAGAAAAATCAGGCTTGCAATAATCTTCTAATGGTATTTAATATGTTTTTCTTTTCCTGTTGGAGTTTGTCAGTATTTTTTTTCTGTGGAAGGATATCTTGACCCTTACTGCAAAGTTTAGCTTGTGAGTTTTTTTTTTTTTTGGGGGGGGGGGGGGGGGAGGGATGGAGGGGGTGACGATACATTTTTCCTTTCTATTAAGGTCTGTAGCTTTAACTGGCTGAATCATGTTTAAAGGTTGTCTTTTTCTTGAGTCTTACCAAAAAATATTGGTGCAGGTTGCTCAAGAGATAGGATCAGAAGCAAAATTTCAGAAGGACTTTTTAGATCAGCTGGTATTTATCACTGCTAAATGCACCCTTTCTTCACATTTAATCTCTTTATTGCATGCTATGTCCTTTCTATGACGTTTTATTGCTTCCATATTAGGAACACCACCTTAGTCTATCATACATATTTGGTGGTTTTACAATAAAATTGCAACAGTCTTGTATAATGAAGTGAAATGGAGGGGGGAAATATAATTTTGAGCTATGGTCCTATGGAAGTGTTGGAAAATAAGCGGAAAAAAAGTTGGGTGATGTGAATTCTTGCGTATCTTCGTTTGTCAATGTAGTTATCATGTTGTTTCTCTATTTTCTAATAGATAGTGATGTGATCTTCATTAGAACTAATTTCCCTGAGAGTTTGTATGGGTAGGAAACATCTTTTCTGTCTCTTCAGTTAATATGTTGTACTATGCAAGCAAGTATTTAAATTTTGATATACCCTGTTATTCCAGAATCCATCCCATCATTCTTTTCCTCAATCTCTTTCTATTTTATGGTAGACAAGGAGGCAAAGTCTGTTAGCCATCAAGTTGGTGGTGGCTAAATGCAAAAACAGAATGCTGATCTTGATAATTAACCCTTTGATGATCTACACAGATTCTCCTCTTCTTCTGATTTCTGCTTGCACATGTCCACTCATGCATGCAAAATCAATTCTATCAGTTTATTGTTTTAATGGTGATTTTCCACTTAAGGTAGCAAGGCATTACTTACATGTAGGTAGTTTTGCTATTTAAATTTGAAAAAAAAAATGCTTTTTCTGCTTTATGAATATGCAATCTCATTTTATGACAGCAAATGACCATGATTAAAGCTCAAGCAGGGGTGAAGAACAACATTAGGAAACTGAACAAGAGCATAATCAAGCATGGCTCAAACCATATTGTTCATGTGGTTCTTTTTGCACTGTTATGCTTCTTTGTTGTCTACACTTGGTCCAAATTGTCTGGAAGATGAAGTTTGTGAGACAGTTGAATACATGTTGATTGGCAATTAAAAATGGTGCCTAAATGCTGCTGACAGTTTCAGTAAAGGTGGTTGTGTAAAGCTTTCTTCATGACACCGTCAATTGTTCTTGACTTTGAAAAATATTGGTTCTAAGTTTTTCTTATGCTGCAGTGAGAACTCTAGTTCTATCCTCCCCTAGTTATGCCTTTTGTACTTAATGGAATGAGATGATAAATTTCAACGTAAATTTCCTATTAGAAAAAAAAGTACTGGTATTTATTGATTTGACTTCTAAGTTTTAACATTTTAGTGGCTTTAGTTGGTTGGTTAAATTTTGATATTTTTAACTTGGAGATTTCAAGTTCAGATTTTGGTGATAGAAGATGAGATTTATGAGATAGACAAGGGGTTCTTTATGTAAGGTTTAGCAGGCTTTTAAATTGGCATCTTGTTTCGTTTGGTCAATTGCTGATTCTCACTTTGTCGAAGATGGCTGCCAATTCTGACAAGGTTCCGTCTTGTCCAATTTGTCATTTTTGTATAGCATTTTGGATATTTGAGGCATGGCCTATGGGGTTAGGTTTTATGTTTTTATCCCCGTCATGGTTGCCAGTCTGGGGCATATAAACATATTATTAACCTTGGCAAATACATCGATTCATGTAACGATTCTTAAAGTTTTGAAATAAAAATCTCATGGTTTGAAGTAAAAATTCTAACACGTTAATTTTTTTTTTTAACTTTTCAGATTGTAACTTTTTATGTAAATCTTTTTTTTTTTAATTTTTAAATTGCAACTTTTTATGCATCAAAATACCTGTTGGTTGTCTCGAGAAGACGATAAACAAGACCTGGTTCCTCTATCAAGTATCGATAAGAGCATTCCTCTTTATCCAAATATCGATAAGAGCATTCATGGGGAAATGAATACACCGCTTGCAGAGCTCTCACTCAGTATGACACAGATCTTTACAAGGCTACGCACAATTCTTGAGCGACAACTTACCTATATCATTCCCAGCAACCAAAAACACACCTGTACAACTGGGTAGAAAAAGTGATTTGAAACTTGAGAGGATCTATTTACATCAATTCTGTACATCAATTCTCCCTGGTCACCAGGTTAGAAATATTATTTAGTCAACACTATGGGTTGGAAGACAAAAAGCTTGGCTAGGAGATGACACCATTGTCACCGGATTGATGTTAAGGTCATCCGTAAGCATCATTTGCCCACTGAAAATTGCAACCAGGGCAGGTTAATTCTGAATCCCCAGCTCAAAAAACAGTGGAGATAATCATGTTAGTGGTGTCAACATGATCAGAAGGCTCTACAGAGGTTATTAGCCGTCAGGTTAGATGAACATTGCTGCTCTATAGGTCCTGTGGGACTACAAAGTCTGCTCCTCTTTGGTTCAGAAATCCTGACATGGGAAATTGCCACAGCAAGCACATCCACCACACCATTTTCATCTTGTTCCTCTGACTTGCAGCTTAAACTGTTGGATGTTAAGACTGGCCGTGGACCCTGACTATGAGAACCACCATCTATCCTCAGACTTATCTCGAATTTAGGAGAACTGGTTATTTGGCCAGAAGGTCCTACATGATTCTTTGACTTGGATTTGATGGATAATGTCTTTAATGTGCGCTCAGTGTAAAATAATATCCATGGATGCCCTGAAATTACACGATTTGAATGTCAGCAAGTAAAGTCTAATGATTAAACACCATAGAGGTAACCCTATTCAAGTCCTACGATATATTTCTAATCAAATAACAGATTGATTCGGAAAAATAAATATACATAGTCCGCATAAATTGAAAAGAAGCAAACATAATGAGTGGCAGAAGCAATCCTTAGAATGCAAAACGATGAAAAATATATTGAATCACCTTTATGGTGGCTCAATAGTCAACACTTTAATATATAATTAGCAAAGTTACATGATTCATTGATGAATGCAAGGCTAATTAACAAACTTCTAGTGAATATGTATTATTTAATTATTTTAGGATTTTAGAAAGAGAAAGTGGGGGCTTACTTAGTACTTCATCAGCAGTTATTCGTGATGAAACATCCCTTGTCAGCATTCTTGCCAACAGATTGCGTGCAGGTTTAGATACAGACTCCCATATCCCTGAGTGAAACTCGAGCTTTACATTCTTGATGGCCTCAAATACTGCCTTCAAGGAGTCTCCTTGAAATGGAAGAACGCCAACCAAAAGTGCATGTAGGAGCACACCAGCGCTCCATATATCGACCTTCTCAGAATAATTTCCCAATAAAACCTCAGGGGCAACATAAGCCGGACTTCCAGCCAAACCAGACAAAGTCTGACCTGTAGTAATTAGTAATTGTATCACTCAGAAGTGTTAGGCACAGCTTAAAAAGGAGACAAGCAAATACTAAGCAGAACTTTCCCAAGGCAATATGCTAGAGTCTTTTAGCATATGATCAAATCCACTTATGCATAAGAATGATCAAGGGTGAAGAAATAGCTAAAATGTAAAACCTTTATAATTAACAATTTAGAACACAAGAACATTGAAACTAAAATCAAATAGAACTAGTCTGTGTGACTTGAAGTCCAAGGACAATAATTTATATGCCCCAGTAAATGTATATTTTCAAACTTTTAGCAATTATGATATAATTTAGTTTAACAAATGGTGTGGTTGAACAGGCTAAAACCAGGCCACAGTCCCTCATATGCTCCCAGGTAGATATCAACACTCCTCAATAGATAGTCATAATACTGATAGTCGTAGGCATCTTTAATGTAAATTTAAGCACCCTAAAAGATAACATTTTGTTACTCCTTTTTTTCAGTAAATTCTCTTGTTCCTGCCACCAACCAAGACATGGCCATAGAAAGGAAAAAATGTAATGTTGCAGGCAATATAACAATCGAGGTTATCTTCATCAATAAGCAGACAGGAAGATGTCTTCTTGTCTCTTATTTCTCCCTCTCCCTCTCCCTCTCCCTCTCCCTCTTCCTTCATCCATATTTTTGACTGGCATTTTGCAGCCAATCTCAAAATAAAGATGTTGCCATACTTGGTAAATATTAAGAGCATACAAACTAAACTCTACATCTCCAAACATTTGAATATTGTGTTTAAAGAAAATAAACAAAGGAAGAATTTAAAAGAATCAATAAAAAGTAAAGGTAATACTCTTCAATGCAAGTGCTAGATATTCACCATTAGAAATTCTCATGGCAAGACCAAAATCTGCCAGCTTTATCTTTCCTGAAGTTGTGAGAAGAATATTCTCTGGCTTTATATCTCTATGCACAACTCCCATCTCATGACAGTACTTAACGACTAACATCACATCCTTAAAAATATTAGCAGCACGTTGCTCTGAATACTGACCTTCTGCCATTTGGTCAACCAACCGACCTCCAGAGCACAACTCCATTACAAGATGAAAGCAGTCCAGCTCCTCATACACTGCGTGTAAAGTCACAACCCCAGGATGACCGGATAAATGCTGCATTATCTCTACCTCTCTATGAACCGTCTCCTCTCCCTTATGCAAGGTTTTGCACGCAAACTCTACTCCACTAGTCCTAGATCTACACAACCAAACCGACCCAAATTTCCCCTGCCCAATGGTGTCACCTTTAACATAATCATCCTCAATCTTTTTCTTCCTTCCAATTCGTGTAATTACCTCAATGCACCCTATCTTCCTCTTAAGACCTCTTCCTGGAGGAACCAAAGACGATGCACCACAAGGTGGGGCAGTAGCAATGCCGGCGAGTCTACTTTTCCACGAACCAACAGGAGGCGCATCCACATCTTCTTTGCACCTCTTTTTTATCCTCGCATAATCTTCTAACGAATAATGACACCTAATATTAGATGATCTGGGATCACAAGTGGATGCAAAATTGTTGGTTACCTCCGGAGATGCATCCGTTTCACTTCCTTTCCTCTTCTTTCTCATCAAGTCAAGTATCAATTCAAACAAACTTATCTCCACTAGAACTTAGATACATTTAAGTTTCAGAAAAATTACAGATGAAATGATCAACAAAAATATCCAATTTTATTGCCCAAGCTCTTCTGCTTTCCTTTCCTGCAAATCAAAAATAAAAAAGAAACGATGGTCAAAATCAGTTCAAAAACAAAGGAAAATAAAGAAAAATGCAAATAAAAAAAATTTGATTCACTAAAACACAAAATGTAATGAACCCACAATTATGTGAAGGTATTTCAAAGATCATATTTAATAAAAACCGGAAATTTTATTTAAAAAAAAAAAAAAGAAAATCAAGATAAAGAATCGATCCTGTTTGCTTTTTTCATGGATTCTCCTGGGGACCAGACAGAACCTAGATCAAAATCTTAACTTTATTCTATCATTATTCAAAAATTTCAATCTAATGGTAAAAATTAAACCAAAAAAAAAAAGAATTTCAAGACAAAGAACAAACCTTTAAACACAGCCAAAGATCCCCAGATTCCAACAAAAGGGAGACCTCCGTTGAGAAATAGTTAAAAGAAAAAACAAGAAAGAAGAATCAGCGACATTAGGTGAGTAAATAATGGGAAAAGCCGGGGAGAGAAATTTGGAGCATCAAATCGGAAAACCTAGAAATTTCCGGACTCAGATTTGGGGTGATTTTTATTTTATATATACTAACGTAAAATAAATTATTTCTTTTCTTTTCTTTTTAAAATATAAAATTATTACCTGGCTTTTGAACTTTGAAGAGATTGGAGACGTGTCCAGTTCTTATACGCTAGCTTTTCCTAATCCGGATCTTACTCGGGTGCCCTGTTTTTTATGGGGTTATTTACTTTCGGTGCGGCTGTACGAAGGCAGCTGATGTGGTCATTCCTAGACCGTCTGATGAGTTTACTTGGCTTCGAGATTGGCGGCTTTTGTTTCGTTGACGGACATGACGTGACATGATTGGCTGAGAAGCATGTGCGGGTCCTAAGACGTGGACGTAGATATTTTGGTTCCAGTCGTGCTGCCGTTTGGTTTGGACATGTTTTTGTACGGATTGCGTACCCGTGGAAGATTCGTAACACTTTTTGTTACATTTGTGTGAGTATTTTTTTTAAGTGAGAAGTTATTTCCTTAAGTTTATATTTGTTATAATAATTTATTTAATTTTTTATTATTAATTGATATCATTTGTGATATCAATCCATTTAGATTTTCTATATTATATATATAGACCAGAAATAAGAACATCCATGGGTGAAAAAAATTACCTATACTATTGTACAAGCTGCTTTAAATTTCCAAAGAATTTTGTGAATGAGCTTAAATTTGGTAGGGGCTTGCGAGTGCTAGGAATAGAATTCATTGGTTATGTTAGAACTCTCTTTGTTGCCGTAAATTGGATGGCGGTTTCAGTTCACAATTGTCTTTTTCTAGCTAAAAAATGCTGGCGCCTGGTGCAACAAGAAAATAAATTATGGCCTCATGTCCTGAAAGCTAGATACTTTAGTGAGAGGTCGTTGATAGAGGTGGAGAGTTGGTAGATGTGTGGTAACATAGATGGTTGAATAAACCATGCACCTAATTATATACCTGTAATTCGAGATGATGTTCTGGTGTTCCCATCCTTTGGGAGTGGCAAACTTAATTGATCATATCTTTGCCTTTAAGCCGGAGAAGTGTTCAAGATAGAGTGATCTGCAATGAGTCCATGTCAGGAGTATTGTTAATGAAAAATCTGCATATTTTATGGCAAGGAAATATTTGGGGAGGGATAATATTGCAGCTGCGGAACTACGTTCTCCTTTATGGATGGAGACTGGCGTGGTCTGCTGGCCGGGGGTGCTTCCATTTTTGTTGAACTATTTTGTGTGGAGGCTTCTACGGGGCATTATTTCTACTAGAGATGGTCTGCACCAGAGAGGGATTCGAGTGGAGAGCTCAGGTTGTGTTTGTGGCTGTTCGACTGAATATTTTTTCATGTTTTCTTTGTGTGTGCATTTTGTGGAGAGTGATTCCACTGTAGCCATAGCCGAAATTACAAAAGAGGAGGGTAAATAATACATATTGGGATGGAGGTGGCATTATCGTGGATATCCAGGACTCAGAGGCCTCTTTGGATGCGTGCCAGTTTGTGTACTCAAAAAGAAATTTAATGAAACATATTATTTATAATATTTTATAAATATATTATAAAATTTAATGGAGCATATCCCTTACAATTTTTTATAATAAAATTATTTAATTGTAATAAAAAATTATGCGAAGATTTACTTTTTATAAATGGGGGTGGCATTATCGTTGCATTTCGGTTTGTATTAAGGATAATCTTTCATATGATAGATATGGGATTGTATTTACTAGAAAATGTAGCATTGGGTCTTTTATCCGAACTGGGAGTAATGACGAAGAAAATAAAAAAATTAATTTAAAATCGTAATATTCAAATAAGTTTAATTTTTTATTTGATATTAATTAAATTTGTATAATAAATATATATTAAGTTTAAATTAGATAGAAAATAAAAATTTTAAAAAAATTAAATTGAATTATATATTTTAAATATTTTTAAATTTTTATAAAATAAAAATAATTATTTTATATTTAAATTTATTTAATTTTAAAAAATTATATTAAAATAATATATAAAAATAAAATTTAAAAATCAATGACCTTAATCAAATGAATAGTTTGAATCAATTTGAAGCGAATCATAGGAAAATTCAGTTTAAATTTTAAAAAGTTTATAATTTTATATCACCCTTAGGGACTCTCTTGTCATTTAATTTTTTACCAAAAATACAATGAGAAATGAAAAAGCACCCTATATTCTACGCAACCAACGCACATTTCATTATCTTTGTCTCCAAGAGTCGAGGGTACCCTAAACATCAGACACAAAGCCGTAAGAAAAAGAAGAACTGAAAATGGCTCAGTGTATGAGGGCAACCTTAAACCCTCCCAAGACCCCACTTTACTCCGCCAAAAACCTTACTCAAAATCCCTTATTCCCATCAATCACTTCATTTGAAGCGAAACGCAAGTCCAGAAAGTACCCCAAAATCTCTCTTTCGGTTATGTCCAGCCAAAACCAAAGCCAACAACGAAATCCTTCTATTGATGCTTTGCTCAACTCTGGTCGCAAAGAAGAAGTTTTTGCCACCATCAAAGACTCAGTTCACAATTGTCTTTCAGAGACTAATCTTCTATCGACGGTTCCTGGTCTCAAATCCAAAACCAGAGGCAAGGTAGAAACAAAGTGTGTGTATTTATTTATTTATTTATACAAATTTGGTTAACATTTGAAAGTTGTGTGCTTTTCTTAGCAAACAAACAAAGGGTGGTGTTAAAAGGATGGGATTTTTTTTTTTTTTTAAATATGGATTTGTTTGTGCAGGTTAGAGATATTTATGATAGTGGGGATTATCTTGTTTTAGTTACAACTGATCGTCAGAGTGCATTTGATAGGATTCTTGCCTCTATTCCCTTCAAGGGCCAGGTTTTTATACGTGCTACCTTGTTGATGGTAAATATTAACAGTAGTAATTGAGATGTAGTATCATTGTTGGAATTTCAAATTTCAGGTTCTTAATGAGACGAGTTTGTGGTGGTTCAATAGAACACAACATATTACTCCAAATGCAGTTGTGTCGGTACCAGATAAAAATGTTACAATTGCTAAGAAATGTTCTGTCTTTCCTGTTGAATTTGTTGGTGAGTATCTTTGATACTCTTACTGTTCATTTTGCCACATGGAGGGTGGTTAATGGGAATTGAATGATTTCACTGTTATAAACTTGTACTGTGAATTTCCTTGGTTACATTTCATGATTAGTAGCTATTCCTGAAGCTTGGATTATGGACCAAGTTCCAATCTATCAATTAAAGCAATCAACGAGTTTTCCTTTGTTCATTAACAGCATGTAAAATAGTGAACGTATTCATAATTTTTAGTTTTATTATATTTAGACGGGGTAATTTCATAAGGTATGGAAGATAACGACTTGTTTAGTTTCGGAATAGATAACCGAATTTCACATGGTCCATTTGCAAAAATTTGTTTCTTGATTTGGTCTTCTATGTAAGTTTAATTGATTTTTTTGTTTTTAAATTTCTGTATCAAATGGGGGTTGAATTGCCATGGTTTCAAAGTGATTTAAGTTTTCCATTTCTGTATGCCAACGTTATCATTTAGGCTTATCGCAGTCATCTTGTTTAAAATCTTCATCTGATCTAAAATTTGGTGCTATATGCAGTTAGAGGGTTTGTGACAGGAAGTACTGATACATCACTGTGGACAGTGTACAATAATGGAGTTCGGAGTTACTGTGGCAATTTACTTCCAAATGGTGAGGTTTCTGTATAGGGTTAATATGCAGTTAGGGTTTTAACTCACTTTCTGTTTAGTGGTTTAATATGTTTGTTATAGGTTTGGTAAAAAATCAAAAGTTAACTGCAAACATACTTACACCAACGACTAAAGCTGAGGATCATGATGTTCCTGTAACTCCAGATGAGGTTGATCTTTTTTCCCCAAATTTAAACTTTGACATGTGTGCACACATGCACACATTCATGCGCATATATAAATTATAAAGAAAAGAACAAGACCCTTCATCTTTCATAATGCTTCAAAGCTTTCTTCTTTGCTCACATCCGCCCCTTCAAACTAGGAAAGGCTCAAAAAAGACTGGGGTCCTGTTGGCTAATCTTAGGATAGTGTTGATTGGTCTCTGTTTATCTACAGGATGAGTTATTTCAAGTGGTGCATTCTCCTTGCAGATTATTGAAAAAGGATTGATGACTCGAGCTGACTTTGATGAAGCAAGAGAAAAAGCTTTAAGTTTGTTTGAGTATGGACAGGTGATTAAGATTCTGTTCATAAGCTTCATGTGCTTTCTTGATTTAATTTTTTATGGTGCACATAAGACAATATCAATCAACATACAAAAATTCTTTGAGATGAGATCAAATTATAAATCAGTATGTTAAAACTTAAAATGAACAAGAGGCTTTATATATTAAAAGTACACAAGAGAATAAAAAGTAAACAAATATTGAATTGTATTTAGTGCATTGACAACCTGTTGAATGGGATGAAAATATTGCCTTTGGCATTGAGAGTTGCTTCCCGATCTGTTTAAATCCCCTAGTTTTGTTAAAAACCATTTTATTACTACTTCACTGTTTTACGGTGTTAGTAATGCTCTGTCGGTAGTTAAAATGTTCCTATGTGATATGTCAAGCATTGTAGCGTATTTAGAGCAATCCTGGGACTCTCTTTATGTATGTGGGTGTTTGTACTTTCTACAACCAAACACTTTCATCATCAGTTATTAAAACATGATGGATTATTTCTTTTTATATTTTCACCTCTACTGCATGTTGCTTGATGATCTTTACTGTATTGTTTAATGCAACTGACTTTATGATTTCTATGATTTTGTTGAAAATACAGCATGTAGCTTTGGAGCATGGCTTGATTTTGGTAGATACAAAATATGAATTTGGAAAGAGTAGTGATGGTTCAATTCTATTGATTGATGAGGTTAGATGCCATTTTCATGAAAAGATTCCCTGCTCTTATACACACATTACACATGCAAACATGTGCACTCACACAAACACATCTGTGTGTTCATGCATATATAGGCATGAAGAATTCACACAAACTGACAGTAAATGATGGGTTTTGCAACTTGTTTTGTAATTCTAGGTGCATTCACCTGACTCGAGTAGATATTGGATTGCTAATTCTTATGAAGAGCGCTTTCAGAAAGGTCTTGAACCTGAAAACATTGACAAGGTATTTAGTGAATAGTTTATGCATATCTGACTTGATGTTTAGGGACAAAAAGGTGGTCTTCCTGCCAGCACACATTTGAAGATTGTTGATTATCATTTTTAAGTTCCTCAGTGGCCATGTGCTGAGAAAATTTTCTGAGTTTTAATAAGTAATTATTTATGGAGTTTATAGGAGTTCTTGAGGTTATGGTTTAGAGATAACTGCAATCCCTATGAAGACAAGGTAAGTCACATTAAGAAGTTAAATTCTATGCTCTTTGATGTCTGTTCATCAGAGGAAATATTGTAAATCTCATTTGATGATGCACTCCTTAGGTCCTTCCTGATGCCCCTGAAGAACTTGTCTGCGAGCTTGCTTGGCGGTATGTTTTCCTTGTTATCATACCTTTTAGTTAGTCACAGAATATATGCTATTAAGAATTTAAAGGGAAAAGCAAAAATGAAACCAATGTCTTATTCACTTCAGATTACGTCTTATTTCTCACATACTATTTCTTAACCATTTCACTTATCAATTGTAACACACTGTCATTGTTTTATCAGCTCTTGTGTGTAGTATGTTGTGATGCTAGCCTTTACAAAACATGGCTGTATGGACCTAATTTTACAAGGTTGTAGAATTTGGTAAACAGTTTTTAGTAATGGTAAATTGTTTATAGAGAAAGATGATTATTATGGTTTGGGGTGCGTTTTGGATTGAGATCCTCACAATTACTTTTTTGTCCATTTCTTTTCAATGCATTCATCATGGTTCACACGAGTGTGGTGCAGTCATTAATTGTCTTTGTGTATTCTAGACGTGTGAACAGTGATGATAGTTGTATTGAAAGATAACTGAGAGGAGCCAACGTATGTGTTTCAGTCAATGTGTTTTGGCGTACCTTGTGTTGCTTCTTGATGTAGAAACATTTTGACAGTGTTTTATGATTGAAGTGCTTTGAATAATGTCCATTTGCGTTGATGTTAACCTAATGCCAGATACATCTTTTTATACGAGACAATAACAAAATCAAGATTTGAGACGCCATTGACGAAGGTAAGACTCAGCACTATAGATGCCTTTTTGATGTGTTACCATGCAAAGTGACAATTGGATTTTTTGTTCTTGCAGGAGCCAATACATGATCGAATCTCGCAAAATGTTTCATCCGCATTGTTATCTTTGCAGTAGCTCAACAAGATCAAACAAGAGCTCATGGTTTTCCTAGGATGGATTTTATAGTGAAACTTTAAATGAGCATTCAATCATTAATAGAGTTTTAAGTGTTTTTTTCCTGTGATTTCCTTTATGGAGAATAGGCTTTCAGAATCCCAAGGCTTTTGGTAGATGAAAAGGACAAGTTGGATTGCCTCGATTAGCCTTGTGCACTTGTTTTGCCTTTAAATCTATAATTAGTACCACCATTTCAATGGATTCAAAGAAAGATTAAATAAATGTCTGACATATTTGTCTCGGTCTTTAATAATGAATGGATGCATTAATAAATTTAATACATGAATGATGCAGGCCAATGCACCTTATTTTGCTAGTTGTGTTGTCGTAGGCCTTTTTGGTTTCCTGGTAAAGAGGGAGAAATCTGTATTTTCAATGTTTGTTGTCATGAAACAATAGCACCATTTCATTAGTCTTGTCATGAGATCCAATAATACAAGTTTTGCTCAAACATGCCATATCAACTAAAGCAATCTGTCATTTTAATTTTTCCAGCATTTTCATGTGTCTGATATGTGTATGCGTGAGGAAACGTCAATACTACCAAACTATAAAAAATCATTGGCAGACCATTTAGTTTTGTATCAGTAGATATCGATTGTGATAAATTTCAAATTTACTAGCATTGTATTGTACTCCTTTTGGTTACAAAGTTGCAAATGTAAATAGCAGTTTAACCAAAATAATGGCCAGACATGGTAATTAAATACCTTGTAATTTTATGGCTGCTGTAATGGTTTCAATGCAGAACAAGGCCCTAGCGGCATCCATCTAGAGCAGCTATGCAGACCCTTGTGCACTCCATTTTTCTGTTTAAAAGACGATAGAATTTGATTATCATCAAGAATGAACACCTTTACTTCAGATGTAACAACCAGCTGGGCCGAATCAAGGGCAGTTTTTAATCGGGACCATAAGTCATCTTTTTTCCTTTACAATAGAACCTCTTTCATCCCCAAAAACAGCTGAAATTAGGAAGCATTGGTGGCATTAATCCCTGCAGTCAATTTTACTTGCTTGTCGAAAGCTTGAACAAGGGTCGAAATTTCATCATCCATCTCAAGTTTATCAGTATCCATCATTTCAAGGATATCATGAGCTGGTCTCTTAGCCTGAAGGTGGATTCTAAGCAATGATTTATAAATTGGTGAACTTGCAAGACCCATACGCTGAATATCTCTAATAAAGTTGTTTGCCTCTTCCAAATTCCCCTGCTTCTCGAAGTATTCAGCAATGGCCACAAGAATGTGTTGCGATGGTCTCCAATGACAATCTTTTAGCATAGTGAAACCTTTCTTCATAGCATTGATGGCCTTTACCATGTTATTGCTTCTCAACCACCCCTCCGTTAGAATTTCCCACGTCTTGTAATTGGGACACCCACCTTTCTCCAATGAGCGGAGATGCAGTGACTCAGCTTTGTCCACCCATCCATTCCGCATGTATGCACCCAAAAGGACATTAGAGACTCTGATATCATACTTCAGGGAGTTGGACTCCCATTCCATAAACACCCTCTCAGCTTGAAAAAGATCACCTAGCTTAACCAAGCACGACAATATGCACGTATAATTGGCACAAGTCATTCTCCCACCCACTGCTTTACTGGCTTCCCAAAGCCGAAGAACCTCACCCTTATTGTTCAAAGATGTATATTGAGTCATGAGGAACATATAACCCAAGCGCTTACTTGCAGACAGCTTTGATTCTGCAGTTGTGAGGGCAACAACTGCTTTCTCAACAAGACCTGAATTGGTATAAATATTAGCTAAGGTAGACATCGTGCTCCACCCCACTTTGACATTCTCATCCCTCAGCATTTCTGCACAAACGGCCTCTGCTTCTGCAACCCCAGATAATTGAGCACAAGCATCCATCCAAAGGTTGTAGGATAGAACATTTTTGCGTATTTTGTTTCGTGTCATTTGCTCAATAACCAGAGGTACTTTTTCATACTTAGATGTCGCCATGTACAGCTTCATCATTTCAGTAAATGGATGGGGGGTGAGGGTCAGCCCCAAAGCAGCCAGTTTACTCATGAAAGACTCGGCTTTTTCAGTGTTCCTTTCTTTTACAAAACCATTGAGAAGAGGGAGACAAGCCGCTTTCTGTGAAGCAGTGTTGGGTAAACGATTGAAATATTCTTCAGCCGCTGTTAAATCACCCGTCTTGATGAGCAATTCCACTTTACAGGCATGATCAGCAGCTGACATCTTTAAACCTTTTTGTGTTTCCTTCCATGTCAAAATCTGTTTTTTTTTTTTTCACAAAATAAATTTAGTAATACAAAATTTAATATAAATAAATGGCAAAAAGAAAAAAAAAACCATTTTCCTAGAAAATCATACACTAATTTTTCCTACCCAGGAAATTCATCTTTATAATTTTTATTTTGTCTTCCCAGAAATTTCTTCCAATTAAATACAAAAATGTACTATTTTTTTTTTTTTTGCTTTATATTACACTATGAACAAATTCTGAAGATGAAGACAAAAGAAAGGAACCTCGAGGGCCTGATTGTAGCGCCTAGATTTGAGGAGAATGTTGGGAATTAATCGGAGCTCCGAATTGTCAACCTTATGACCCGAATCCACCCAATTTTGAAGCACCCTGGTTGCACTTGCCGTTGGTGATTTCAGCCTCAAAATTCTCCTCTTTAAACTTTCCTTGCTACTAGCAGAAGCAGTTTTTACACGGGCCCTCCACCGCGTAATTCGGGGACTCAACAGAACTTATCAGCCTCCGCCATGTGCCGATCGCAAGCTTATTGCCTCCATTGCGTTTGAGATTACAGAAAATCGAGTGATTCGCCATGGACAAAAAGAAAAAATCTGCCTCTGCTCTCAAAGATCCTTAAGCGCTTAAGAGTTGAGAGAGAAGGCTGAGAAAGAAGTGAACGGTTTGCCACGTGGATCACTTAGTATTAAACGCTGCCGTTCAATGGGCTAAAACCTACAATGTGAAAAGTAAAAGCCCTTAAACCCCTCTCTTGCATAAAACACTGAACTTTCCAGTTGTAATAATTCACATTTCCATATCTCAACAAATTTTCTCTTTTTTTTTTTCCCCTTTAAATATCCTTCAAATTTGGTTCAAGGGTTAGTTCTCTAAAATGGGAAGATTCAACTGGCTAAGGCTAGTAAGTGCCCTCAACCCAAATTTATCTTAACCAATTTTTTTGAATTCAATTTAATTTGAAGAATAATTCTTGTTTTTTTTTTTTTACTATTTGTTGATGATTTTCCTTGCCTAATTTTGACTTGTAGTGTCGACGACATTGGGTTTCAATCATGCCTGTGGAATCGGCGATTGATGGAGGCAATGGGGTTAGGAAATTTTCTACATTATTCCAATCGTTGAATCGTGAAAGAGGTAATGCTCGTTTCTTCTAAAACCGATGAGTACCTTAATTTTTAAATGCACATTTCTAATTAGCTAATAGTAATAAATTATCTCTCTATTTTATTTGGAATAAGCTTTGCACAGTTCCAGTTTTGGTATTGGGAAACCTTTTGATTTCACAGCCACTGGAATGCCACCGAGAGAGCGTTATTTCCATGCAACAGGTTTTTTTTTTTAATTTATTTTTTAACTTGAAGATTTTCAATTTTTTGGTTATGAATTCAAGTTTTCTTAA
Source organism: Durio zibethinus (assembly GCF_002303985.1). Next base: position 30,981,931 of record NW_019167937.1, on the reverse strand, counting down.
GTTAATGCATATTTCTAGGGTCAGGCTGCTCTGCTAAACAAGATTACTATGAAATTCTTGGATTGCCAGAAAATGCTACTCGAGAGGAGATTAAAAGGGCGTATCATGCAGTGAGTAGATAGATGTTGGCATTTGCTCTATCCAAAATAAATTCTTGACTTAATTTTATTGATTGATATATAGAAAATAGAAACCATTTGAGGAATTGTTTTTATGGTTATTTTTGGTTATGTAGCTTGCCAAGAAGTACCATCCTGATGCAAATAAGAATAATCCTTCTGCAAAGAGGAAGTTTCAAGAGATAAGAGATGCCTATGAGGTTTGTAGTTTTGTTGTTGTTGATTAATCTCAAATTTTTATCCTTCCCAATGACAGAATAAATAATGACAGAATAAATACAAAAGTCTAATCTTGGATATTTTTTCAAATCTTGTTAAAAATTTTCCATTCATCCTTTTGTTCTTGTCATTGTAGACTTTGCTAGATTCGGAAAAGAGGAGAGAATATGACAGGGTAATGATACTCTCCCCCTCCCCTTTTCCTGGTTTGTTGTTGTTGCCTTTTTTTGCCTCTACAAATGAAACTCTGGCACAGTTTTGTTACTATTGGTGCTTAGGAAAATGTTGCCACCAAGTCTTATTCAGATGGGGCTTTTGAATTATCTGCAATTTAATGTTTGTGGTTTCTAAATTAATTGAATTGCTGTGAATCTTTTCGAAGAAGATGCATGCTAGAAGTTCAGAAAACATGGAATATGGTGCAAATGATGCTGAAGGGTTTAGATTCTACGATACAAGTGGTGCACAAGGGTTTAGATATACTTATCAAACAGGCTTCTCTGATTCATTCTCTAAGATATTTTCTGAGGTATTCATTGTTCCCTCTTTTTATTCTTGTGTTCATGGAATAGGTTGTCATGATTTTAAAATGCTGAAAACTTCTTGTGTTGCAGATATTCCAAGACGAGATGGATCAATTTGCACCAGATATCCAGGTCAACAAATTTTCTCTCCTGAATTTTTCTACTAGCTTCATACTTTGGATTTTCAAGTTAAAATATGTTCAGTTTGGGATTTTTTAGACAGAGCTGTTACTCTCTTTTTCTGAAGCTGCTAAAGGATGCACAAAGGATCTATGTTTTGATGCATTTGTTCCTTGCGATTCTTGTGGTAAGTATAGCTAAAAGTTCATTGGAATCATGTTGCATTCAAGAATCATTAAAGCACAAATGTAGTCCTCTACGTGCATTAATCCTTCTGCTTCTCAATTTATGTTTGTTCAAAATTTGGTATGCATTCTCGTTACTGTTAGAAATCAAGTTTTGCTTAATTTGTTGCAAATATTTTCCAGCATCTTGTTGAATGTATTTCTCTACTCTTTCCATTTGTTTGAAGGATGGATTCCTTTCCTCTTTATAGATGATATAGTTTTCTCACGCCTTGTTTATTGCTTAATGCAGACGGGCGTGGCTATCCACCTAATGCCAAAGTGAAAGTTTGTCCAACTTGCAGAGGCACAGGGACGGTGAGTTTTTTGATGATCTATTTTTATGGTGATTAATATATAAATCGTTACAATAGGGTTTACTTTCTGAAGATAATACATGTTACCTTCTATTTATTATACTGTATTAACTCGTAGCCAGGTTACAATTCCTCCTTTTACATCAACATGCAACACTTGTAAAGGATCAGGACGAATAATCAAGGTCTGATGCCATTTTCAGCAAACCCCATTCTTCTTTGACTTATGTCATGTTAACATGGTTTTACACTTATGATCCAGGAATACTGTATGTCATGCCAAGGATCAGGGGTTGTTGAAGGTGTCAAGGAAGTTAAAGTTACATTACCTGCAGGTAGATATTAGATGCTTGTCTTTGATGAAACATTTTTTCAAGTTCAGATGTTCGAGAGGTAGGTTTGATTGTTAGCAGTTCATATAAAGAAGGTGGTTGCCCATGGATTTCTTATACGGTTTAGCATATAGCTTTGAGTGTTCAATGCTTCTTAAGTAATACAGTTTTTGTTAATTAACCCATCTCTATGACAAGTACTACCTTTGGTTTCTGCATCTTGCATGGATATAACCTTTGTTTGCATAAGTGGTCTACCTTTACTGTCACAAAAATATATGTTGCTTAAGATAGTAGCATTAAGTTTGTTGATTTTGGTTGTTATTCTTCTAAAAAATGGATAAGGTGTGGATTCTGGAGATACAATACATGTACCAGAAGCTGGTAATATTAGGCGACAAGGAAGTCAACCTGGTAACTTGTTTATTAGAATAAAGGTGCAGTTCCTTCTATTTCCTAATCTTTGTGAAGCTCACTTAAGGGCTAGTTGCTTAAAGTTGATTACGTGCAAGTGTAGATTCATATGTGCATTTCATAATTTATGGTCATCGGATTTATGGCTCTACTTGTCATTTGAGCTGGCATACATGCTACACATTTGAAACTAGCATATGACGAGTTTTAAACTTGATTTGAGGACATCAAATAGGCTAGTAGATAAGTAAATATCTAATTACTATTTGATGGTTAAGATATACATCGTCCTTGCTTTCTGAACTTTGCTTTTATAATTTAGGTGGCAGATGATCCTGTCTTTGCAAGAGATGGTGCAGATGTTTATGTCAACTCTAATATTAGCTTTACTCAAGTAAGAATTTGTGCTTGTTTGTGCACCATCTGGCTAGATCAGATGTGATATTTCACCCACATTCAAAACATTTGATGTAGAACTCTTATTTTTCTCTACACTTCTATATGTTCTTTGTTTCCTGATGTCGTTTGTTTCACCTTGATCTTTTTATATGCTTATACTATATTATCTCTTATTATTAGTGAAGACGTCTCAGTTGATTTCTAAGTGTGTGCATAGTTGCTGCCTTTTTCAACTAAATTTTATGTTGTCAAACAATTTTATAGATTTGCAAACAGAATCCAAATAATTCTACTTATAATTGATGTTTGCTTTTCTTACAGGCAATTCTTGGTGGTAAAGTTGAGGTGCCTACACTGTCAGGGATGATTCAAGTGAAAGTAATACTTTTGGTTTTATGCTACTCTTTTATTTGTTTGTGCATTACACTTTGGTAAGAATTACCGAAAGGCAAAAGAAAATATTTATGTAAATTTTCTAGTATTAGAGGAGGTAGTCCAGATATGAAAAATTAAGTACTGAATCTTTAAATATCATTGGACATGAGCCTCAGTTTTATCATGATTTGGACTGTTAATTTTTAACAATCCACATGCATCAATGTATTCAACATTAACCATTTTGTGTTTTGGACATGTGAAACGTAGGCCTATTTGTGCACCAATTAGGAGAAATGAGCTTCTATATTTAGGAGAGACCAAAACTTCTAGAGGTAGACTATTAAAGATGTGGATGCAAGTAATAAGAAATGATATGAGGGCTAAGGAAGTAGATGAAAGGATTGTTGTTGATAGAAATGAGTGGTGCAAGAAGATTCAAAATTACGACCTAACATGATTCCTTTTTTGGCCTTTTATATGACTGACCCCAAAGTTATGAGATATAAGGCTTAGTTTTTTGTTGTTGTTGTTGTTGTCGTTGTCAGATACCAGAAGGATGTCAACATGGACAACTTCTTGTTCTAAGAGGCAAAGGTATGTTTAATCATTCTTCCCTACTGTCCCACATCCTCTCCCTGTTTCTTTGTGCTGCTTGAATTTATTCTCTTGTGCGGTTACCTGCCATAAATGTGCTTTCTTTTTGAGTTTCTGCAGGACTGCCAAAGCATGGTTTTCTAGTATATCATGGAGATCAATATGTCTGTTTCCGTGTTAATTTGCCCACGTAAGCTTCCTTTATTTTATTCCAGTTTATATTATTGGTTGGGTTATTTCTACATTTACGACTGATGATATGAAGATATATATAGATGTGTTTGGAGAGCAATGCACCAAAGATATTTCATTTCTTTGAAGTATACATAGTTGTCTTCCTGTTTGAAGTGAGGTCTGGCCATTAGAAAAATTATCGTGATGCTTATTAAGAGGAATTCTTCCTCAAATTTGTGCCCTGGTGATACTTCTTGCAAAGTTCACTTCTTTTTTTTTTTTTTTTTTTTCTCTCCTTTAATGTGAGGTGAAGTGGTTAATCAGCTAACACTTTTTTAATTCACTTTACTAGTTCATCAAAATATAAACTGAAAGCTAAGCATACTATACCAGTCAATGTGCATTTGGGGGAATCATGTTGCCTTGAAAATGCTCAACCTTATTATTTTTTAACTTTGCTGATATCGGGCATTTCTGCTGCATGGAAATGGAAACTTTCATCATGGTTGTCAAATATAAGTACTCAGTTTCGAGATTACCTGTTACTTTAGTGATCATAAGATGTTTTACTTTCAACTTACAAGTCATAGCTAGCAAGGTTTTTCAATAAAATGCTAAGTGATCCTTAAATGGTTTAGATACATGAGTGCTTGCTATATCCAAGTATCAGACTTTATGAGCTGGAAGAATCGAAGTTCAAACATGGCAGCCCTTTGTTCCATCTGGGTCATTAATATTTGTAAACTATAGCCTCTGTTCTAACCCCTATGTCAATTGTGGTTGATGATTTGGTAACCGCTATCATTCGTGTCTTGTCAGTCCAAAGATGTCACAGCATTCTGTTACATGAGTTGTTATTTTGCTGTTTTGAAATGTGAGTGTTCCTCATCTGAGCTTATTGTTGATACTGTATGGAAACTTTCTTTTGCCAGAACTGAGGTTATCTTTTATGTATCTTACATTTTGTTTGGTAGGAAGGAAAGAAAGAAAGGGGACAGGAAGAAAAAAGTTTTAATCTAATGGTTGAGCTACATCACTTGTGCTATTTTGTAGAAACCATTAGCTTAAAGCATTTTCCTTCCTACTAATAGAGCCTTAGACAAACATACTAATGTGAAAATGTTGGAAGGAATTATTGTGATTATTACTTTTGAAGCCCGAGTTCTGTGCAATTTAGACTCTATGAAAAACCACATTTCCTAATTTTTTTATTCTGTCATACTTTTTTTCCTTCCTACCCCCCCTCTTCAGTGCGATAAATGACCGGCAACGTGCTATTTTAGAAGAACTTGCAAAGGAGGAATTTGATAATGAAAATGACAGCACTATTGAAGGCAGTTGGTAAGTATACATAACAATAAGGCTTGTTATCTGATAATTCCAGTTATTTCAAAACTCATTTACATCATTATTTTGATGAGTTCAGATTTTGACACATTTGTTCTAGGCATAATACAATTATTTGCATGATCTCAGCTGTTTGGCATCAACATGTACCAAAGGTGATAGCTGATCTTATCATTGAGAATGTCATCATGTTCCTGATTTACATTTCTTCAGAAAATGGTTTAGCTTATCTTCTGAGTAGATTTTAGATTAGCTTTGGTTCAGACTTCTGAGCATTTGGTTTGAATTAAATACATTTGCAATTTCTCTAGCATGCATTAGTTACCTGAATTTTCACTGGGTAATGTTGGGTCCTTCAGTAACTATTCTTATTGTAATGAAGACCCTGAAATGGACAACAGGCTTTATCAGCAGCTATCTACTGGTTGAACTTACAGGTGGGAGACAATTCTTGAGCATGTGATGGGTCCCAAGTTTTTGATTGAGTTTTCTCTACTCTTGCTAATCCTGCTCGTCCTGAATAAGACGATAGGCTAAACTGACACAAGGCAACGAAGATACGCATACCAATGGAGGATATAGGAAATGGGTTCCCCCTTTTTCGGGAGGGCTCGTTCTATTTTTAGACGGTTCAATTCTCTTAACAGTAGTTTCATGATTCATCTGGTTACTAATTATAGGGGAATCAAAAGAATGCGTCCTTTTTTCTCACTTTTTGGTCTTGTTATAGTGCTCTTGTTTGCACAAAGTATTTGTTGTATAGCACTTGCTTTTCAACCATACAATAAATGGCAGGCCCAAAAATATATATATATACAATAAATGAAAGGGTACATTCATTTTACTTGTTGTATAACTTGTATCCTTGTTCTTTTTGCTTCATTTCTTCAAGATGTATAGCAATGCGGCGCATGCATTGTTTAATTATAAGACTTTGAGGAACTACCAAGTCTATTTTCATATTATTACACAGTTTTTTTTCTTATTATTATTTCATTATTAGTTTAATAGCTTCTCAACAACCGATTTCACATCTATTTTGAATGTTCATTTTTTCTTTGGTATAAAGAGGTTGTAGCCCGAGAATAGAGGAAGAGCAGAAGAGGATGCAATTGTAAGATTTGAATTTTAAATTTACTTAATGTCGTTTTTTAATGTTATTGTAGGAATTGATCGAGTTAAGTTTTCTTAATTTTAGTATCATCCAAGAAGCTAATAACAATAATAGTATATTCATACATAAAAAAACACAAGGCATGCATGATGCTGATCGATATATATGTATGTATATTGTGAACCTGAAGTCATAGGAAATCAAATCGATACATGAACATGCAAAGGTAATTTCTAAAATAACTAGGATAAATTTCTTCTTTTGTATATGTGCGAGCAATGTTCCCATCAACTATTAGCCAAACGAAGTTGGAACTTGGAATTGCTCGGATCACCGATATTTAAACACTCTCCAGACGATTGGGAGCTGATGGCATCTCCGTTTCAAGGGCTCGTTTCTTTTTCCTGGTTTGCTTGATTTCACCGTAGAAGTATGAAGCGAAGCCCCACAGTGAAAGTGCAAGAGCCACTCCCTTCTCTGCTTGAAATCTTTCTTTGTAGAAAATCACTGCCAGAATCTCTGTTACGGGTAATAGAACAGCAATTATAATACCGGATAACAAAGATGAGGCACAAAAGATTACTCCTATTGCTCCCAAGAAGAAACACTGCCATATTATTGCACTCCAAATCGAAACAACGTAATATTTTGTTTCCCCAAGCCCGAATTCTCTTGCTTCCCTTGGAATTACCTGCAAAAAATGTAACATTTCAATGTTGTTCATAGCTAGACTAAATGTTTAACTAAATAAAAATAAAACCCACAAAAAAAATGCTTTTCCACCAAATGATACGACTTTTTTTAATAAGAAAACCGAAATTGGGGATAAAAAATTGCTAATGTTGAAATTTATACCACTTTTTAAGGATTATTAGATGAACCATTTGGACCAAATCTTGAGTTTATATTGATTTTTTGACTTTAAATTAAAAACCTTATCATGATCAAGATTGAGAAAGCTGGTTTTAGTTTACTTTCTGAAAGGGGTTTTCTGAATCTTAGAAAAGATTTATAGTAGCTAATTTATGAAAGTGGCTTTGAGTTGTATCTTACCTTTTTATCTCATCATATCATGATCAAGATTGAGAAAATTGGCTTTAATTTATCTCGAGATCTAGAAATTAGTTAAACTATATATAATAGTAGATTTCGTTGGACGCTAGATGGAATATACTTTGGCCGGAAAGAGATGATAGAAAGAGACAGAAAAGAAACCTTGAAATCGTTGTTAACCAGCATTCCAACGGTGCAAAAAATAGTAGCAAACAAACACATCACCAACTGAATTTCCATCACAAGGGCGTAGCTGATTTCTTGCTTTGCCTTCTTGTACGTTAACTCCACCAAAGGCAAGATAAATCCATACAAAGCCGATGCAGCCAAGGTCATTAGAAATCCTGAAACATATTCCCTGTTTGATTCATTCGCAGGACGGTCACTGCCCGTATGCAAAGCTAAAACACCTGCTCCAATCGTTAACAAGAAAACAGAGTTTATGGAATAAGAAGTGAACTTTTGCTTCACCAAAAGAAAAGCAAACCCTGCTGTGAACGCCAACTGCGACGCAATGATTAAAGAAGAAGTTGAAACCGGAAGACGGGCCATGCCAAAGGCGTAGAGGTAGTCATCAAGGCCAGTCAGGGTTCCAATTACCGCGACGGCAATGAACAAGGGAGGTTTCATGAAGAAAAGCTTGTTTTCAGAACTAGGTTGGGTCCTGGAACGGTACATGTAAGCACAAGCTATAGGGAAAAGGATGATGGGCCAACCACCAGTCTGAAGCCAGCTCGAGAACCAGACTCGTTTCCCACCATGGATGAAGTAGAGGCGCATCAGAAGTGGACCGCCACAGTTGCCTATAGAAAGGATGATGCAGTTTATTACTAGTAAAGCTTTTCTCATGGTGGTGTTTGGTTCAGGTTCCTTGACGACCTCCATGGATTAATTACGGAGAAAATAATGGAGCGTCCTTTTTGTGTGTGTGGAGAGTGTAATTATAGTCATATGAACGCAGATTTGGCATCGAAGTGAGTGACAAAAGAAGAGGTCAATTATTTGTATCAAGTAGTGGGAAGAGCCCTAAAACATGAGGGTGAGATATCATATCCGCAATTCTTGACCAACATCTGAAAAAAAAAAAGAAGGTAATCGTCTCTAAGTAATTATTTTAGCAAATTAATTTAAAATATATATTCACTTAATTAGTTTAAGGTTTAAAGTTTAATTTTTTTATATAAAAAAATTCACAACTAAAAGATAAAGAAAAAAAGTTTGTGTTAAAATTTAAATTTTAAAGTATCACTTTTTAGACACGATCACTTAAACAAATTAAATTAAGTTTAGAATTCAAAGTTTAAATATTTTAAATATTTGTTTTTATTTTTAAATCCATCGACCTCTTATCAATTTATAAAATGAATTTTATTAACGACTGATTTAATATAAGTATTATTTTAAATTATTATATTAAATATCATTTTTATCTAGTACATTGAAAATCAATAAATCATCAAATTGACCATCAACTACCATATCTCTTAATATAAAAATATTGCTAGAAACAATAAATTAACTATATATCCTTAAAAAAATACTTTTAGAACACTTGATAATAAATTTTTAAAAAAATTAATTATTTATAAATTTAACTTTTCACAATTCTTCTATCAATTCATGACTATTATAATAGCTGGGAAAAATAAAACAAGGTGGGGTAACAAGATTTAAAGATCAGTACAATGAAACTACATTTTATTTTCGTGAATCAAAGGAGTTGATTTATATGGCTATGGGGCATTTTTTTTTTATGTTATGGCTAAATATATATTATAAGAGTTTATATTTAATGTATTACCAATATATAAATTTTATATATTATCAATGAATTAAATGTTATCATTTTATTAATAAATAAATATGAATTTTTAAAATAAATATACAAAATTAATATTAAAAAAAACTCGTTCATTAACAAGATAATATTATTTTATTTATTAATAATATATAAAATTTATACTTTAATAGTGCATCAAATATAAATCTATTATATAATAATACATAAATTACTGGTGTTTATGTATATTCACTAATTAAAGATAATTAGGATGCCTTGGAACTTGATTCTAGGACTTTGGTTTGCACCAATATAATTGTTTAAGCAAAGCCAATAATTTAATTGCGGCAGATTTAAAAACTATGCCTAGGTAGCTACTTTCAGTTATTAAATACTAATGACTTAATTTCTTCGTGATCATGATTCATGACCCATTAGCAACGTGGAGGACTGAATTACTAATATATTTTATATAAATAAAATCAAGACATACCGATTGTTCAAGATCCATTTTACCAAGATTAAGGGGTAAAAAATTAATCCATAATCAATGTGATCTTTTTTATACTATAACTAAGCATCGAGATTACTTAAACTCGAATATAAACCTTACAACATGTTATTTGGTCAAGAGATTGTTGGGCCATCGATTTGATCTTGTAATGTTATTGTTATTTGTGATGAAATTGCATGGTGATGATATTGACATGGTTGAGTCAAGGTCACAAGGTGGAGCTAAGCTAGCTAAAAAGGCTAGGTAGACAAAAAAGCTGAGCTGGCTGAAAATGCTGAAATGAAAGAAGAAGTTGGTTATGGCAGGATAATGGAATATTGGAGTCAGTGGCACAACAAGAAGCAACAAAAATGAGTATGCTGAAGACAGTTATAGAGCTGACAGAATAATTGGTTGATTTTTATTACTATGTGCTTAATTTTCATTGGACAGATTTTAGAATTATAATGTCAGCACATATATTAAATATAACCACCTTGTACATGTAGTTGAGGAGTATGAATGAAATTTACAATTTCTCTCTATTCTCTCAAACTCTCTCTTTCTCTATTCGGGTCTAGTCTTTCATTTATTTGATTTCCCTTTCTTCAACTGACTCATTACATAACAAATTGGTATCAGAGCTTCCTAGATCCAATCTGGGTAAGCAAAACAAATTTAAATTCATGGCAGAAGGCACCAGATTTACCAAGTTATAGGAACAAGTCTAGGCTCTTCAAGAAAAAATGAGAGCAGAACCAAAATGGTGGGAGGCCCAACGGAGTAACATTGAAGCTAAGCTGGCTGAAAATAAGAGGAGTATTCATTTGGTACTCGAACAGAGGATATTCTTGAATCTCAACTAGCTGAAAATCAGAAGTATATTACCCAAGTCGTTAAGCTATTATCACCACAGGGAGCAAAAACGAGTTAGTCTAAGTTAAGAGGTATTGAAAGTTCCACCAACAATCAACTTACTCCATTGTCTCAGTTCAAAAAAAAGGTAAGGCCCTTGTACATATTACTGTGATAGATGATCAAGGTAAATATACTTATAAAAGTGATGAACCTAGAATTTAGCTAAAAACTAGCCTGAAAACAAGAGCTATTTCTTTCAAAATAGTGCTAGACAATATAAAATGGGTGATTTCGATGCTAGAAATAACTCAATACTATAGGAAATGTATATGCCCTAAGACCCAAAATAGAACTTTTTGTATTTGATGGTAGCAACCCAAGAGGATGGCTTAAAAAATGTCAAAAATATTTTGCTATATTCTCTATTAGTGACCATCAGAAGCTTGAAATTGCTACTATATATTTAACTAGGAGAGCTGAAGTGTGGTTTGATGGTTATGTTATGCAAAGGAACATGGTGACTTGGCAACAATTTACTAGTGATCTATGTTTAAGGTTCTGTGATAGAACTTGTTCTAATATTGTAGAGGAGTTTAATAAGTTCAACCAAAAAGGGTCAGTGGATAAGTGTTAAGAGAATTTGAGGAATTAAAACCTTATATGTTGCAGTTTAATCCCCATTTAACAAAAGAATATTTTGTTTCTAGCTTCATTAATGGGTTAAAAAAAGATTTAAAGCTCAGGGTTAAAGTAAATGAGCCTAGTAACCTTACTGCTGCATACAAACAGGCCAAGCTACATGAATTGTCCATTGAATTTGAAAACAAAAGGTTTAGACATTTCCCAAAACCAACATTACTTTCAATATTGGACCTTACTCGAAACCAATACATTCAATTACCAACCAAACACTAAAAATCACCTAAAATGCCTCATCTATAACCAATAAACAACAATTGATATAGCAAATGAGGGCACAAAACTTGTGTTTCAAATATGGTGAATGATTTTCTCCTGGACATGTGTGTAAGTTCAAACAACTTAATGTTATTGAAGCTGATGAGATGACTAAAGATGAGGACTATGATAATCTTGATGAAGATGTGAAACCAAAAATGATAGAAGAGCTAGATATTACTGAAAAACTACAGATATCCATAAATGCTATAACAGAAAGTGTGAGGCATAATACCATCAGAATTGCAAGAACTATAAAAGGGAAACCACTTAGCATCTTTATAAATAGTGGCAGTACTTACAACTTTGTTACTCCAAAGTGGGCTAAGGATGGCATTGAAGTTGAACAAACCAAACCAGTAACCATTATAGTAGCTAATGGTGAAAGACTCTACAGTAATGTCAAGTGCAAGGAGTTAGCATGGGTGATGCAAGGTTACATGTTTACACATGATTTAAGAGTCTTACCAATGGTGGGTAGTGATATAGTTTTTGGTGTTGACTGGATGAAGAAGTATAGCCCTATGGTATTTGACTTTAATAACTTGTATATAGCATTTCAAAAAGAAGGGCAACAATTGGTATTGATATAAAGTCATAAATAACTAGAATTCAAACTTATTTCTGGTTAAAAGTTACTGAAACTGGTGAACAAGGAATATGAACTAATGGAAAAATTTTATATGATCAGTATGGAGAGTAGAAAAGATGAAGAAGTTTCATCAGAATTACAAGAACTATTGTTTGCATATTTAGATATTTTTGTTGAGCCAACTAAGCTTTCACCTAAGAGGTCTCATGATCATAGCATACCTTTTAAGGAGGGAGCTTAACCTGTAAACCTTAGACCTTATAGGTTTTATCATTACCAAAAAGCTAAAATTGAAAAGCAAATTTTTGAAATGCTTTCCTCATCAATCATCCAAACTAGTAGGAGTCCATTTGCCTCACCTTGCCTATTAGTTAAGAAAAAAGATAGTTCATAGAGGCTTTGTGTTGATTATAGGTAACTCAATGCAGTGACAGTCAAGGATAAATTTCTAATTTCAGTAGTAAAAGATTTGCTAGATGAACTCGAAAGAGCTAAATTCTTATCCAAAATTGATTTATGATCAGGCTATTGGCAAATTAGATTTTGAGATGAAGATATTCCAAAAATAGCTTTCAAGACATACTATGGGCATTATGAGTTTAAGGTAATGTCATTTAGGCTTACTAATGCTCCAGCTACTTTTCAATCCCTGATGAATGCTATTTTTTCTCCTTATTTAAGAAAATTCGTACTAGTTTTCTTTCATGATATACTTGTTTATAGTACCACCTTGCAAAAACATGTGTTACATTTACAACTTGTTTTTAAAGTGTTAAGGTGTAATCGATTGTTTGCAAAGAGAAACAAGTGTTTTTTTAGCCAGAAATAGGTTGAATATCTTGGTCACATTATCTCTGAGGATGGAGTGGCAACATATCCTTCTAAGGTGGAATTTATGAAAAATTGGCCATTACCTAGCAATTTGAAATCCTTGAAAAGGTTTTTTGGGGCTGACTGGTTACTATAAAAAATTCATCAAAGGGTATAGAATTATCAACAAGCCTTTAATAGATATTTTAAAAAAATAGGTTTAATTGGATGCCCAAGACAATGGCATCTTTTCAACAATTTAAAGAAGCCATGAGTATAGCCTCAGTACTAGCCTTACTAAAATTTTTAAAACCATTTTACTTAGAGACTGATGCTTGCTCGACTGGCATATGAGCGATATTATCCCAAGAAGAAAGGCATGTTGGTTACTTGAGTAAGGCCTTAGGACCAAGACATGTTGATTTGTCCATATATAAAAGAGAGTATTTGGCCATTTTAATGGCTGTGACTAAATGGAGGCATTATTTGGAAGGAGAGCCGTTCATCATCAAAACAGATCATGAATTTTTAAAATATCTGTTAAAGCAGAAGTTGTCACAACCACACAAAAGAGAGGATTAACTAAGCTTTTAGGCTTGAATTATACCATTAAGTATATGAAGGGTAAGATGAATATGGTGGCAGATGCTTTGTCAAAGCAACATGAGAAAAAAAAAAGCTTGCAAGCTTTAAACGCCATAACCATTATTCCAAAATGGGTTACAGAGCAGAGTTATAAAAAGATGCATTGGCTCAAGAAAAAATTATTTTTCTTGCACTTAAACCTGGTGATAATCCTTAATACTCATTCACTAATGAAATGCTCAGATTCAAAGGTAAAGTGTGTTTGAGAAGCCAAGGACCACTATGTGATCAGATACTACAACTATTGCATGATTCTCCTCAAGGTGGACATTCTGAGGTGCAAGCAACTTACTACAGACTGAGACTTTATTTCTACTGGCCAAGAATATGTTCAACAATGTGAAGTCTACCAAAGGAACAAAGATGAACATGTTGTTTATCCAGGTCTGCTACAACCTATACTTATTCCTAATCAAGTTTGGAAAGTGATTACTATAGATTTTGTGAAAAGTTTACCTTAGTCATAAAGATTCAATTGCATCATGGTTATTGTTGATAAACTCACTAAGTATGCACATTTCTTACCTTTAGCTCATCCCTATACTGCTATAGATGTGGTTAGACTATATCTTAACCAAATTCATAAACTTTATGAGACCCCAAAATCAGTGATATCTGATAAAGACAAAGTTTTTATTGGTTCAGTTTGGCAGGAACTAATGAAGCTGCTAGAAACTTCTGTACATCTGAGCATAGCATATCATTCTGAGTCTGATAGAGAATCTAAAAAGGTTGAACCAGTGTTTAGAATAGTATTTACGTTGTTTGTGTTTTCTTAGACCAAAAGCATGGTCTTAGTGGTTATCTTTAGCAAAGTGATGGTATAATTCAAGCTACCATTTCATTTTAAAATGACACCCTTTCAGGCTCTCTATGGTTATCCTCATTCAAGTTTTGCTTGGGATGTTGCAGCAAAGCTAGGGTGTCTACGGTTGAAGAGCTGTTAAAAAAAAAAGTTGAGCAAGCTAGTGGTGGATCAATTAAAAAAGGCACAACACAAAATGAAGTTTTATGCTAACAGAAATATAACTAAAAGAGCATTTGAGGTTGGGGATGAGGTGTATTTGAAGCTTCAGCCATACAGGCAGACTTTTTTGACACTTAGAAAAAACTTAAAGCTTTCAGCAAGATACTATGTTTCATATCCTGTAGTTGCCAAAATTGGTAAAGTAGCTTATAAACTTTAACTTTTTAAGATTTCAAAGATATATCCAGTGTTTTACGTAAGCCTTTTTGAAGAAAAAAATTGAAAGTAAGGTTGTGCCTAGGATAGCTCTTTCTGAAGTAGGTGAAGATGGGTAGCCATTAGTTTATCCTACCAGAGTTCTTAACAAAAGGGTAGTTAAAAGAAACAACAAGCTTGTCACTCAACTATTGGTAGAATGGTGTAATCTTGGACCAGAGAATGTTACTTGAAAAGATGATTCAATCCTTAAGTCCCAGTTTCCATCATTTGATCCTTAGGGACAATGATCAATTAGAAAGGAGGATAATGTGATGAAATTGCAAGGTGATCATATTGACATGGTTGAGTCAGGGTTATAAGGTAGAGCTAAGTTGGCTAAAAAGACTGAGGTAGACAAAAGAGTTGAGCTGACTGAAAATGTTAAAATGAAAGAAGAAGTTGGTTATGACAAGATGATGGAATATTGGAGTCAGTGGCACAACAATGAGCAACAGAAATGAGTATGTTGAAGACGGTTATGGAGTTGCCAGAATAATTAGTTGATTTCTATTGCTATGTGCTTAATTTTTATTGAACAGATTTTAGAATTATGATGTCAGCACATATATTGAATACAACCACCTTATACATACAGTTGAAGAGTATGAATGAAATTTACAATTTCTCTCTATTTTCTCAAACTCTTTCTTTCTTTATTTTGGTCTAATCTTTCATTTTTTTTATTTCCCTTCCTTCAACTGACTCATTACATAACATTATTATTTTAAAGATAATTTTTTTAGAATTTGTTTTCAAATGTATGATTGAGATTGAAATCTCATAAGGGTAAGAGTAATTTAAGATTGGAGGTAGTTAAATTAATTACTCAATTAATTAGCCTCTTAAAACAACAAAAAAAAAATAATTAACCTCTTTTCGTATTCAATAAAGTGTGTATTCATAGGAAACACACGGTATTAATATTATATTTTATATATGGATTTCTTGAGACATAAATTAAATTTTAAATGATAGAATAAGCCATTTTTTTAATATATGTAATCATGTAAGATAAAACAGTGTTTAAAATAGCTTTTGAGTTATGATAAAGAAGAAAATGATGAAAACTTTTATTGTAATAACTTGTGTTTTATAATGAAGCTTTAATCTTATTTATATAGAGATAAAATGTTACAAAATAATAAATAAAATAACTAAATCAGTTCTGATAATTAGCTAAATTAATATCTAATATTTTTTAAATTAATATCAAATTAATCTAAAATATTACTGAAATATTATTAGAATAATATCATTGCAATTAATTTAAAATATTATCAGAATATTACTAGAATATCATTGACACTTCTTGGTAAACTCAAAATGGTAATGTAGAGGCTAATTTGAGTTTGAAAAGTTGGACAAGAAATTGACCAGGTAGATGTGATTTGGTGAAGATATCTATTTTTAACCAACATTGGTAACAAGAATAAATCGAAGAGTATGAGCAAGTAGATGGTGATGAATAAAGTGACAATCACTTTTAATATGTTTAGTACATTCATGAAAAACATAATTGTGAGCTATTTGAATAGCATTTTGATTATAACAAAATATAGGAGTATTAGAGTGATGATAAACACCCATATCCTAAAAGAGCTATCATAACCATAGAAGTTTTGATGTGACATCTACAAGAGCTCGATATTCAACTTTAGTGCTAGAATGAGACACCATAATTAATTTCTTACTTTATCAATAAATAATAGAAGAACCAAGAAAAAAGTAATTACCTGTCGTAGAATAATGATCAGTAAGATCTCCTGCCTAATCAATATCACAATAACAATGCTAGTCCAAAAAAAAAACTAGAGAAAAAATGTAAACCATGGAACAATGTATTGTCGACATATTGTAAGATCCGAAAAACAATAACAAAATAAGTAGATCAAGGAGCAGACAAAAATTGGCTAACTAAATTAACAACATAGGTCTGGATGAGTAATTGTCAAGTTTACAAGACTACCTACCAGAGTTCGATATAAAAAAAGGTCTGAAAGTGGTGTACTATCAGAAGGAGACAGCTTCAAATTTTGTTAAAGTGGTGATAATGCAATCTTACTATTAGTTAAACCTGCTTGAGCAATAAAATTATAAGTATACTTTGTTTGAGACAAATGTAAGCTTATAGAATCACTAGTGATTTAAGGCCCAAAAAATAACTTAAAGGACCAAGATCTTTTATCTCAAACTTAGAATAAAGAAAAGTTTTTAGATCTTTAATACCATTTATGTCATTACTCATAATGATTATATCATCCACATAAAATAAGAGAAGAATAGTACCATTTTTAGTAGTTCGAGTAAAAAAATAAAATTATGATTACTAGATATAAAATCAAGTTGTGCAACAATGGTACTAAGCTTCGAGAACCAAGCTTTAGAGGCTTGCTTAAGACTATATAAAGCATGTTGAAAATGACATACCATGTTGAAAGGTATAGATGAACCATGAGGTGGCTTCATATAAACTTTATGGATAAGATCACCATTCAAGAAGGTATTTTTAACATTCATTTGATAAATTGACCATTTTTTAGCTATAGCAATAACTAATACCGAGCAAACAAATGTGAGACGTGCAACTGGAGCAAAGTCTCTTCATAGTCGATGTCATATTCTTGTTTAAATCCTTAAGCAATAAGATGAGCTTTGCAATGTTACATTGACTCATTAGATCGAGTCTTAATCTTATAAACCCATTTATAATCAATCACTGACATATCAAAAGATCGTTTAATAATATCCCAAGTATGAGTTTTTTTAAAAATATGAAGCCTTCTGCCATTGCTTGCTTATTACGGAGGACTAAAAATAGTTTCATGAAAACCCAAGTATGAGTTTTTTAGACAAATTTAAAGTAACATTAGGAGCAAGATAAGTGTAAGATATACATAGTTTTGAGGTTTCAATATTACCAATGTGGCTAGCTTTTAAGATAATCTATTTATTATTTTAATGATTGGATTATTAGGTCAGGTATATTATTTTTGAACAAAGAAGGATCAAAAGTTATATGATTTTCACAAATAGTATCAAACAACCAAACATTTCTTGATATGGTAGAAAGCATGGCAGGAATATGAAATAGAGATAAAACTTGATTGAATAAAGTTTGAAAATCAGTGGTAGAGATTGTAATGGTCTCAAAAGAAGATTTATAAGTTTTTGGTTTAGTGGTTATTACCACAACAGTCTTACCAATGCAAGGATCATAAATTCAACTACCATTATGATGATATAGCTTTATATTTTTGAACAAGATGATTACTCCTCCCATATCATGAACAAAACTTATGAAAAGTAGTGCTAGTATTTTTCTTAAGAGTAGTAGTAACAATAGTATCAGCATTATGAGTCTGACTCATACCTAATCGAGTTTCCTCAACTATCAATTCTATAAGGGTATTATCTATAGTTTGTAAGGGATGTTGGTGCAAAAGTGAAGACTTGATATTTTCAAATTCATCTCGAAGTGCCATTAAAAATTGAATAAGAGGAATTTGGTTTCAATAAGTAATAAAATTACCAACACCACTTTCATCATTGAATTTTGGCTTAGAATTCTTAAGTATGTCTTATAAATATTGTATTTTAGAATGAAAATCATCAATCGACTGACTTGGTTCTTGACGAAGGTGAGATAAAATGGTCAAAATATGATATTGGCGAGCAAGGGTAGTAGAACTGTACCATGTGTCGTGTGACAAGAAAATTCAAAGCATCTTTAGTTAGTTTAAATCGCCTAAAATGTTTATTGGTAGAAGAAATAGTGGTGTTAGTGAACTATGCAAGAATTTGATGATTTTTACTTTCTTATTTCCTAGTCAATCTACAAATTTATCATCAAATTTTTCTTCTTTCTTTTTTGATGCTTTATGTTCTCCGGTAACAACAAGCCATAATTTTATCCCCTTTAGATAACTTTGCATAGTCGTAGCCCACCGATTGTAATTATTTTCATCAAGGATAATTGAAATTGGTTCTACATTTTCTTGTTAAGTACTTGACATTAAGTTCTTGATTGAAAAAAAAAATGAAATGGATAGTGAGAAGTTATGAGTATTTATATAAAAGATAAATCTTGAAAATGAAAAAAGAAACCACAAATTTGAAGTGCAGAAGCAAAAATGAAGTTAAAAACAAAAATCAACCAAGGATGAGAATAAGCAAATATTTGATTATTCCAAGGTGATTTACCTTCAAAATGAATCATAAAATTACTCTGATACCATTATAAAGAAGAAAATAATAAAAATTTTTATTGTAATTACTTGTGTTTGGAAATGAGACTCAAATCTTATTTATACAGAGATAAAATATTATAAAATAATAAATAAAATAACTAAACTAATTTTTATAATTAGTTAAATCAATATATAATATTATCTAAATCAATATCAAATTAGATAAATTAATATATATTATTATTTAAATCAATATAAAATATTATTAAAATATTACTAGAATAATATCATTAAAATTAATTTAAAATATTATCAAAATATTACTAAAATATCATTAATAAATTAGCATAAACTAAAAAAACTAGTTATTGATAATGTTCACGGAAACAAATACTAGATAGGAAAAATACTTTTATAATATAGCAGCATTCAAAATTGACTGTTGAATATGTTGAAGGGAAAAAGGCAAATGCGTCCTTTCAAAAACAACCGAGCAAAAAGTATGAAGGCCACTTTCCACATGCATGGTGTCACGGGTTGAGACTTAAGCTTCGAACTCGAGCGGCTCCGGGACCCGAGCATTCACCCTTCCGGTATCCCAGATCAGCCTGACTGCCATGATTCACACCCTTGTGAGGTATTGTCGGCTCTGACCCCCCTGGCCTCACGGTTTTGTCCTACAAAAGGTGCCTCACAAGGTGGAAGGTGGTGTGAACCCTTTTATACCCTAGTGACCTTCCTATTATGTTCGATGTGAGATTCATGACTCTTCCTTAGGTCCGTGACATTCTCCCGCACCCAACCTCGTGACGCCCTCGTCACGAAGGCTAGCCACCCTGCCTACCTCCCTCGAGGTGCTTGACGTGGATCGAATGGTTTAGGGTTGGCTCTAATATCACGTGTCACGGGCTAAGCTTTCTCTCAGCAAGCAATAGATCGTGCGGCACTTGAATGGGTGCTCCCAACCAAGTCAGCTTTCAATAGATCGATATCTGAACAAATAACCATAAGCCATGGTTAGTCACAAGCATTCACAATAAGGCACAACATATCGAGATTAATCTCAAGCACACACACAAGAAGGCATATTCGCATCGAAAAAAAGAAAAACACATCGAGGTAACAATCGAGACATTCAATCGGGGTGAGTTTTATTATAAACGAGAATCATACATCGGGACTTCCCACCGTCACCAGGGTCAGGGGACAACCCTTGGTGGGTGGCCTAAGCTCGCATAGCAACTGGTGAGACAGCCCAACACTACGCTGCCGGCTCACCCCCCTTAAAGAGCCTTAGAGATTTTAGAGCTATGCTACCAGTAACCATTACAATGTTTGAAATGGGGACACTTTTCCTAGCACAAGGGATCTACCCGACCATGGCCCTATACATGGGTGGCTCATGGCAACCTAAGTCCCGGTCATGGCCCTATACAAGGTTGACTCATGACATCTTCCCCCACCTATTCTATCGATGTCCTCGTCGACTTGCTGGCTTGCAATTCTTCAATCTTCCTTTGAAATCTCTGAAGGTCGTGCTCTCTCTCCCAGCTGGTTTCTTCTAGTCCTAATCCCTCTCATTTCACTAAGTATTTTCGAACTAGTCTTCGAGATATCTTGGTTTTCCTGTCAGTTAAGATCTCTTCGACTCGACGCTCTGAGGGTGGCTTCATGGTGATGGCGGCTCTGGTTGGCTCCCTTCGACTAGCATCTGTATGGAAAGGTTTCAGGTTACTTACATGAAATACTGGGTGTACCTTCATCCACTTTGGTGGGTTAATTTTGTAAGAAGCATTCCCCACCTTGGAAAAAACCCTTACTGGACCTTCATATTTGCGCACCAGTCTACGATCTCTCTTTCTCAGGAACCTGGTTTGTTCAGAAACTAGTCGGACAAGAACCAAATCATCTACTCAAAATTGTTGAGCTTTACGACCCTTGTCTGCCCATTTCTTCATCCGCTTTGATGCTTTTTCCAAGTAGGCTTACGCAATCTCTATGTTTTGTTTCCACTCTTTGCTGAGATTGAAGGCTCTCGAATTCTTTTCTTCATATTGTTTCAAGGAAGTGTGAGGTAGCCTTGGTAATTATCCGGTGACCACCTCAAATGGGCTCTTGTTGATGGAAGAGCTTTTGTTAGAGTTAAAGCAGAGTTGAGCCACGTCTAATAATGAAGGCCAGTCTTTCTGATTGGCTTGAACAAAATGCCTCAAGTATTCCTCTAATAATTCGTTGAACCGTTTCGTCTGACCATCGATTTGAGGGTGATAGCTTGAAGAGATGTTGAGTTGGGACCCCAATATCTTGAAAAGTTCTCTCCAGAAGGACCCCGTAAATCTCAGATCTCGATCGCTGACAATGTTTTGAGGGAGGCCCCAGTATTTGACCACATGTTTAAACAATAGTCGAGCTGTGTCTTCCGCAGTGCAATACTTGTGAGTGGGAATGAATGTGGCATACTTAGAGAACCGATCAATTACTACCAAAATAGCCCTAAGGTCAGCAACCTTGGGTAGGCTCGAAATGAAATCGAGGGAGATGCTTTCTCACGGTCTGGTGGGTACTGGTAGTGGTTCAAGCATGCCTGCAGGTTTCCTCATTTCAACCTTGTTTTGTTGACAAATGAGGCAAGTCTTCGTGTAATCCATCACATCTTGTCGCATGTGAGGCCAATAGTATCCCTGTTTCAATAACGCCAAAGTACGTTGCCAACCCGAGTGTCCCGACCATGGGGTGTCATGACATTTCCTCATTAGCATCTGTCTCAGACCTTCTGCTCTTGGCACAAACACTCGAGGTCTCTTGGTCCATAGGACCTCATTTTCTTGCCAGAAGTACTTGGACTTCCCTTCGTCCACTAGCTTTAGGATGGCACAAGCTTATGGGTCATTCCCTAAGTGATCTCTAATCAACTTATGAATGTCTGTAGTGGCTCTACTAGCCACCATTAGGGTAATTCTTCTAAGGGCCACTAGATCTGCTCGCATGCTCAATGCATCGGCCACTTAATTGGTTTTTTCCTCAGTGTGCTCAAAACAAAAGTCAAATTCCGTTAAAAGTTCTTGCCACCTAGCTTGTTTTGCCGTAAGCCTTGGTTGGGTGAGAAAATGGTTAACGGCCGTATTGTCTGTCTTCACGATAAAGTGTGAACCCAACAAGTAATGTCGCCAAGCCCTCAAGCAATGAACCACCGCCAAGAGTTCTTTTTCCTGGGCCGTATATTTCCTTTCAGCTTCACTTAGCTTCTTACTTTCAAATGCTACCGGATGATGTTATTGCAAAAGCACTCCTCCAATAGTAAAATCAGAGGCATCCATCTGAACTTCAAAGGACTTTTTAATATCAGAGAGAGCTAAGATGGGATCCTTCATAATAGCATTCTTTAATCTCTCGAAGGCTTCTTGGCACTCACTCGTCCAACACCATTTACGCTTCTTCTTCAATAGTTCCGTGAGGGCCGTGGTCTTGCGAGAGTATCCTTCCACAAACCTTCTATAGTAGTTGGCTAGTCTAAAAAATGAGCGAAGTTCACTAACGTTCTTCAGGGTTGTCCACTCCTTGATGGCTCTAACATTTTCTATGTCCATTCGAATGTGGCCATATTCGACAATATGACCAAAAAAATGGATTTGGGTCTGAGCAAATGCACACTTCTCCCTTTTTACGTATAACTGGTGGCCATGTAATCTTTGAAGTACCTGACGTAGGTGCTCTTGATGCTCTTCCAAGGTGGAGTTATATACCACTATATCATCTAAATAGATGACTACAAATTTGTCTAAGTAGTCGTGAAACACCTGATTCATCAATGTACAACAAATTTGTCTAAGTAGTCGTGAAACACCTGATTCATCAATGTACAAAATGTGACAGGAGTATTGGTCAGTCCAAAAGGCATAACAAGAAATTCAAATGCACCATACCATGTCACACAAGTGGTCTTTGGCTCATCTCCCTCAACGATTCTGACTTGATGGTAGCCAGATCTCAAGTCCAATTTGGAGAAGTACTTGGCTCGGCTCAGTTGATCAAACAGGTCTGCTATAAGGGGAATGGGATATTTGTTTCTTACGGTGACTTTGTTCAGGGCCCTGTAGTCAACACATAATCGCAAACTTCCGTCGTGCTTCTTTTGAAATAACACTGGTGCTCCGAAAGAAGCCTTTGATGGTCTGATGAACCCGGCTTGTAGCAGCTCATCTAACTGCTTTCTTAGTTCGGCCAACTCTGGTGGGGCCATACGGTAGGGCACTTTAGCAAGGGGTTTCACTCCTAGGATGAGCTCAATTTCATGGTCCACTGCTCGTCGAGGGGGTAGAACTTTAGGCAACATCTCTGGCATCACCTCTTCGAATTCTTCCAACACTTTTCTCACACCATCAGGTATTGGTTCTACTTTCGACCCTTCTTTGTAAATTGACACCGCCACAAAAGAAGGTTCTCTTCTCTTTACCCCTTTCTTGAACTACAAAGTTGAAATCATTTTCTTCCCACTCTTTGGTAAAATATTAGCTGGCACCACATATGGGTGTTCCCCTAAGAACAACAAGCAGCTAGCGGCAAGGATAGGGATGATCTGAGCCAACATCATGAAGTCCAATCCGAGGACAACATCAAAGTCATCCATGGGGGAAACTGTAAAGTCTACCTTCCCTTCCCATGGCCCCAATCGGGTTGTCACACTTTTAGAGCTTCCACTGATCGCAAAGGCTGGTGAATTGACCGCTTTCATTCATCCACAGTCTTTACTAATCTGAAGACCACACCTTTTTGCTTCTTCTGGTGTGATGAAAGTGTCGGTTACACCCGTATCCACCATGGCCTTGGTGGCTTTCTCATTGATTGTTAAGTTCACGTACATCAAGCCTCTACTTTACTCTTTCTTTATAGTGTTCAATTGGGTGCGGAGGGCATTGAGGAACCTTATTGAACCCATCATGACTGGCTCTTCTTCAACTTCTTCAACGCTCTCTAGCACTTTTACGGACTCTTGAGATGAGGTCCTTAAGGCATTAAGGGCTCCCCGGTGCGGGCATTCAGCCACTCGATGCGGCCCCTTGCAAAGAAAGTAAGCTAGCGGTTGCCTAGGCTTGAAAATCCCTGCGTTGCTTGTCTTGGGCTGGGTGCTATCTCGCCCAAAGGACCTCCTGTCTGATCCCCCACTGAAGGGTCAGTCCAATCTAGTCATCTTTCCCCCACTCCCAAAGTTAAAGCTACTGCTAGTTGATGGAGAATTTTTCCATTTTGAGGAGCCATCATTGTAATCATGAAGACGTTCAGCTGCAGCCATGGCCGTGGCCACATCTTGCACTTTCTGCCTTTGTAGTTCTGTCCTCGCCCAAGGCTTGAGCCCTCAAGAAAATAGAACATCTTGTCCTTTTCGAACATGTCCCGAATATCCAGCATCAGGGTAGAAAAGTTCCTTACGAACTCTCGCACCGTTTCGGTTTGCACCAACTCTCGAAGTCTCCTTTGAGCCATGTACTCCACATTCTCCGAAAAAAATTAGTTTTTCAATTCTCGCTTCAGATCCGTCCAAGTCTTAATCAGGCACTCGTCATCGACAAACTTGGAGCACCACCACAGCTTGGCATCCCCTACGAGGTACATCGATGCCATTGTCACCTTGTCTTCCTCTGAACTTGTGTGTACAGCTCGAAAGTATTATTCCATGTCAAACAAAAAATTTTCAAGTTCCTTAGCATCCCTTGCCCCCTCATAGCATCGAGACTTCGACACCTTAGGCCTTTGTCCCCTGTCCATCGAACTCAAACTTGATCTGGCCACAGCCATTTGTAAGATGCTCACCTGTGCTCTGAGCTCCTCAAACTCCTTTTGAAGAATGTTCATGGCATCTCTAGCCTCTTCACTCACATTGTGGAGAGTATCGGACAACTCCCGCTGGGTTGTCTCGATCTCCCTCACTCGGTCTTTCATCACCATATGAGTTTTCATTGCGGCCACCGCGGCCTCAAGTTCCTCAATTCTCTATTGATGATCCGGTCCACCACTTATGGCCATCTCATTCATTTTCTCTAGCACTTCTCAACCGTGCTCTGATACCACTTGTCACGGGTCGAAACTTAAGTTTCGAACCCGCGCGGCTCCGGGACCTGGGCATTCACCCTTCTGGTGTCCCAGATCAGCCTGACTGCCACTGTTCACACCTTTGTGAGGTATTATCCGCTCTGACCCCCCTGACCTCACGGTTTTGTCCTACAAAAGGCACATCACAAGGCGGAGGTGGTGTGAATCCTTTTATACCCTAGTGACCTTTTTATTATGTTCGATGTGAGATTCATGACTCTTCCTTAGGTCCGTAACACATGGCCTGGCTATCTAAATGTGGGTAGGAGTCGTGGTCCAACAGCACTCATCATCATTGATATTGCCTACTTCGCCTGCAGTCGTTAATTTCTACAACACATGTTGTCTGTGCAATAAACATGAAGGGAGGCTTTGATTTTCTTTTGTCAAAAAAGGACTTACATTCTCATTTCCTTCTTTTGCACTGTGACAAAAATTAAGGTTTTGGAAAATTTATTACTTACTTTAATGATTACATCGTGAAGTTTAATGTTAATCATAACCTGTTTAGAGGTAAACAAAATCTTAAAATTTTAAAATTTTAGATTCAAATTTTATTATGCAAGAATTTAATTATTTAATTAATTATTTAATGATTAATTAATAATTTTCTCTTTCAAATATGAACTAATTATATATAAATCTTTAAATAATATTATATGATAGAAATAGCAATGGTTGAATGTTGGTAAGATTTATTTTCATGTAAAACAACAATTAAAGGAATTACTATTAAATTTTTTATTAATAGATACATATATTTTGGATTAAATTTTTTTTTTAAATGAAGACATTTATAATTGCAAGCGGGCATCAATATTTGTTTAACCTTAATTGATAAAACAGGAAGAGAAATCATCCTATACCAACATCCTTATCCTCTTGATTGTAAGTTGGATTTGACAAAAAGAATTCTAACACGTTTTTGTGTACCAAATGTTGTTCTCTCAATAACGCATAAAATGTTTAATTTTCTATAATAATTACACACAAAATCATTGTTGTCAGTGGTGTCAAATTAACTTTTGACTAGAATCTTTTGAATTCAAAGAATCCTATACAATTCAACGGTTTCCAATATTTATCCGGTCACCAGTCTTGTCTATACACGTGATGATTGATTAGTTTCTTCTATTAAAATTTAATATTTCAAAAAAAAAAGATGAATTTCTTCAAATTTAAATGAAATTTATAAGGGATATGGCATTTGAATCCCTTCCCTCAATTGTCCTGTGGCCAAAAAAGATTAATTATCCTTTTTGTTTTCTTTTGCGATCGGACATCAAGTCTACCTACGTACCAATGGGAACCAATGCCCGGAGTCAGTCTAACTACCAATTAAGGGTACTTTTGTCATTAAAAAAAAACAGTGTAAAAAATTATTGGTTTTTGAGTTTTGGCTAATACTTCAATTTGACAGCTATTAGTGCGTGAGAAATCTTTGAATAAAAGCATTGCCGACTTCGACATCATTATTATTATTTTTTTTTTGAAAAAAAATTTGAGATTGATAAATTATTTAATTTTTAAATTAAATTAAAATATATTATATTTAATAATTTAAAATAAATAATTATAAATTATGTATTTAAAATAATATTAATAAAATTAAAATTTGTTAATATAAATTTAATCGATTAAATTAATTACTTATGGATAACTTCGGCATCATTGCCGCTAATGCCCAAACTAACGAAGGTAAAGGTCTCTGCTCTGTCTTGATTATCGTATTTAGGTAATTGTTCTATCTTTCACGAGGTTCCTTTGTTTTGTTTGTTTGTAGTGTTTTTTTGACTTTCTTTTTCTCTCTTTTCAATTTCAAATATAACGATGAAATAATGTTAATAGTCAAAAAAAGCTTTTATTTTAATTCGTCGAGTTCCTGGAAACCGAAAGGGTTCTCGCATTGCTGCTGCTCTCAATCCCAATGATGCCTCACCAATTTTAATATTTAATAACACTGATAATGTTAAGTGATGAACACTGTTAATTAATCACAAAATGAAATCTTAAGTAAAATTAAAAATAATTTGGTTTTTAAAATAAATTGCTTTTAATAATTAATTAAACTTAAATAATTTATTCTTTCAAAAAATTTCATTAATATTTATTTTTATGTACATGATTATTTTTAATTTAACTTATAGTATCAATGTACTGTTTATGATAATTTATAATATTTATACATTCACTGTAAAAAATATTAACTCATTTTTTTAGGTATATAAAAGATTAAGGCTTAAGAGAAATTTTAAAAAAATGAAATTTGCAAGTGTTAAAAATAAACCCAACCTTACCAAAAACCACCTCCTAAAAATGGTGGATAAACTTTGGACTAAGTCCCCGGTTCAATATGAACTGATACTTTTAATTTAGTTAACCATGTTGAAAGATAAAACCCAAGTATCAAAGGTTCTGTTAACTGCATGAACATGGTCAGCAGGGTGTTTGGGTTTTGTGAGACAAAATTTGATTCTAGGTCTGAATTTGGGCTTTGTTATTCTTCACAGGCCCAAGGTGGTGTCCCAGATTGTGAATGCTCAACCAGGAAAGAGTAACTTCCTGCATGTTGGTTCATCTGTTCTGAAATATGTATGTTTTGTTCCTGACATATTTTCCTTGATGAAAATTGGTTTATTTTTATATCTACTATGTTGTGCATTTCAGGAATATTTTCTTTATCAGCAAACAGAAAATAATATAAACCTAATATTAAGCTTTATTTTTCTACTTGTAGCCTGAAGACTCCGAATGGGATGAGTTTGGGAATGATTTGTATTCAATCCCTGAAACGCTGCTAGTGCAGTCGAGAAATCCGTATCCTGACGCTCCTCCTGCTAATAAAGTGATGAGGACAGCAAAATTAAGGCTTTAATTGATACTCCTGCGTTGGACTGACGGTGGTGAGATGACTGCTATTTTCTTTTCTTCTCTTTTTGTTTGTATTGATGCAATTTTCATTCTTAAAGGTTTTAATTATTTTGAATTTGCTGCGCAGGTTTGGATGGCTTTGGAAGGGGTATGGCTGGAAGGATGGGTGGGCGTGATTTTGGTGATTTTCTTATGCCCTTTTTCTTTCTATTTGCAATAGTTTGAACTTTGTGGTAATCATGGATAACATATGTTGCTGGAGCCTAGAAGTAATGTTCCTCTTTAAGCATTTTGTTTTAAGGGCACTTGACATAATCTCTTACTAGAGAAGTCTAGAAAGGATATGAAGTCTGTTAGATGGCTGTATTTGAACGAATACAACTATCTGTAGCTGGCAATTTAGGTGCTGTGACTTTGAGGTATCTGAGGGCATTTCCCTGCTAATCCCAATTGAATTAAAAATTGATAGTTCAAAACCTCTGTATCCTAAGCTCTGTTTGCTCATATTAGGAATCTTCCCTCTTTTTCTCTTCACCGGGGACAACCCTTGTTCTATGATTTCATTGATCATTATCATTAGAGGTGTATGTTGTCTAGTTTCTTGAATGGGATTTGCTTTGCTAGTTCAAGTAATAAACTAGTTTCTTTGAAGAATATGAATCATTGAAGGTTAGAATTTAGAAGTGATTAAGTCGATCTTGATTCATATTATTAGAAATACAGAAAGCTATAATGCAGAAAGTGATAAAAAGACACAAGCTAAAGTACTTAATTGAAAGGGAATTCCATGTAAGAAACGTGGAATATGAGATGTTGAGGCAGGTTTTGACAGTTTGATGGGGTGGCAAATGGCTAGTTTGAAGTTGGTTTCGATGTTTACACGCAATCTGCCATGCAAATTGATAAGTCAAGTCTTTCAAATTTAGATATGGAGTCCGCTTGGTGTCCACAGCCAAAAATTCTGTCTCCTAGCTACTACAACTGCTGTACTGAAGGGAGAACAGAATCCTGTACGTATCTTCTAAGGAAGAAAGCCCTAATGTGAAGGACAAAGCTAATGAGGTTAAAGTAGCTATTCCCCCACATTTGGCGTTGGAGAAAGTAAAGATTGCTAAACTAGCTGATGCATCTGAGGCGGTCAGTCAGTGTGAAGGAGCCTACATCACAAAGGAGTGCCCCCTTGCAGAGGAAGAAGTGCAATAGAAGGTGGCTTCTGGAGAGGCAGGTAATAATAATTTGTTTTTCAATTTATCGATTATGTTATGTTGATTGGGTGAGGTCAAAAGACAACCTTTAAGAACATTGGGACTGATCTCCTAATGGAAGTTGTGAGATTTAGGTTTCAAACCTAGGTGGAAAATGCTGGAGTGGGGCCATCTCATTCCATGTCAGCCTAAGCACCATTCCAGTTCTTGAAAGATTGCGGCTGGGATATATTTCTTGTGTCATTTTCTTTAAGTATTTTTTCCAGTGTGTCTATTAATAAGTTCATACATTCTTAAGGCATTAAACTTTTATGTCATCTTCTTTCCTATTCCATCTTGCACCCATAGTTGAATGGATGTTGGGTATGTGTGTGTATTCTGGAGAGAGTAAGTTGTATTATTTCTTTAGTGAAAAACAAGGAAATAAATGGTTTAATTTTGATTTTCGATTATGCAGGGAAGAAAAGGAAAAGGAAGAAGGTTCATTTGACAGCTAATGGTAGGTCCGCAGCCCCCTTTTTCCTGTTTGTTTGATAGTGCAAACTACATGTGAGTTTTATGAATCACGAGGAATGTTCTCTAACCGGAATCTTTTTGCTCTCTAAACTACATCTCAATGGGTCCCTCTGCCCCATAAGCTTTACTGGACTGGTATGCATTCTGGGATGGATGGGTTTTTGTGTCCTTATGCTGGTCCAATGCCCTACATGGGGGGTTATAGACTACGTCCATTAGACATGCCATTTGGAGGTGTCAGGCCTCCAGATCCTGTGGGTCAGTGATTGATATAAAAGGAGGAGGCAACTGCCCCCGTTGAACTGCTAAAATTTTTTGAATATTAACGTAACTAGTATTATGCCTGCTGAAATAATGATAAATCATTTTTATCATTATTTTTATGATATATAGATAATGCCATATTGAAATATGATAAATCTACTGAATTTTCTGGTGAAAAAAAGAAAAAGTAAAGCATGAGGTTATTGCAAGTCAATGATACCCTTCCAAATTCTTTTAGTTTTCCTTGTATGTGGAAATTTCCCAACAAATTCCTTGTTCTGACAATGATGGCAATTTTTTATGCTAACCAAGTTGAAGTAGAAAATGCAATATCATGATGAAGCAGATAACAGAAAATGATCTCCCTAGTGATGCATGCATGAAAATTCAACTTTTTTAGACTGATGTAATACAATAATAAATCAGATGGTTAACAGTGTGGAAGCAGACAAGCAGCTATTAAAGGTACGTTTTTAATGTTAAAATATAGATAAATATTATTGGGACATACTAAGTTTCTGTCTTCGACATTTTCCATTGGATCCTTGAACACGAAACCCCCTAAGTTACGCTCTAACTTTATCTATATATATATATATATAAGGCTTGATCACTGTCCCATGCAAGTTGCTGCTTTTATAGTTGGGTGCTGAATGGTTTTTGATGTTAGCCAAAATCATGGGAAGGTGACAACAACAAAAAAAATGATCTGTTCATACAGAAGTGTATGTTACACCTCCAATTTGCCCGAATAACTTTGAATGATACAGCACTTGATTAATTGAGGAAATGCTTATTTCTTTGAAAAAAAAAAAAAGGAAAATTTGATGGTTTGTTGCAGTGACCAAGCAGCTCAAGTCGATCAAGCAGCTCATATTTGACACAAATAAACAAGTAATCTCAATGTTTTGCAAGAAAGGCAAGTTAAGATAAAATTGCAAAAAAAAAAAAAAACCCACTAAGCCTATATTTGACGCCATCTTGATGGATGATCTTCAAGACTTTAGCATCAATAGCTAGATATTATTCCTCAGGAGCAATAACCAACAAATTAACCTCTGCAATTGATCTCAATTCTCAACCATTTTCTAATAAAAGAAAATAGTATTGTTTAATCCTAGGCCACGCCAAGTAGCTAGCTAAAATCAAAGAAAGCTACATGAGTTGATTTTTTTTCTTCTTATTTTAGTCTATATATGGTTGCCGGAGACATGGGTAGCAATTCATGAAATATATATTGAAAGAATAAATGACAATCACTCAGAATATAAGTAATACTAACAGTAGTAACCATTACAAGCAGCTGGAGTTTGTACTTGGTGAAGTTCATTCCAAGTCAAAAGCTATTCTTACAAGCAACATACTGAATCTTGTCTATGAATCGAAGATTTAGATCTCTATTGATATTTGTAATCATTTTTAAACTGTAATATTTTCTCTTATTTCTATACTATTACTTCCTTTGGATAAAATATTTCGTCTCTTTCTAAATACTAATAACATTTTGGTGACAGTTAATAATGTACAAACGTCAAAATTATGTAGGCTATGTTTAACAATTTGAAAAGAAAATTGTTTGCTTTTTTTGTTATATAGAAATAAGGTGCTTCGATATGGAAATATCTCTTACATTTTCTCAAATATGGCTGCAACTTTTGCAATTAAAACTTGATTTTTCTGTACATTTACTGAAGATTGGAGATGGGGCAATAAGATAAAAATTGAAGTAATATTATTTTAACATGTCAGAAATGGCAAATAGCTATACCCATAAGAAACTATACATAAAATGTTAATGATAATACTAAACCATACATAATAAAGAATGCATGAGTTGGTAGTTAGCATAATGCAAATTGACGTTATTTTTGAGAGACTAAAAATGATTAGATTTATTCAACAAAGAATTTTCTGATATATATATATATATATATATATATATAGTTTTATGATCAGAAGAAATTGAGATTTTGCTTTACTTTGAATCTCGTGTGTATATATAATACAGTTGACAGCCCTTTACACCAACCAAAAGTATCCATGGACTGCACCACAAGGGAGTAGTCTTAAAGACTAGTGCTGAAAATGTGTAGTTTAATAATTTGTCCAGTAATAACATTAAAGCTAGTACATTATATCAATGGAATTCTGAATGCTTATTAAATGAAGTCTTCTAGTAATTACACATATCACTATCGATTTGAATAATTCAGAGCTTGAAACAAAAGATAGCCCCACAGGTTCATAAAATCGAGTTGTTCATGATCATCACGATGATTATAAATTAGTCTGCTTAGTCATAGTAAAATAATTAAACATCTGATGAGATTAAGCTTTAATCCTAAGAAGCTAATCTTTTTGTTAAGGTTAAACTTCTACGAGAGATATCATTTTTAACTCTTGTGTTGTGAGCATTACTTTTTTTTTTCCCAATATTTATGATGGTTAAAAATTGAACTTTAATAATTGAAATTAAGAGTTTAATATTTTATTAATAATTTATGTGATTATCGGAGACTATTTCTTTCAATAGATTTAGTTATAACTATTTACCGAATTTTCTTATTATAAACTTATCATAGAATCAAATGTTCAAGAGTAATCATCATTTTTTTTTCTAAAGATTAATGATGTTGTGCTATCTTTATATTAATTTCTATTTATTTTAATTTCGACTAAGTTTGTTTGTATTGTTTTCCATATACTATAATTACATTAACCTAATTTTCATAATTCTCAAATATAGTTGGGTCTGCCAACAATGTTACATGGACACTTGAAGAGGCCAAGAAAGAAATGTGAACTGGAGCTCATATATAATATTCTTTAAATTAATTATACATATATATTAAATTTACTATAGATTTGATACAATAATTTGAGGCAATTTCTATAAATTAAATATGCAAGTTTGGTATTAACATTTAAGAGAAATAATGTCATCAAACTGATATCATAGGCAACAAAAAGCTTTTCTTTTCTTTTCTTATTATTTTCCTAGTCATTCACTAGACTGTAAAAATATTGAGATTGATACCACAAATTTGACCACGTGTTTGCTTATTTTCAAGATAATCTCTAATCTCTGAATTGGATGAACTGCTTGCTAATGAATGATGCATCGAAGATGGAGAGAGCGAAATATCCATATGTATGTGAGCAGAAGTTAAATGTTGGTATATACTTTGGACACTTGAACTCAAAGTCAAATAATCCGACTAGTATAAATACTCACACCCATAGGCCTATTTTATCCAACTCTTTCTCTCTTTTTGGTGAATAGAATGACCAGCTACCCCTATTACTACCTACCCACCACCACCATCTCCACCTCCACCTCCTCCACCGTCGCTTCCACCCCCACCGAAATCTAACCATAGTATACCACCTCCTCTACCTCCACCAAAATGTAACCCATGTCCTTGTGCATGCATATGCCAACCATCTCAAGCTCCGGCACCCCCACCGCATTATTATTGGCCTACTCCTCCACCTATATCACCAGGACCACAATCACCACCGGGTCCATCTGACCACACTGTTATTATAGCTGTATTCGTCTCACTAGGAGGCGCCTTCTTCCTTGCGTTCCTAGCCGTTGGTCTCTTCTGCTTGGCTAAAAAGAAGAAGAAGAAGGTCGTGATCCCTCCTCCTGCTGCAGCCGCTGTTTGTGTTGAGGAACATGAACATATCCAAGAGACCATCACCACAGGTCCATGTGGAGAGCAGACTTTGACTATCACTGTAGTAGACGACGTTCGAATTCATGAAGCTGCTGCTGTTGGTTCCCATGCTGAACCACCCGATTATGACAGGCCGTCTTCCTCTCACGCTGAAGGCCATCTCAAAACTGGCTAACCTACAAAAACACGCATCTCCTCAAAAGGCTAAACCTACTTAAAACATCGAATTCCTTGGCTTCCACATACAAGTTTGCATAGTTTTTATTTTACACTATATATATTTTGTTGTCTTGATTTGTATACACGTCTGATATGGGATTGGGCTTTATTTGATTGTTTATTGTTGTCTTTACTTCAAATAAATTGTTCGGAAAGTAAGTCAAGGTCGAAACATGGCGGAGTTGAATGAGTTTAAGAATGAAGAAAAACAAGCATGGAAATTTCCATGTCAAGCAGGAGTTACGACCTTTGGTTTAAGCTGTTCGAACATGCTATTGGCTGGAGTGCAGTGATATGATATCTCAGATTAGTGTTTTCTTTGTGATGATGGAATAAATGTTACCAGCAAGATTATTTTTTTAACCTATGTCATAAATTAAAGTGCAACTGCCCAAAGTTAGTTTTCATTGGATATGTTCATTTTTAGAATGATCATAAGACGCATGCTTAAACAAGAGTAGCTATATTTCTCTCTACTAACTAAGCAATTAATTATATTTATTGAAGTTTATATTTGATACACAATTAATGTATAAATTTTATACAATATCAATGAATCAGATGATATCATTTTATTAATAAATGAATATCAATCCTTAAAATAAATATATAAAAATTTAATTTTTTAAAAAAATTTACTTATTAATGAGATGTTATCATTTGATTCACCTCGTTAATAAAGTGGTATCATTCAATTCACTAACAGTATATAAAATTTATACACGAGAATGTATCAAATATAAATTTTTTAATTATTAATATCATCATGCTGAATATACTAAAGTAATTAATTCTGATTAAAATAAACAATAAACAGAGTAACAATGACTGGATATGGCTTTAAATTTTCAAAATTTTTATGTTTAAAATAATTGGGTGAAATGACGGTAAAAGGCAAGGGCTAGATTTTTATGTTCATTAGATTGTTGCCCACACTTTGCTTATGGTACTTTTATTTGGTAAAAATTATTTTAGAGTAGTAACAAAATAAACAAATAGTATATATATTCTCAAAATAGTAACTTATAACTTTTAATAAAGAACTTGTAAGAAATGAATTAAAAAAAGTATCTAATGTCAACAAATTTATTCAATTCGAGTTTTTATACATAAATTAAATATAAAAATCTAACTTCTAATGATTCATAATCAACATCTTATACTTTTACAAAGTGTTGAAACATAAAAAATAATCTGAAATAAAACTTTTTTTTTTGGCAGAGAAACTGACATAAAACTTTTTAATATTATATAAAAATACCGTGTATATATTTTAATTAGACGTTTTCATATTGAAAAATGAGATAATGGAGATACCATTAAAAAAAATTTACAACCACATGCTAAAAATGGAAACGTATAATCAATTCAGATTAATCCCAAATCTCAACGTGTTCAACACTGATTAAAATTAATTTTAAAAAAATGTACTATATCAATGGGTACAAATATTTGATCCCATATATTAAACTATTTTTTTCTTGTAATATTATGCAATTCTGGCTCTGGAATAGAGTAGACTCTTCTCATTTAAATTTTTATGTGTCCAAAAAAATCACACCTTAAGCACAACTTTTGGAGTCAACTAATGTTCCAATGAGCTATCAATTTGTCTTGCAATAATTGTCTAATTAACAATAGAATGTGTTTGAAAAAAAAAAAAGCCTAATTGGGTTTTTTTTTTTTTTTTGAAATTCAATTAAAACCGTGACTTTCAAGATTAATACTTGAGTGTTTAGAATAAATAAATAAATTCTGGAAAATTTTACCATACGATATTCTTGGCCAAAAAAAACTTAATGAGTTATTTTCTCTAAAATTTGGGGAAATAAACATAGAATTATAATTTCAATATTTCATTACTATTCCAATTTAAAATTTAAAATTAAACTTGATATATAAAAAGTGAAATGCACAACCATAAAGGGTAAGCCTTTTACTGAAGTAACTTTTCTTTTTTTTTTGAACAAAAAAAATTCCTATACTTGACTCTAACTTTATTTGACAATATCCAAACAAGAACTGAATTACATTTTCCATTTCTTTCAAATTCTACCAAATAATTAAGTAATACCAAATTCTTGAATAAGAGGAAAGAGGAGGAATAAATAATCCTTGGTTCTTTATTGCTTTGAATTTAGTACACTAATCCAAGTATCACACGGAAGCTTCACAATTCATAATAATATAGCGAAAGTAGGAATATACATTTATTTGCTTTCTACATCAAGGTGCTCCGCAGCTTCACTGCTATGGTTAGCAGAAGCTCAACGAGCACGTTCAAACAATTAACCAAATAAATTCATTCATTAAACCTTATTATAAATGCATGAAACCGACAAACAATTAATAATAATGATGAACTAGCACAAACACAAAGTATAGCAAGGGCTACATGCAAGTAGCAAATTAACTATTATAACCTTGAACGACTGATGAATTTAGTTGTCTCGATGATGAGAAGAACCGCCACCGATTCCTGGTTCATAATGTGGTGGGCTACCCGAGGCCCCGACAGTGGCGGAGCCTATGGCTTGCTGGTATATATGATCAACTGGTACTGCCACAGATTGTTCGGCATATGGGTTTGTTGGGGTTGTCTCGCAGGCTTGTTCACGTTCTTCATCACAGCAAGGTGCTGCTGCAGGAACCATTACGGGTTTCTTTTTCTTTTTCGCTAGACAAATGAGACCAACCAAAAGGAATGCAAGGAAGAAGGCACCACCAAGCGAAACACACACGGCGATAATAGCTGTGTGGTTGCCTCCCGGTGGTGGTGGTGCTGTTACATATGATGATGGTGGCAGAGAACTGAAAGGTGGGTTTGCCCCATAAAGAGTTGGTGCTGGTGCAGGAGATAAGCTACCGGGTGTTAGGTATGGAGGTGATGAAGATTTTGGTGGTTTTGCTGGTGGTGCAGAGTAAGGTGGTGATCCCTTGTAGGAAGCAGGAGGTGATTTTGGTGGTGGAGTTTGACATTTACCAGGGCTTGGTGGATATGAGGGTTTCGGGGGTGATGCCTTACTTGGAGGCGTTGGGCTTGCAGGATTTGGCGAGGGCACTGGAGCTGGACTGGAAGGGGTACCTGGAGTTGGTTTTGGTGGTGCATAGTTATATGATGGTGCTGGTGCATTTGGAGTTGATTCTGGAGGTGAAACTGGTGCCATTGCCGGGGTTGGTGGAGGCACTGGATAAGGTGGTGTCGGAGGGTTATGGTGGCCATGACGGTGATGTGGGGGCGATGGCTTGTGGTGATGGTGGTGATGGTGTTTTGGGGGAGGTGGTGCCATAACATCGTTGCATGAAAGAGGAGGTGATGGTGGTGGAGGAGAATAGTAAGGATATGCCATTTTTTAATTTTGGAAATGAGATGTTCCTATCTCCCTACGAAGTGCTTAGAATTGTTCAAGGGAAAGGGATGGATACTTCAGCTGTGGATGACCGCTATTTGTACTACATGTGGACTTGGAGGTATTCAAGTTTTTAAACATATTGTGCACATTCTTTTTAGCTGTCCTTACATTAAAAAAATGGATGACTTTTGCTAATCGGAAGGACAAATTGAGAATCATAATATTTCGATTTAAGTTCCCATTAAGCCGCACTCTACCATTACTATATTGGCCAAAAAAAACTATATCCATTACAATCTGTAAACATGACCAAGATCATGAAATTTTGGTAATCTAATATCAACACGATCATTAGATAAACTATTTACGGATCCATATTACTATACGTTACGGTGCAATGCAAAAGATCTAATAGTTCTCCTAATAATGACTCAAAAAATTTTTTTTTTCTTTCTCTAATGTCATAATATTAATATGCAATTGTGAACGATGGTTAGTTGAATTGGTAAAAATAGAAGTCTAGATTTTTGCTGTTAGTAATTTTTTTTAAACGGGTGATTATGTCTTGATTTTGAAAAGAGATTCACCTAAATTTTTGTATAAAAAAATATTAATATATGATTTTGCATATTTTGAAGTGACGGTAAAATGGATAATCGACCAAATAATATCCCGAAAGAATCTTAGTACCAATGCAATTTAACTAATTTACAAATTAATCAATGTAGCAAAAATTAATTTTCCATATAGCCTAGGTGGTTCAACGAAGTATGTAAGTTTGCGGTGGCTAGGCTTTTTTTTTTTGTCCCAAAGAGTTATATGAGTCGTATCTTTCTGGTTAGGTATAATTTTTTCATGATTTCTATTATGAGAGGTAGAGCACGCAGTGTCCATTTCTGCTTGTAGGGAATGCTTCAGATGAATTCGACATTTCTAGTATAAACTAATTGTTAGATTCGCATGACCAAAAATTGGTATAATTTTGAATAATCAAGTTTATATATATATTTTTAATTTTAATTTTTTTTATAATTTACAAGTACAATTATAATTATAATAAAATATTATATCACATATAAGAAATCATAAAATAATCAAACAATAAACCAACAAATAAACTAAAATATAACTAAATAAATCTAATAAATTTGAATCGAACTCATGGTTTTAAGACCACCTTTTTATTACTAGGTCAAAATATCAACAAGTTTTTATATGTTTTAGTTATTATGATGTCAAGTGCATTATATAGCTACTCTTAATCCAAGTAAAACAAAAAAATAAAATAAAATCTTGGCTTCTTATTGTTCAACTGAAAAATTAAAGAGAAATTGATGTCCCATAATTATGCCATTATTTAACCAACCAACACGAGTGGCTCAAGTAACAAGAAAGTTTGTTTATCTTATTGTTATTTTAATTTGATTCGAAATTTTTTTGAGACTGTAAAAAAATAATTTTTTATTAATTCATTAAATCAGACCTAATTAAATCAATTTGGATCAAATTTTTTTTAAAAAAATGAACTGAATGAAACCTAAAAACCCATTACTATTCAAAAAAATTATGCCATTAATTAATTTTAAGCAGAGAGAAAGAGCATCCCAGTTCATCCGGCGACAAGCAGGCCTAATCATTGCTGGCACAAGAATAGTCAACTAGTTTAAGTACTAAACCAAATTTAATCATATATATATAATCAAAGTTTCATAACCCTAATTTCTTAATTAGTTTCTCAAGTTTCAATTGATTAAAAATCAAGCCATTCAAACATGGTGTATATTAGTTTTATATGCATGGTCCAATGAGTACAACTCCAATATTTTTCTAATCCCAGAAACTATATCATAAATTTAAAACATCAAGTTGGAGAATTTTGAACAATATTCAAGAGAATACATTCAGGACTCCTGTAAATTGAAGTTGTAGTGTTTGAAAAGTCTTCGGATATTCTTCTTGATAATGCTGAAGCAATTAATTACACAAATTAATTTCACTAATTGATATGACATATGAAAATGATGAGCAATATTTGGACATATTGGAATTTAAAGGTTGCCTACTTGCATTTCACATGCTTAACCATCACTTTCTCACGCAAACTTTAATTAAATTGATAGTAACAAGAAATTGACTTGCTGCAAACATTTATTCAGTGGTGTTTGTTTTTGTTGCCAACTTGGAACTGTATTTGACCACGCAATCAGTTGAAACTTAGAAGCTTAGTTGAAGGTTAATCTTAATATATAAAATATAGCAGTACGTAAGAAAATGTTGAGAAAGAAGAAAATATTAATTCAATCGGATTCAATTGAGAGTAAACTAAGATTCAAGTGATGTAATTGTAAATTTGTCCATGAAATGAGGGAAGATTCCTTTTTATGTACAGTAAATTACAGTCATGCATTTCAAATTTTGGGCTAAATATTATTTTAGTTCATAAACTTGAAAAAATAATTTAGTAGATCCTAATTATTGGCAAGAATCCTAATGAATTAGTCAATTCGTTACTAGGATCATCATTTTTTGGGTTAAATGACAACACAGAGAAAATGGATGACATGAAATATTTTATTTTATAAAATCTTAAACCCTATACGCTTAAAATCAAATCCTAATTAAAAAAACTTGAAATTTTCTATCTTCTTCTCTTCTAAAACTCCTCTCTCTCTCTCTCTCTCTCTCTCTCTCTCTCTCTCTCTCTCTCTAATCTTGGTTGGGTTTAAAATTCATGGGCTCTAAAAATCAAAGCCCAACCTTGGGGTCCAAATTTTGAGTTGTAGTCTTTCTTTCATGACTTGGAGTTGGACTCAGTCCAGCCCAGCTTAAGGGATCAATAATTGCGGGCCTTTCTTCATGACTTGAACAAGAGCCTTCGTGGCCCGAGCCACAGCCTCCCATTGTCGCGTGGTGGCGGAGGCCAGAGGCTGAGGGTCACTGCCAAACGCCCAAGAAATGGGCACAATACAGCAAGAGGAGGAAGAAGAAGCTTTGATTCTTTCAAGCTCAATCAAACTCAACGCTTCCATCTCCAACAACAGAGTCAAATCTGATAAGAAAAACCTGGGTTGAATCAAAGAAGCTATGGTTAATTGTGGGTCCTTCCATCTTCTGCCGCCTTGCCATGTTCTCCATGACTGCCATAACTCAAGCATTCGCTGGCCACCTTGATGACCTCAATCTAGCTGCCATTTCCATTGCTACCACTGTCATCATTTCCATCACTTTCGGATTCTTGGTAATTGTAACTAATAACCCATATAAAAATGTTTCTTATTTTTCTCATCTCAAAATATCTCCTTATTTTTCATTTAAAAAAAAAAAGACCAAAGTTTTTTGAAGCTTGCTTTCTTGTAGTTAGGAATGACCAGTGCATTAGAGACAGTATGTGGACAAG
Source organism: Durio zibethinus (assembly GCF_002303985.1). Next base: position 30,941,461 of record NW_019167937.1, on the reverse strand, counting down.
CTTATGGAGCAAAGCAATATCAAATGTTGGGTATATATATGCAACGTTCATGGATTGTTCTCGTCATTTGTTCCGTTCTTTTACTACCTTTTATCATTATTGCTGCTCCTCCAATCTTAAAGCTCATTGGGCAACCAACCAACGTGGCTGTCCAAACTGGTTTAGTTGCAGTTTGGTTGACACCATTGCACTTAAGCTTCCCATTTCAGTTTACATTGCAGAGATTCTTACAGAGCCAACTGAAGACTGCAGTGATTGCTTGGGTTTCTGGGGTTGCCCTTGCAGTTCATGTGTTAGTGAGTTGGGTTTTTGTTTACAAGTTGAAAGTTGGGACAGCTATTGCCCTTGATTTCTCGTGGTGGTTGTCCGTTTTGGGACTTTTTTTATGCTATTTGTGGTGGTTGTCCACTTTCTTGGACTGGTTTTTCTGCACAGGCCTTCCTTGGGCTTTGAGATTTCTTCAAACTCTCTCTTGCCTCTGGTGTCAAGCTTTTGTACGTGCTGGGTCTCTGTTACCTTTCCTTGATTTATTTGATAATTGATTCTCTTATAATACTGAAGTAATTAATCAGAGTTTGTGGATATTTTATGTTTCAGGTTGGAGAATTTCTATTACAGAATATTAATTACAGTGTCTGGGTATTTGCACGATACTGAATTTGCAATTGATGTTCTTTCTATTTGGTTGGTTCCACTTCCTTGTGTCACCTTTTTTTTTTTTTTTTTTTTTAAGTCTACAATTTGGGTGTTGTTTTCATACTTTGCTCAATCATTTTTGATAAATTTCAATTCCTAATTTGGTTACATATCAATCTGTGGCTGGGAATCCATGATTCTACTGGGATTTTTTGGCTGGAACTGGGTATATTACTGGTTGTAAGTCCCCCTCCCCATCTCACCATGCAAGTGCTAATCAATTGACACTACAAAATATTTTTCATATATTGATACTTGATTATATTGACCGTCAAATTTCGTTAGTAAAAAATATTTTTTCAGACAAATTTTTAATATTATTAGAATATACTATATTTATACCAACATTTATTTCATTATCGATATAAATAAACTTTTTTTATGATATATGACTATCCGTTAACATAAATATGTTATATATTAATGATTATTAATATAACCGTCAGTATAAGTTTAAAACAAAAAAAACTATTGACTTACAAAAAATTGAACGGAATTCCTGAAAGTGTTTTTTTGTCAAAAACGTCTTCAATAATCCATTCAAAAAGTTTTGAAAAGGGATTATTGAAGGTGTTTTCGATCAAAAACGTCTTCAATAATTCATACAAAAATTTTTTTGAATGGATTATTTACTGACAATTAAATTCTGTTAATAAAAGAGATTTTTACTGATAGATTTTTAATACCATCAAAATATAGCATACTTGTATAAATATTTTATTTAACTGTCGGTATAAGCAAACTTTTTCTGATGATATATGACTATTTGTCAGTATAAATATATTATATACTGATGATTACTAACGTAACCATTAGTATAAGCTCAAAACAAAAAAACCATTAGTTTACAAAAAATTGAATAAGATTATTGAAGGTATTTTTAATGACATGCTTTTTCATTTAATTAATATCCCTTATGCAAAAAGCAACAATGCATTTTTGTAACTATCGATTAACTCTTTAACGACTATTTATGATTTTCACTTTGTGATTGCACAATAAAATTTTATTTTATACAATCACTTCTAGTTAATACACCCAACAAACAAAATATATCTCACACTGCCCATGTTTCTGATAATAATAATTATTTGGTTTATTATCTACTAATTAGTCTATGAAACACTATATCTTAATAATAATTATTCACATATATCAATTTAATTTTAATTGATTTTCATGAAAATTGAACACTAGTTAAAATTTGAACCAATAATAAATTTAAAATATATATATCAATATTTGATTTATAAATGACAAATATAGATAGAATTATACAAATAACTTGACTCAATTTATTATCTCAATTTTGGTGTCATGATTTAATAATAAAACTAATATTGTTGTCAAATCTTATTTTCTGCATATATTCTCTATTTACATCTAATTTATCATCGTAAATTCTTTTACTCATTTTTTATTGTTTTCATAGAAACCATGAGACAATTTATTTATTCTATATATATTCAACACATGACAATTAAACAATTACCCATTCTATTAGAATCCAATTTAATTTATTACTTGATAATAAATGATAATTTTTTTGGTCATAAATCAATTCATGTATTTCTCTTTTATGTTTTCAAGCTATTTCCCATCACAATCTTTATAAGCATTAATTTTTCAAATAAATAGAATACAATTCATTAAACTCAATTATACAATCAGTTTCAGTATATGCATAAATTTATGCAATATAATCAATATTTTGCATATTATGTTTTGGCTTTACACACTGATGAAATAAATTGTTAATGTGTTATTTCATTCAGTCAATTTTTTTATCATTAATTATGCAAAAAATAAAATGCATACCTCTAACGAAGATCTTTTATGAAAATTAATATTTTGGTCTATAGAAACATTAATCCTTTGACACATCGAGCCTTCTCTACTATCGATATCCAAATCATATCAATTTCTCATAATTGCCTTTAAATTGTTAAAAAAATAAATAAGAGAATAGAAATAATAAAAAAGAATTTTGATTTTAAGGTATGAAGAACACTTTCTTAAAGGTAATTATATCTTTAGGATACAAAAAACCTCAAACTCTCAAATCAGAAGCGGTGAAAATGATTATACTAAAAGATTTATTTATAATGAATGAATAGAGATAAATTTTTATTGATTTTTTGTATAATCATGACCTTTATGAATAATAATTTATTTATTCTTAAATAGTTATAACTATTTGTTATATGATAATTATTTTTATTCAAATATAATTATTTAAAATATAAATAAAAATAATATAAAAATTAATTTTATTCATCAATAATTAAATATTTCTATTTAATGTGTGAGGGCACCACATTCTAAAACTATCAACAGTTGAATCTTAGTCTACATCTATTAACTTAAAAACGTGTAAGTTGCTCATCTTGAATATGCATTGCAATTTTCAATAGATTTAGAGCTGAAAAGAGCGCCTATGCAGAAACAGTGGCGCATCTGAGATCAGACATCTGAGAAAGTAAATAGCTTCCATTGTCTCAAACTTTAATGGAACATTTCTCTCTCCATAAACCAGCATTGGTTTTATTGATGAATAATTTTAATTCCATTTTTTGTGGTTTTCTGGCATACATGTTCTGAAGTAGTTTATTATGATATTTTTGGTTTTGATGATGATCTGAGGTTCAGACATTGATACTAACTATCATCACAATGAAATGCAAATGGGAAACAGAGGTAGGTTGTGATATCTTGAAAACCCTCGATTGTTTTTCTTTTCTAAATAAAGTTATTAATTTTCATGTGTCTAAAATCTCATTTACAGGCAGAAAAGGCTTGAATTCATATATCAAATGACACAGGTTCCTACCAATAAACATTAGTTTGAGTGTGCTGTGAGTGAATGAATCAATGTTATGTCTGGACCTGTTTTAGGAAAATGGGGAAAGGCATATCTCCGGGTAATTTTTCCGACGTTAAATTTTGTGCATTGGTACTCAATTTTCACATCAAGAAGAACAAGAAAGAGGGCAGGAGAGGGTAAAAGAAACTAATAATGGATGATTACGATGAAAAGGCAATGAAAATGCCATACGCCTACATCTATATATTCCTAGTTTCTATGACTTGGTTCCATAATTGAAACTTCGTAGGGGAAATGCTAGTTGGTGCTAAAGTGTGGTTGAACTTAATACCTTTATTTGAAATGTCACCATGCGTAACCACATTAGCATCCACTTAAGCCAAGCTCAAGGGATTAGTTTTAGATTTTCAAAAATTTCTTGTTTGCTTTTTTGAAAGCCTATACAAATAGTTACATAAGATACCTGCAATAGGAATTGTAGATGATAATAATGGACCATTTTGCAATATACATGAAGTTCTGCCTAATCCTGTAATTAGCCTCTCATTAATTTACAAACTTAAGTGATTGCGGGCTGGATTATGGACCCAAGGCAGTAGCCTCTCTTGAATTTTGGAAGGGCCTTTTAAGCCCACTGAAAGGGTAATTAAATCAATTTTGTAAACTTGTAATTACCAGAGCATGTCCCATTATGAGAAAAATGAATATTATAAGAACATTTCTGTCTCCAATTTGTAAACACCCTAATTAACCGCTCAAGCTTATGAGGCTTGATTCAACAGAGTCTGAATCTAAGCTCAAATTAATTGAACCTAGCTCAATAGGGATGGTTATCAAGCCTAAAGATCAATTTTTTATTTTTTTTTATTATTTGGTTTTATTTATTTATTTATTTTGACTAATTATTCATTTGTTGTTATTTATCTTCAATTTTTTTATTTATCTATTTTTTATTTTTAGGATTTATTATTAGTTTTTTTAGGTGATAATAATAATCATTTTAAAAAAAATGAGAATAATGTTCTGCCGTGAATGGAATTTATGGAATTGTAAACAGACTCAATCTCTACAAGATCAATGCTGAATGAGGAGTCAGGGTTAAGAGAAAATTCTTTAGATTTTTCATTATAAATATGGGATCATAACAACACAGAAGAGGGGACAAGGAGAGAAAATAAAAAACAGAAAGAAGGGAGCAAAAAATTAAAAGTAAAAAAGAAAATAGATAGATCAGAAACACAGCAAGCAGAAAGAAGAAAAATTTTGGAGTTTTGTTAAAAAGAAAAAAAATTTTCTAGAAATTTTCTAAAAAATTTTCATATTCCAATGAAATTTTTCGACGTCGGTGAAATTTTTCGACAAGTTTTTTAGCCCCAACTGAATTTTTTGACAGGTTTCCCAGAATTCAACTCAGATTCTAGCATCAGTTGAATTTTTCAACGAACCTCTAACGAACTAACCCAGATTCCTATGACATTTTTCAAAATTCGATGGAGATTCAATCGAAATTCATCTAACTTTTAGAGAAACGGGAGAGAAAGCAAGGGAAGAGAGAGAAAGGAAAATGGCGATCTGAGGCAGAAAGTTTGAACTTTACCTTTTATAGCAATTCCAAAACGACATTTTTTTTTGTGTTTTAATTCAGCCTAGGATCCGCATGTTTTACCATTGGGTAACCCAACTCGTAGCGCCACCTATTTTAACTTGTTCCACAGTTGATCCTTATAGCCAAGCTGATTTTCTCAAGTCGAGCCTTCGAGCCTTTTTTTGTGTCTAGAGTCTAGCCGCGCCACCTCTCTAACTGAGCCATTTTTTTGGTATTTTCCTTGTATTTTTGTATTTATGTGTTTGTTTATTTTTTAGAGTATTTTTGTATAAATAAATTTAAAAAAAATAAAAATATATATAAAATAAAATTTTTTAAAAAAATTCTTAAGGAAAAGTTGAAAGTATTAATTTTTCTTAAAAATAAAATTTTCAAAAATATATTTTTAAGGAAAAGTTGAAAGTATCAATTTTCCTTGAAAAATAAAATTTCAATAAAAAAAAATATTTTTGAGAAAAAGTTGAAAGTATCAATTTTTCTTAAAAGTAAAATTTTTAAGGAAAAAACATTGTTAAGAAAAAGTTGAAAGTATCAATTTTTCTTGAATAAAAGTATTAATACTTAAAAAAATAATAACAATAATAAAGTAAGAAAAAGAAATTTTAAGAAAAACTTAAAGTATTAATTTTTTTTCCTGAAAATTTTTTTAATAATCTGACGATGGAGTTTCTGTAAGAGAAATAATAATTTTATTGTATACTCTTCAGATAAGAAAATTTTCTTAATTTTCTGTCAAAAATATTGAAGTCAATTAAGGATAATTTTTAATAATTAAATACTTGATAAAATTTTTAAGACTTAATGAATAACACGAAATTAAATTGGTATCATCTTTCGATGGGTATTGTGAAAGTGCTATAATATTTCTTACTCGTAACCGAACTCTTGAACTTTGTTTTGATTAATAAATCTGAACATTTTTTTTAGAGACTCTTAATCAAGCTTAAGTATTTTTTAAAATGATAAATTTTTTAGGTGATCAATCATATTTAAATAAAAAAATTAATGATAATTTTTTAAATTAATATCTAATAATAAATCTACAAATCTAAATGTTATGATATAATTAATAGAGAATTATGACGAACTTATAATGTACGCATCCCTCGTTTACAAAAGATGGTTAGCTGTTTGGTTTGGTGTCAGCAACTTGAGAAAATTTATTGACCAATCAAATTTTATGCTTGCACTGTTGAGTTGATGTTATGGATATTATTCGCCTATATCTTTTCAATAATGTTCTTTTATACTTTCCTAGCCATACTACAAATAAATAATTGCTTCTTGTTTACTTTCACACAATAATAAATTTATACGAATTACGTGCAACAAACATCATAGCTTCTGAAATCATCAAAACATCAGAACTTTTAAAATCACCGGGGCACAAGCATTCTTGGTACCAAATTTAATAATGGCTTTTTGATATTATTTTTTTTAGGAAAAATGATTATATTTATTAGAATTTGAATTTAAAATAACTGTTTAATTTTTTTTTTTAAAGATAGTAAATTTGTGAATCAGTTAGATTAAATTTATTTTTTTATGTTAATATATATAATCTTTTTGAATGGCTATAATAAAAATTTAAATATGGAGATAAGCTTGCTCAAAAACTCATGCATTAGAGTATATCAGGGCGACGAAAGCTGATTGATCTGCCGCTTGCTTCCAGCCGCAAAGAGTTGGAAATCAGATTGAGTTGTCAATTAAAAGAGAATAAAAGATACCTAATTCGTCACATGAGATCATTTTTACGGTCTTAATGATTAAAGTTGGCTTTTCATTTGTCGATCAAGTCATAGACTTTTGGAAAAAAAAAAAAAGCCCGTGGGTATGCAAATACAACAACGGCTCCTGTTTCCAATCCATTGACTTTGTAAATCGATAACGATGGTGAAATGATAATTACAGAAGTTTGCAAAACATTTTCCAACTAATATGAATAAAAAGATAAATGTTAACCAATGTCCCCAGCACTAATTAAGATAATATTAAAAAATTACAATTAATGTATTTTCTATTCAATTTGACAAAAATAATCTAAAATAACATTTTAATTAATTTTAATCAATATCATAAACACCCGTTAATCGGATTAATCAACAAACTACCGGTCCTTATTAGGTGGTTTAGGATTTTAAATTTCAGTTGGATTTTGCTTCTTGTTCCTTTGTAAGTCTAGATTATATATTTCTTCCTTTTTCGCTCATAGTAAAATGTGGGTCCTGAACTCGAAAATTGAAAGGTGGATTAATATATGATGAGACAAAACAAAAATTGAACCAAAATGGTTAGATTATCCTTTTGCATTGATGCCGAAGCCTACTCAGTCAGGACGGCAGTGGTCCAACCCAAACTCCAAAGCATTTATATCTACAATAATAATATATGAAATAAAACAGTAAGATAATAGACATTATTGTTAATTATATTTTTAAACTGTTATTTATTATTTTAAATTATTTTTAATTTAATGTTTGTAAAAATATTATTATAATCAATTAATAATTTTAGTCGATCTTAGTTTTAATTAGCTAAATTCTAATTCAATTAATATATTAATATTAACGATTTAATTATGATTATTATTAAAAGTTTTGTAATTGATTTTATTATATATTTAATATTTATGTTTTTTTTACATTTTTCTTATAATTAACCTCTTAAATTTTAAAATGTGATTGATTGAAGTATCAACGATTATTGATGGTTGATGACTAATTTTTTTACCTAAATCTTATAAGTTTTTTGATTAAATGCATAAATCTTATATTCTAAGATTAAGATTGATATATTTTTCTTGCATTACATGTAATTGCTATCAAGAGGCCAATAACTTTCAGAATTATTTCTGTTTTTTCTTTTTAAGAAATATATGTCTTAAAAAGTATATCAAAATTATGATTATATTGAGTTTTAAATAGTATTATTATACTAAAATTAGAGTTAGTATTTGATTTACTTATGACTTGTATGGTAGGGTCTCTTTTTCAATCCAAGAGAAAAATATACCACACACTTGTTATTACAAAAAAATGAAGGTTTAGTGACTGTTTTTTAACGGCGTTTAGATTTTAAAATGTCACTAAAAATATTTTTTTGTAGCGTTTGTTGACCTAAATGTTTCTAATAGGTGTTTTTGCACTACTTAAAAAATTTTCAAAATGTTAGAAGAAAGAATCAAACTTAGGATCTTATGATTAATAGTCGTATGCTTTAACCAACTGAACTGTTTCAGCATTTTTAATAAAGGATTATTCAAGAGATTTATAATATAAATGTCGTTAACAAACATTTTTGTACGCTTCAAAAAACCCTTAAAACGTTAGAGAAAATGATCAAACCTAAGACCTTATGATTAATAGCTGAATGTCCTAACTGACTGAACTACTTCAGTATTTTTAGCAAAAGATTATTCAAGGCGTTTATAATGTAAACGTCGCTAACATACGTTTTTACACTCCTTAAAAGACCCTAAAGGGAGGGATCAAACCTAGAATCTTATGGGTAATAGCCGTATGCTTTAACCGACTGAACTGATTCAGTGTTTTTAGCAAGTGATTATTCAATGTATTTTTTATCAACCACTTTGAATAATCCCCAATAAAAATTAGAAAAAATTATTCAATGTGTTTTCTGGCCAAAAACACCTTGAACAATCCTAAAAAAAAAATGAAAAGAGATTATTGAAGGTGTTTGTTTTGTAAAAAACATCTTGAATAATTTCAAAATATGGAAGATGATTATTCAATGTGTTTTTAACTAGAAACTACTTGAATAACCTTATTTAATTTTTTTCAAGAGATTATTCAAGGCGTTTTCATTTAGAAAACGTCTTGAATAATCTTTAAAAAATAGGAAGGGATTATTGAAAGCATTTTTTGTAAAAAATACTTTGAATGATTCTCAAAAAAATGAAAGGGATTATTCAAGGCGTTTTTAGCCAAAAATACCTTTACTAACCCTATTCAATTTCTTGTAAATGATTATTCAATGTATTTTATGGCAAAAAAAGCCTTGAACAATTCAAAAAAAAAAAATGAAAGGGGATTATTCATGCCAAAAATGACTTGAATAATCTCTAAAAAAAATTAAAAGAGATTATTGAAGATGTTTTTAGCCAAAAACGCCTTAAATAATCCTTCAAAAAATTGGAGTGGATTATTGAAGGTGTTTTTTTTGTCAAAAACACCTTGTATAATCCTTAAAAAAATTGAAAGGAATTATTGAAGGCATTTTTAGTAAAAAAACACCTTCAATAATCACATTTTCTCGCTGCTAAATTTTACTTAAATTTTAAATCTTTGAGATCTTTTTTGCTTTTCTTTTCCTTACTCATTTCTTCAATTTCTGCTCATTTTGGGTCACTTTCTTCCTATTTTTTACCTAAGTTTCAATCATTTTGTGGTCAATTTTCATTTTCTTTCCTTTCATTTTTGTAAATTTCAAGTTAACTTTCTTGCATTTTTTATCAAATCCTTAAACTTTCAGTTTGATTTATGGGGTCAACTCTTTAAATTTTTTGTCTGATTTATTGTGTTTCTGTCGCCGTTCAAACTCTATTGGTAAGCTCCATTTCAACATTGATAATTTTTAGTGTTTGATCGTTCTTGTTCTTTTTTTACCAATTTATTTCATTATTGCAATTATGAGTATGGTTTTGTTTGGTTTGTGAGAAAAATTCAAGATAGAACAGAAAGTGAAAGAAATAGAATTTTTCTCTGAAAAACTTGAAATTGAACATTAAATTTAGTTATAAATATGAATGAAATTTTAGGTTTAGTTTTTTTTTTCAATAGAATATTTTTAAATTACTAAAAAATTGTTACTTATTAACATGAATTTGTTGATTCATTCAAGATATCCTTAAGAAATCATTCTGAAAATAATCTATTATGTTTTTTTATCTCATCTTGGCATTTATTTTGTTTGTTTTTTCAGATCATGGTGTTTAATGAAATGATTTAATATTGCTTGAAAGGATTTGTTGTGCATGAAAACCATCAACAACAGAAGATGGTAGTGACCAAGATGTGAAAATTTTTTCATCAAATGGTAGTGTTCAAAATCTATGCAGTCATTAATTTCATACAAATTAAATTTTTAGTTAATATATTAAAATAATTTGAATGTTATTACATATATTAAACTTTGTGTTTTATCCATATTAGAACAAATGATGTATTTATAATATTCAGTTTATGAATTTAGGTTCGTTTTTATTTCTTTTAATATTTTTTATTTAATGATAATAATCAATATTAAAAGAAAATTTTAAAAAATAAATTTTTTAATTTAGCGACATTTATACCTAAAAAGACTTCTAAATGCCAAAATGTAGTTCCGCTTTTTATTATAAACATCACTAACTTTAATGGCATTTTTTATTATAAAAGCCTCTAAATTTAGCGACGTTTTATGATAAAAATGCTATTAAGTTAGCGATGTTTTTCTAAAAACGCAACTATTTTTTTCGACGTAAGTATAAACGACACTCTTAGGGGTTCTTTTGGCAAACCTTGCTAATCTTTTAATGACATTTATAATTGCCGTTAAATATGGAAAAAAAAAAAAAAAGGGTCATTAAAAACTTAACTCCGGTAGTGTATTTAATTTCAACTTGGATCAATCAGTGAAGAGAGACAATCTACATTCCATATATATTTTTGAATTCTTCACAAATCGTTGATGATTTGATTTTTATCGTTTGAAAAAGAAAGGATTAAATGAAAATTTTTTATGTGAAATTTTATAGATAAAATTTATAAAAAATTTTATTAAAAATGAATAAATTAAAATTAATAAATTGAAATTTTTATCATATAAATCAAGAATATAAAATTTAACAAAATTTATAAATTTATTAAATAAATTTTTTAATAAAAATATAAACAAAATTTTTATAATTAAATAAATATAGATCAAATTCGAATTATCAATAATATTTTTAATAATTTTTTTACATATTAATAATCTTCATATTAAATTTTATCAAGTTATCAATTTAAATATTTTATTAAAATTAATAATTACTCATTTTTAATAAAAAAATTTATAAAACTCACATATAAAGCATCATATAAGTTTTGTCCAGGATTAAATTCCAATCACAGAAATGCAAATATTTTATAAGTCGTCAACCCAACAACAATGAATGAACCTTTTTTTTTTTTTTTTGCAAAGTATATGGATCTCGATCGTTACATTACCTAACCAAACCGGCTAGCTAAGAGCTAGTTCAGTGTTATTATAATTATTATGGTTGAAAAAAATTAGATTAAAAAAATGTATTTAAAAATGTGATAAAAATGTATAATTAAAAATTTTAAGTATTACATATTAATATAAAAAAATTATAAATAATTAAAATGCTTAAAAATATAAAATAATACAATGATTTTCATCCATGCGTGCCCACAGTTTCCCTTTGTCCCATGGCTCTCTTGGATGTCCAACAACATTTGCCCATATTTATCTCCATCTCTGTGTCACTGGCTCTGCCCTTCCTTCTTTGAGGACAATTCTCATTCATATCATATATGTTCTAACTCTACAAATGCATACAATTTGTTCATATGAACACAGATGCATCAATCAATCGGCATCAATAATGTTACAACATTGATAATCTTAAGAATGTGTATTCAGACAGAAAAAAAATACTATAACAATTAAATTTTCTTTATTTGCATATATGTGCATATATAAATGCACGCAGAACATATAATTCTTAGCATACACATGACCAGTTGGCTTATACATTAAGCCAAGAATTGAGTGAGCGTCCTTATCTATAGACAACGGAGACAATCCCTTTAATTACCAATGGCAAGGTGCGGTGTATGCGACCACCACTTAAGAGCCCTTCCCCCAAACGTCTCAACTTTAGTTTTGTAGTATTACTTATTCTCTTGTGATCTCTTCCTTTGGTTAGAGTACAACAAATCAAAGATTGTCTCTAATGGGTAGCATCCATAGGAATGAGGGCGAGCTCCATCAAGCTTTGTTAACAGAATCAAGATCACTAGATCAAGATGAACCAAAACAAGAAGAAGTAGTACCGAAAGATGAGGAAGAAAAGGATTTGACTACCAGGCTATGGGTTGAAACACAGAAGCTATGGATCATCGTGGGACCCTCCATCATCAGCCGCCTTGCTTCCTACTCCATGAACGTTATCACCCAAGCCTTTGCTGGCCACCTCGGTGATGTTGAGCTCGCTGCTATCTCCATTGCCAATACTGTCATTGTTGGCTTCAATTTTGGCCTCTTAGTAATTAATCAATCTTTTCCTCATCTCTCTCAAACCAAATTTTTTTTTCCTTTCGGTTCACAATATTTGTTTCTAACATTGCTTTTCCTTTTTTTTTTTTTGGGGGGGGGGGGGGTGTGTGGGGGGGATTTAATCTGGTAATCAGCTAGGGATGGCGAGTGCTTTAGAAACGCTTTGCGGTCAAGCTTTTGGTGCCAAACAGTATCACATGTTAGGCGTATACATGCAAAGATCATGGATAGTTCTATTCCTCTGCTGTTTCTTGCTATTGCCCTTTTACGTATTCGCCACTCCGCTTCTGAAGCTTCTAGGACAGCCAGACGACGTGGCGGAGATGTCAGGTGTCGTTGCAGTTTGGATGATACCTTTGCACTTTAGCTTTGCGTTTCAGTTCCCATTGCAAAGATTCCTGCAGAGCCAGCTGAAGACTCGGGTGTTAGCATACGTCTCTTTTGCCGCCTTAGGGGTCAATGTGTTGACGAGTTGGCTATTTGTAAGCGTCTTGGACTGGGGTGTCATCGGTGCCTCAGTTGCGTTAGACATTTCATGGTGGGTCGGTGTTTTGGGGCTTTATGTGTACACGGTCCTCGGAGGGTGCCCATTGTCTTGGACTGGTTACTCTGTGCAAGCATTTAATGGCCTCTGGGAGTTTCTTAAACTCTCTGCTGCTTCTGGAATCATGCTATGGTATATTAAAAAAATTCATTGTTCAATGCTTTCTCTGATTTTCAAATTAATTTTCTTGTATCAATTAATGATGTTAATTGTTAGTAATTTCGTTTGACCAATCATTCATTTTCTTTCTTTCTGATTTTGGTTCAATGCTCCCATTGCAGCTTGGAAAATTGGTACTATAGGATTCTCATATTGATGACTGGATACTTGCAGAATGCTACTTTGGCTGTGGATGCCCTGTCCGTCTGGTACGTCATAATGACTCATTATAGAGATTTTCAATTTACTTTTTTTTTTTATCGAATTTTTGTTTGATTAAACACAAAAATGGACAAAATAATGTACTAATTACGTCATTATGTCTGATTGACTAAATTTCTCAACTAGAAATTACGGACAAGGTAAGAGCGACTCTCGTGCTTTTTCATCTAGCGAATACTAATTCATCAATATTTTCTAAATTGGACCCCTTGTCCCCCTCGTTATTTTGGCTTGTGTATTCTGGCAGCATGAGTATAAATGGATGGGAGCTGATGATTCCGATGGCTTTCCTGGCTGCTACTGGGTACGAACTACGAACAAGTACTTGTATTCCTTCAATTTTGTCTGTGACAAAAAACAAATTGATAGAGAGTAGCTTAAAATTGACCATTAAAAATATAACACTTGGAACTTTCTCTTCAACATGGTTATTTTAACAAGGCATATTGAAGTAGATTCGGTGACAACAAATGTAGAATATTGGTTATTAATATAGCAAATTTTGTGGTGAGATACATAAAATTATCGTGAAAAAAGATAAATTTGAAGTAAGATATAATACATCTTATTTTAATTATATAATTGTAAGATAGATAAATGGTCACGTACCACTAGTTAACCACCAAAAAAATATTTTCAAATCATATAAAGTAGAAATATTGATTTTTGGTGAACAAAAATCACAATTTAAGAGATTAAAAAAATTGTAAATATTGGGATCGATCCCCTCTTGTGAGAATTTACTAATCATATAAAGGAGAAAGCTTAATCTTGGTTGACTTCTCCAATCAACTTTCTAACTATATACATTTCTTTGTCAAAACTGTAATCTATCATTTGTAGACTAAGTTTGATTATGGTGCATTACATAAAAGGGACTAGCGGTAAATTTTGACTAGTTATGTTGTTAGAGATACGTACCAAAAACAAATTTGTCTTCTAAGAGATAGGGTTGCGCATCTCTTTCTGGGACAATATATTCTTCAGACATCATAATTTTTTGCAACTTCGAGTCACCGGCCACCATTTAACGTTTCCCTTCACTTGTTGTTACATTCTGAAATGTGTGAAATTGTCAAAATAGAAAGCATGCCCATAAAATGAAAAACTAATAATTCTGATTGAGATTGACAGAGTAAGGGTAGCAAATGAGCTTGGAGCAGGGAATGGGAAAGGTGCCAAATTTGCGACAAAGGTTTCTGTGGTGCAATCAACAATCATTGGACTTCTTTTCTGCATACTTATCTTTATACTTCGTGACAAGGTGGCCTTCATATTCACTTCCAGTCTTGATGTCCTTAATGAAGTTGATAAGCTTTCATACCTCTTAGGCATCACAATTCTCCTTAACAGTGTTCAGCCAGTTTTATCAGGTACATTATTTTTCAACCTAAAACTAGTCAATTGATTATTCAATTGATTTATCGATATAGTAAAATTTACGTACCGTTTCATTTCTTCACTGTTTCAGGAGTGGCAATTGGATCCGGATGGCAAGCAACTGTGGCGTACATAAACCTTGGTTGCTATTATATTATTGGACTTCCGCTGGGACTTTTGATGGGATGGGTTTTCCACTTGGGTGTTACGGTAAGGCTTAGTCCATCGTTCATTGGACTTGAATTCAAATTTTCACCATTTACAAGTACAAATATGCCTGTTCTGGTATGTCAATTTACATTGCCTGGAAATGTCTTGTGGTAAAATTACCAGGGTATTTGGGGTGGGATGATCTTTGGGGGGACTGCTGTTCAGACAGTGATTTTGGCCATATTCACAATGCGAAGTGACTGGGAAAAGGAGGTCAGAACTTCACGTATTCAACTCTTTTTATGTATTTATTTCATTTAAAGAGTGATATATTGCCTCATTTATTAGATTGTTGGGATTAATTGTCGCAGGCCGAAAAAGCTAAGCAGAGGGTACAGAGGTGGGGAACATGATCAACCCAGAGGACCAACATTTAAGGGAACCATAATTAACTAGCTGGAGTAGTCGGATAATGGCCAGATATGTTAGATGAATTTTGCACAGTTATCACTACACTACAACATTGTTGCAAAATGCTTTTCACTATCTTCCATAATGGATAATTATTCATTAATAACTAGAATGTCACCACCGGCGGACTTTTTTTATTCAATTTAAATCAGATTAAATAATATTTTTTTGTTTTGTGTTTTAATATACATATATTAATATTGAATAATTATATTTTATTAAGTATGAAATTTAAAAATATGAAATTTAAAAACTTTAAATTATATCCTCTTCAGATATTAAAAAAAAACTACGTATTAAACCCAGTTTCAAATAAAAAAGAAGAAAAATAAACATGAAACTATAAAGTATAACTTTTTTTTTTTTTAACTAAGGGATAAATTATTACTTATAAATGACAATAATTGAAGTCTATTATAATATTTTAATAAATGAAAAAAAATCTGGTAATAATTAAAGTCTTTTATAATATTTTAATAATGATATCAAGAGAAAAAATATTTATTAAAAAAATGATGAATTTTGAATTTATAAAAAAAATTATATTTACTATTTTATCTTTAGTTTAGTTAAGATCTCATAAAACTTCATTTTTCTCTACGGTTAAAATAATAAAATTAATTTTTTTTATTAATTTTAATATTTATGGTTTCCTTCTCAATAATAATTTTTTATAATATTAATTAATAAAAATTTTTAATAGAATTTCTTTTTTATAATTCTTCTTAAAATTTTTAGAAAACTAATTTAATGATATTAAAATCTAGTAAGTTATATAACTTATTAGATGTGCATATCCAATAAATTATTTAACTTATTGGATTTTTATATTTGATATAGGAGATTTAAAACAATGAGAAAGATAATTAAATAATTTAATTTAGAGATAATTTTGGAAAAAAAAAAAAAGAAAAAAGAAAAGATGCGGTGAGAAAAACTGGTGTGAAAGTAGAAGCTTTTTTTTTTTTTTACCTCCAAAAAAACATTTATCTCCTGAGATTTGGTCAAAATTCAACTTGTCCCCCAATAGTTTAGAGAAAACCCTTTTACCCCCTATTCAAGTAACGCAGTTTAATAAACCGTGAGATGAAAGAAAATTTGTGGTATCGTTTATCAACATCAAGATGTGTAGGAGTTGAGCTATTTCTTGACGTGAGTGCAATTCAACAATAAGTTATATTCAAACCCAACATTTAGTTGATATTTCTACTTGTTTTTATCTCATTATATGTTTAGATTTTTGCATGCTTAGCTGTTGGGGGTTTTAGTTTAGCAGATACAAAATTGATGGAAGAAGTGAATATGCCATAGTTCTTCAAAATTTTTTATGTGATCATGTTTCTTATTTACATGAAATATAATAGTACTAAATCCTCCTAATTTCTTTTTGTTAAAGTAGAAATGGTGTTACACAAGCTTGTATTGAATTTCAAAGAAGTAGTATACACCATCCGGATGACACTGTTGAACCAGACACTTTCTCATACCTTGGCCTTCTGAGTATTATCTGTTCTGAACTAAATTCGATATCTATTTCATTGATTATTAAATGAATGATGATGACATTATTAGAATCTTTAGGTCATATGAGGAATTAAAAGTTATACCTATATTTGCAGATCATCACCCAATTCGGAAGACAATAATGTGGTTGAATTAGTTCCCAATAGTGGGGTGGACTTGATGGTGGCTGTGCTCTTGATAATGAGGGTGAAAGGGTTGGTGATGATGGTCAAGGGAAAGGTGATGGTCTGAAGAATGCATTTTCTGTTGATAAATGTGAGCAAGAGAAGTAGAAAGTCATCTGGTGAAAGTAAGGCCGAAGATAAAATGAAGGGAAAAAAAAGTCCAAGTGTAGATGACGCTAATTACAATGAGGGTGTAAGGTTTTCGGATGAGGATGATGATGATGATGATGATGATGATGATGATGAGTGACTATTGAGTGAGAATGACTGAGATGATGATAGTAATGAGAATGAAATGAATGAGCCAGGAGACAATGAGTTAATTGGTTGTGGCTCTGTTGATTCAAATGATTCCTTGGTCGCTGTTGTCTTCATTTTAGTTTTGATTGATTGAAATATAATGGGTCTATATCATTTTAATCAGAAAAAAGAAAAATAAATGGGATAAAATCTGTCAGCCACCAAAAAGAACGTCACTGTGATGCTTTTTTCTGAACATGATTGAGAACAATAACGGGAAAAACACATTAAATAATCCAAACTTCATTCAAATAAAGCAGCCCGAAAATGAAATATCCTTCCAAACTACCGTGACACTCAACAGTAAATTACTAATATTTCTGAAAACTTGAAATCTTGTCTATCCTAATTTGTATATTAGGATTGAAACTGCGCCTTTGATATTTATCACCAAATTTGATTGCTAATGCAATGTCAAATTGGTTCTGATAAGAAGATAGCAGCACCATGCCTGGTGATTTTCCATTCTGGATGCCTGTTTGGGAAGTCGATCAGTGCGGCAATGACCCACATAATGCTCTTGAAACGATACTGGACCCATAATATCAATGTAGTGAAAATCGCACTAATCGTCCTGGACTTCGACGGTTGTCCTTTTTGCTTCTATTATTCAGTACCGTTGTTTCTAATTAGAATTTCACTTGATAGATGTTAGGGATATTTTTTAGCATAAAAGGGTATTTTGATTATTTTTTTATTAAAGATTGTTAGCAAAATAATAATGAGTATTTTAAATTTTTAAATTAATTTCATATATTTAATATCACATCAATTCAATAGTGATTATAACTTATAAATTTTTTATCTTTCATATGTAAATATAAATATTTAGGTATAATTTTTCTATTCCACATTATTCATTTTTATTTATTTTTTTCTTCTCTTTCATATTGATTTTTAATTTAAACATTAAAATATAAATATAAAGAATATTTTTTATTTGTACCTTTAATTACTTTTTTTTTATAATTTTAAAATTTTATCTTTGAAGCTCGACAGTAACAATTTATTGGCTCAAATTAATATAGGCCTTAGGACTGCAAAGAAAAACAATGATATATTCAAGAACGGAAGGCACCCAAATATGCAAAATATTTACAAAAAATGATTAATCAATTTGAAACTGTTAAGAAATGATTAGATACACCATTTAAAGCAGGTAACGTTTATGGTTGAAGCTAAAACATAATTAGATGCTTAATAATCATTATCCAGTGGAATTGATAAACATCAAATATTTATATTACCTTTGTAAAATCCAAATTCGTTAGCAATAATCTTATTTAATGAGCTATTAGAACAGTTGGTCACACGCAAAAGCTGTGGGCCCTACTGTTTAAAATTTTTTATAATAAATATATAATAAAAAAGTAAAAAACTTTGAGGGGAGTAGAAAAAACAAAAGGCTTCAGGAGCCGACGCGTGATCAGTATAGTGTTCACCCTTGCGCAGTATTATATGTTAGATAGATATGTAAGTTCAATGCAAAATTCACAAGGACACGCGGCATACCTGATTTTGAAATACAATAATACCTGACATAAATTTTTTAATTATTAAAGCAAACAACACAAGGAATCCAATGGTGGGAAACCGGGGAAAGGTCTCGGTCAAAATCCCACCGGTCACCTCCCACGAGATGCCAACCCAAACAACTGGCTAAACCCAGTCAACTTGCTCTACTCGTCTCCATTTGTAATCAGTAACACTTTCCCCTCTGTCTTCTCTTTCGTCATTACCACAACCTTTGCCTTGGTCTCCTTAATCAAATCCCACAAATCATCATTTCTATTTCTATTCACCAACAGCCGAGATATTCTCTCCTTGCAATCCTCGAACCTGTTTAAAGAGTTTAGAAACTGAGTGCATTCACTGAAACTCAAACTCATCATTCTCACTCCGAGTTCCGAAACTCGGCGAGAGATTTCACGTTGGACTAATCTATAATCATCGCTAACCGATCTTACAACCTCGTACACCAAACTCTTCCGTTGAAGATAAAGTGATTCGGGTGCGTTACCTACTTGATCAGCGAAATCAACAAGAACATCAATCTCTTTAAGTAAATCTGAGTTCAAGAAACTTAAAATCTCGTCTTTTTTGTTACTGCGATCATTCTTGGCACGTGAAGAATGAAGGTGATAACCTAAAACCTTGGAAACCATCAAATTTTGTTCCAAGATTTCTGTGTACCATCGAACCCATGTTGACATTTCCCATGTTTCCGAATCCGAATCATCTCGAAACATCGATAAATTAAGAAAATTTCGACCCCCCAAAATAAGGATAAGTTGAGAGCTGATCTTTCAAGATAAAAGACCCTTTCCCAATAATATTATGGGTTGTGTACAGACATTTCAGGGCAACCGAAGCATTACTCGTGCGATTTAGTCGGTCCATGAGAGCTTGGATACAAGCACATGCAGTGGCGCGTGATTCATGACCAAGGGCAAGAACGGCGGTGATCCGATGATCTGAAGGTGCTGCGGAGGAGTCATGGGTGGTGGCGCGTAGAATCACGCGACGAACAGATGATTTGCGGCGCTTTGTTGATAAGGTCGTTTTGATTAGCGACGCCTTATCTTTCAGAATTCCTAGCAGGATTCTTAGCTTTTTACGATACCCCATGGAAATCAGAAAAATGATAAATGGCAAAGCACTAAAAATCTAGAGTGGAAGAAGAAAAACAGTTGGTTTCACAAAAAGGACGTTAATTCATTTCAAACTATAAATACTTCAAATAGACACGGTAAAACCCAAAGTATGATTAATCAAATGAAAAAATTTACACGTACAGGCGTTTATTTCGTCAACGTCCTACGCTTTGCTACTAAACTATTTGGCATTTGGCAGCAAATTATTTGTCAAATTTCGCTAAAAGGAAAGTCACTGGATGGAGCGGTGTCACCGTGTTCCAAGGAATTGACATTCATATAATACATAAAGTCTCTAATCAACACTTTGAAAAAAAAAAAAACGAAAATATGAGGAAAATTCCATTAAAACCTGTGTTTATAGTTATTAGTATAGCAATTAGGGGTAAGTCAATAGTTTAATGACGTAATTGTGGAGAAAATTGTTAGAAAAAAATAGCTGCTTGCGTTTTATTTTTCCTCCTTTGCCTACTACTTTGGATTATATGTATCGATATCATGTTGGGAAAAAAGATGGTAGCATCCATGCCATGATTCTCCTATCTTGTTCGCCGCCGCACAATTGAGTCAGAAATTTCAGTTTTAGACGCATTGTTTCAATCATCCATCCGTACTTCTTGTGTTAGAACAATTACCTATTGTAATTTCTTTCCATCATATATAATTCTTGTAATTTTATTTATCGGAACTATTTGGGAACAATTATCATGATTTTACTTGAGCAATATGGTCTTAACTTTTATTTTTTTATGAATAGAAATAAGGTACTTGAAATTGAGGAAACGATCAATAGGCCATAGCTACTATAGGATGAGATCATATTGAAAGACGGAGGTGATCCAAGCACGATTTTCCATTGAGAGTTTTACTTTGTTGAAGCTCCAAGTACTCCCTGTATTTGATTCCGAGATATGCTTGACCAACGTGATCCGCCACCAGCTCTGGTGCGGGGCTTACGACTGTGTCCAGTGGTGGTCCATGTGCTGTCCCTATGGATATCCTTGTTGCTTTATTATTCACCACAGCTCTATGCACCACACTTTTATACTTCCCGTTGGTCAGTATCTGAAATTGACATCCAAATACTCCATTATTAAACAACACCTAGATAACTATAAAACAACCTCTCAATACAAAAGTTCCCCAAAATTAGCCTATGAAGCCTTATTATTATTATTATAGCGGTAAGAATGTGATATTTGAAATCCCAGACTCAAGCTTCATTACGTGTAAATTTTATCAATTTTATGTTTGATTTATTCAAATATATATTTTTTAATGGGTTGATTTGTCTGTTTAAACGTTGATTTTATATATGGAATATTTACAATTATAATTTGTCCTTGTTCTAGTAACTTTTTCCAAATATTTTTAACAAAATTAGAAAAATATATATACACCTTTAGCATTTCTAGAAACTGTTCACATCGTCAAAATAAAATATAGTATATATAGTTTGTTTGAATTTTCCTTTCCCCAACTTAACTATGTCAGAAAGATTAAAAAAAAAAAAAAACTCAGAAGTTTCTCTGGCAGCAGTATTTACGTAGGGAAGCATATATATATATATATATATATGTATATATGTATGTATGCATGCATGTATGTATGTATATACCTCCATATGATCTCCGGTGTTGACAAGAAAAGAGTTGGGAAGGGGATTGATAGGAATCCATTTGCCATTGTGCATTACTTGAAGGCCAACAAGCTCATTTTGCATAAGGATGGTGAGGAGTCCATGATCCGAGTGTGGGGGTAGACCCATTGAAAGCTCTGGCTGTGGACAAGGCGGGTACATATTTGCGACAAACAGCTGATGGGAGTACGAAGATTCTACTGCCATCTTCTCATTTATGTAGCTTTGTTCCAGTCCTAGGCTTTCAGATATACCTTTAAGAAGCTCACTGGCCATTTCTCGAGTTTTTTTGCAGTATTCTTGTAGAATCTTGCTGTTAATTACAACCAAGCAAAATCATCCCGTTTATTAAGAGTTACAACACAAAGTATCTATCCGTTTAAAAGTTACACGGTTTATTAGTATTTCAAACTCTTTGAACCTGCCGATTAAACTGGTTGAACCGAAAATAGTAACCTCACGGGTTCAACCTCTGGTAGTGCTAGTACGAACTAGTGAATATTGTAGGATGTTCAATAAGCCAATAAGAGACGTACAATTCATGGGGAGTATGGCCGACAGTCCTCGGAAATTCAGAATCTAATTGTGAACTAGTATGATGGGTTTCACAAACGAAGGCTGGTGGATGCCAGTTAAAATTTACTAAATAACGCTTGCCAACAGTCTATTGATTTGATGTTGGTAAATTTCTGAATTCTTAATTTTAATAACGAGAATTTAAACTTTAAAAGCCTCAAATACCAAAATATAAATAATAATTCTATAATTTTTCAATAATTATAAAAAAAAAAGGTTTATCACCAGTACTTATTTAAAGAGTTATGGTCATCCATGATCCATTTATGATTGGAGAATGGAAAGTAATTATTAATTAAGCATGCTCCAGACTTGTGAGTCTGTACTGTACCTGAAGCCTGAAGGCTTGTTAGGAGCATTGAAATGGGGATGAACGTGAACCTTGAGGTAATCCCTCCAAAGCAGTGCCTTATCCACCATAGGGTTGAAGCTGGTTCCACACCTTATCGGATCAAACAGCTTCTTTCCAGTGTACTGTCGCTTTTCCTCCCCTCTTAAATCAAAGAAACTTTCAGTTTCCCTTATCATTTCATCTCTCAATGTCTTTGGCACTTCATGATTTATTACCTGCAAATTAGTAATTAGATACCCCATATAGACTAAGACCTTTACTCGACAATAATAGAAAGGAATTACCATGAAGAATCCCCATTCCAGACATGCATTACCGAGTTCAGTAACGATTTTGGACCGTTGATGAGGATCAGGAGATGTGAGAAGGGAGAAGTCTATGGTGGGGATTGGTTCTGGTTCTTTGACCAATATGCAATGATCATCAGAGTCAGTATTTTTTAAGATATACTTGGAAGGAACAGAAGTGAGGCAACCTGATTCAACCAGTTCTTTCACAAAAAACATCTTTGAGAGTCTAAGTTAATATAGAAGCCTGAGAAGCTTATGCGTTTTGAGTTTCTTATTCGCTCCATTCGCCTTTCTTATATAGAGGAGGAATGGGAAAGAAGACTGGTAACTATACATGTGATTGATACGTACATAGAGTAGTGTGAGGGGCATTTCATGATTCAAACAGCAAAATAGATATTTCGTCTCAAAGTGTGAGTTTTCGATCAAACGAGGATAATTTTATTTTTTTCATCGAGCTGATGTGGGTCTTTGATAATTTGATTTGATATGACAATTCGATCATTTTAACTCGTCATATAAAAATATATGAAAATATTAATATATCACCTCTTAATTAAGTTATAGATTATTATATCAGATCGAACCATCAACATTAATCTTAATCTTACCACTTAAAGCTTGGATCACCTAAATCCGATATTTTCATCTCATAAATATAAAAAATTGAACCTTAATTTAAGTGTTGAAATACAAATATAAAAAAAACTCTCACTTTTGCTATTAACTAACCTCTTACCTTTTGATTTCAAATTTTTGTTCATGTCAAAACAGCTCGTCACTAACAAGGAGTACCTCGTGGGGGTTACGGTTTTCCGTACAAATACATAGCCAAGATTTTAACTGAATTAATTGGATTAGTCACATTGAATTCTTTAGAACCCAAAAAAGAAAAGAAAAGTGATCCTTAAGTATTTAATGTTCATGTTAAAGCAATTCTAGTAAGTTAGTAATATGGATGATATACATATATACTTTTTCGACAGTTTCTTTGTTTTAAGATCATCTATCAACTCAAATGTCATGGAGTTACTACATCTCTATCTCTTCCCCTTTTTCTTTGAATTTTTGCCGACTCTTAAATAATCCAACTCTTTAACTTTTGGTTTGCTAGAGAGTAAGAATGTAGAACTAGAAAATTTTCAAATAATTATAACGTGAGATATGTCTTAATTTTGATTTTTTTAAATTATTTTAGTGATTAATTAAAATTTTTAAATATTATTAAATTAATTAATTAAAAATTTATCAAATCACTTTACAAATCAAGATAAATACATATAATTTGATCAATCAAAATTCAAAGATATCCAAAATGCAATGAAATTCAGATGGATCCTAAAAAAAGTTAATATTATGAATTTTTTAATTATGATAAAATATTAAAAAAATTAATTTTACAAATAATTATCCTAAGCATAAATGTTAGTATTTCGTGTTTAGATAAGGTTTGGCTTGATAAATATTTTTACTTTTCACCTTTTTAACAAAAGAAAATGAATAAAAAAAAATTAAAGATAAATAAGAAAAAAAAAACATTTAACAAATGAAATTTAAGCTTAAACAATTTTTGTTTCAGATAAAAAAAAATTATTAACGTTTTATATAAGTAATATCTAAGATGGAATATTATAAGTTTTATATGAAAATTATGTATTGCAACGTTTTATGCATGCAAATCATTGCATATTTACACGTCATTTTCATTTTCCAACATTAAGTGCAATTATTTTCTTCAGCCCCTGACGAAGATAAGAATAGTACAAGATAGTCTATTACCATTGGTCAATTTCTCCTATGGCAGTTAAGGGGGTACGGCGAAAAAAGAGGAACAAACAAAAAGCACCAACCACTGACCAGTGTCCAGTGACCACCAGTCGACCACTCAAAACGTTTGTTATTTATTCCAATAAAAAACAACGTGTATCACGAGACATGTTTTATTGCGAAGAAATTTTCATGAATTATGTGGTCACACCTATATGATAACCTTGCCTTAATATGAACTTAATCAAAATTATTAAAAAGAACTCAAACGTATACACGTCTATATAGTTAAAAATAACGAAAAAAATTTAAAATTTAATTAAACTAATTCATAATTTATATAATTACTTTTAAAAATTAATGTTCAACTAATTAAAAATTCACATTTCAACATTTATTATATTTTTTATCTTTAAATTATATTTTTTATAAAAAATTTTGAACAAAAAAAATTATCATTGAAAAAAGAAATTATTTTGATATTAATATTGAAATAAGAAATTATTCATAATATTCAATATTTTTTAAATTATAAATATAAATTATAATTATAATCAAATATTAAATTATAAAATAATCAAACAAATAAACTAACCATTAAATTATAATATAACAACATAAATTCAACATCTTTTTTTGATTTAAAATGCTCCCTAAATATCTATCGATTAAAACTCAAGAATAAGGAAAATCACCTAAATCATGGAATTATAAAAAATCACAAAAGCGTGATTTTTGTAAGAGATTTTTATGTGTGAAAATTTATTCAAATTTTATCAAAATGTTAAAAAAATTTTACACCGATGATTTATATTTATTCCTACGTGTAAAAACTAATAATAATGATAAATGTTATAAAATTTTCAATAAATCAAAATAAATAAGAACAATCATAGGATTCTAAAAAAAATTATAAACGAGTAATTTTTTAAAAAATAAAATAAAAATATTTTAATCTAAATTATTCCTGAATGATGAATAATTTATGATTTAAACTATTTTTTACAATAATAAATAATCTTCATGAAATTCTAAAGATTACAAACTAGTAATCATACGAAGAAATTTTTAAAAAATAAAATATTTTTAAATTTTACTAGAATGATAAAAAATTTAAAATAATTAAAAAAAGTTTAAAAAGCTTTTATCAATCCGATGAATGAACCTTTTCAATGAAATGAACGAGTTTCTTTAATACTTTTGAGGTGACAAAAATTTTTTAAGATTTTACCACAATAATTGAAAAGTCTTACAGAATTTTTAGATATTTAAATAATTAAATTAAATAAAAAAAACAAAAGACAATTTGATTAAAGATCAATTTAGTGCAACACAAAATTATTTGGTATTATTTTCGAATTGACATTATTGGAGTACTAATCTTTTCTCACATATAATCGTATTTTCGAACTTAACTCTTCAATGTAGACCCAAAATTATTTTTTTTAGGAAATCTTAACTGAATTTAAAATTTCTTTAAAAATAATAATTTTAACTTGGTGACCAATTATACCTCAACAAAAAAATATTAATGACAGCTCTTAATATATTACGTCTAGCGATCAAATTCTCAAATCGATATATTATAACAGAAAGAATAAAGAAGAAATAATAAAATATTTAAAAATATTAAATTACAAAAGTGTGAGACAAAAGGAGTTGATTTTACGCAAATTTTTTTCATTTCGTCTTACAATTTTTAAAAGCAAGTTTTAAGCTAATTATGAATTGATTTTTTTATTTAAAATATTTAACTTATGAATTTATTATAATTTTTTTATGATTTAATTAATAAATAAAATTTTGCAAATATTTAGATTTATGCATATTTTAATTTTTAAAAGAAAAAAAAAAGAACGAAATGTTAAATTGAGTTTGTGATTAATTTTAATTATTTTTCATCAACCAAAATATATTTTATTAATAGATACAAAGAACATGTTTGCTCATCTCTTAATACAAAGTCTAAAGAGGGCCGGTCAAGAGATCCAACTAACAATACATATACAACCAAGCAAGGAAAAGAAAAGAACTTTTTATTCCCATTTTCGCTAAATGACTGAAAAAAAAAATTCAATTCTAAACATGAACAAACTCCATCATTCCTGTTACTCTCGTGAAGTTATCAATTTCAACTCTCGAGTTATGACCACTAATGTTGAATCTCGACGAGCCAAAAGAGTACCACCACTCAGCATCGCTTATCAAAGACTTTACAATAGCAATTTCTTCCACCCAAAATAGCGATCTCAATTTAATTAGAAAAAATATCTCCTCACCATCTCATTCCTACCATTCAATGACCGATTCATTCCTAGATAGCCATAAAGCCCGTAAGATTTAGCCACTCACTACTTGCCATCTTTCTTCACTATTCCACAAGACGGAGCCGTCTTTCTCACCTCGACGTATCAAATCAGCCACAGAACAACTCAACATCCATGTCAATCCTCCACCAACTTTAACACACAGCACCAAATCTTCCAAGAGAAGTAGCAAGTTACTGCTAAATGGCTAGTCCTTTACACCTATTACAAAAGCTTTTTCCACTTTCAAAGGCCAATCCTTTGTTTGCCCGGTGTTAAATTCTGACAGTCCAGTAAATTCACAGGCTTCTCGACAGGGACCATCTCTCTATTGTCTCATTCCCATGTTAGTTTGTCCCTTACATTTGTCCCCAACAAGACTCCACTAATTGTTGCTTCCTACAAGTTTGTGTCAATTCCGCTTCGTGTTCAAAAAGCTATATTCTGAATTGAATATTTCATGCACCAAAACTGCGATTGGCCATGTTGGCAACCTTGCACTCCTATATACCCCCAAAATTTGGTTAGTGGGAATACTTTCAACAACTCTACATACATTACCATGCAATACACCTGAAATTTTTTCTTATTAAATGAATAAAAAATTATTATTAAAAAATAAAGATTAAATTAATATCTAATAAATTATTAAAATACATATTTATTTATAAAATATACTTTTATCACTCAATTTACATATATTAGAATAAAAAATAAGTATTCTTAAATAAGAAAAACTTCCGTCATAAAGCGTCGGACAAGCTCTAGTGTAATATAATATTAAATTTGATTATTTGTTTTTTGTACAAGAAGGAGCATTTACGACTCAAATTAATCTTTTTTTTTTTAAATAAAACAAATTTTCATTGATTAAGAAATAGTAGATTTGACAATTTATTTATTCATGTCATATAAAAAAATTGTATTTGTATTATATTTTATATAAAAATTATATATCATAATTAATGTTGATATAAAAATATAATTTTTTATTTTAATTTTGTTAAAATTATTTATAAATTTTGTTAAAATTTTAAATCATGTTATTTTTATATATTTTATTTCGTATTATTTTTGTGTCATATCATAAATTAGATTATTAGATTTAAGAAATAGGACAATCAGAGTATTTCATACTCTTTTTTCTGAAATAAAACAAACTTTCATTGGTTAAGAAATAGGACAAATAAGTAGCAATTCCATCCTTGATGCATTCCTCAATCCAAGTTAATTCTTCTCGACCACTTCATAACTCCTTTGCCAACCTTTGAGCAGCCTCCTTTGCAGTCCTAATATGTGCTAGCATGCTTCAGCCTGAAAAGCCCTCCATTATTATCCTCTTAATATCCACCATGAGATTGCCTATCACTGAAAGATCTTGAGCTGCTGCCACCTTCAGATGATTAATAATCCCCAAAGCATCCCCTTCAAGGAAAATGTAATCAAAGCCCTTGCCCCTAGCAAATTCAACCACATTGGACAAAGCTCCCAGAACAACACCATCCTCAGCTCTGATCACAATACCAACTCCACCTAATGCGTCTTGGACCCCTATAGAGCTCCATCAAAATTTATCTTAACATTTGTGAAATTGATCTGGGCATGCATGTAGCTGAATAATAAGTCATATTTTATGATCATAACTTTGAATGAATGCAGTTAAATTGGACAATTCTTGTTATAGGTTTGTCTATAATGTATAGATTAATCATGTTTTTTACTCTAACGAAAACAAGGCATGTTTTCTTTTTATGAGCTAATATAGTTGGAGAATGTGATAAATTATCCATGGTTGAGCTTTGGCTAAGGTCCCTTCATGATTGCCTTCCTCGATTTTCTTTTTTTTTTTAAGTAAAAAAAATTCAAAGAAGATAGATTATTCAATTTTCAAATTAAAATAAGATGTGTTGTACACCACAATCTAACACAAGTTATTAGAAATAATGCATTTCAGATAATTCCAACAAATGGCCATGGCCAAAACTCAATTTTCATTCTACACAGAGATTTTAAATAATTTACATGCTAAACTTGCTAGAATCAAATGAAAAAAAAAAAAATCGGCTAATATCCAAAAATCTCTTGTTGCCCAACAACCAAAAAACTTTCTATATAAAAGCCCATTTAGGTTACAAGGAGTAGCCCATATATTTAGAACAGATCCCATCAAATTAGTTGGACTCAGGCTCAAACATGTACCGGGAGCTTTGGAGTTTCAAGTTTCAACAAATCTTTACTCCATACAAAATATTTTTTTTTTTTACTCTATCTATTTATTAATGAAAAGGGTTAGGAATATGGTGCATTAATAAAATAGAAAAAATAATGTTGTAAAAACCCTAAATCATAGATCTAATTTAATAAGTTCTTTTCTTAAGAATTAAATTACAAAACACTAATAATATTATCTTTTATTATAAGCCTAACATGGAAAGTCCAAAAATAAGTTTTGGAAAATGTCATTCTCAACTCTCAATTATTTTATATAAGATTTCACATATGTTCAACTTATTTTAATGATTTAATAAGTGGCATGTTTTTATAAAAAGAAAAATCTCAATTATTTTTTACTTATGTATTGCCCATCAAATCAAGTAACTATAAAAAAAATATTTAATCTTTGAAATTATCAAATATTAAACTTTAATTAGTAAAATTAAAAATATGACATTCTACCTGCCAACATAAAAGTAAACATTAATCATGCACATCTTTCACCCCATTTTACTTATATGCTTTAAAATTATAAGCAAAAACTAGAAAGTGATTTTGTCCCCAAATTCCCTATCCACTTTCGGTGTATAAACTTTCACCTTTATCAAATCATTTAATCTACATATTTCAAATAAATAAATCACTTTTTCAAATCCTTTTAAACCTTTTTGGTGCTTACAGAAAACAAGCTGAATTTGTTGAGTTGTGTTATTATTTCCTCCGTCTCAAGATGTTGTCGTATATTAATTTTTATGAAATTTTTTTAAATTTTTTTTAAATTGATGTATTTAATATTAAATTTTAAAATTTTTTATAAAATTAAAATTTCATGATTTTTAATATCAAAAAAAAAAAAAATTTTAAAATATAAAAAATAAGAATTTTAAATATTCAAAAAAATTATAATTTTGAGACATTTCAAAATAAAAATAAAAAATAAAATAGAGGAAGTATTAAACATATTGGTATAAAAAATCAGCACAAAATCACGCTGCAACAAGTCTAGCAACGATAGAGGTTTTTTTTTTTTTTTTTGAGTTGAAATTGAAAGGATTCTCTTTTGAACAAGAAAATCATACATCAACTTTAGCTAAATGTTCAGATGCAACAAAAAAAAATATTTATATACATAAATTTTGGAAATTTCTTTAACCATTTGCCGTCCAAGTATAGGTATTTGGTATTTTTCGTATGATAAAGTAGCCATTCATAAACCCTTTTTTTTTTAACCTTCAAGCTATACGTAAGAAAAATCAAAATAAATAAAACAAATGAACAAAAATAAAAATAAAACCAATGTACAGGTAAATTCAGTTGGTCAAACCTCAAAACCACTTAAAAAAAAAAAAACAGTGAACCACAAATTACTAAACTTGGCATTCAGGGCGGAGCCTCTCCGATGATTGTTCTCCTACATTATCCTCCCCTCCAATAAACGAACCCTTCGGCGGAGTACCCAATTCCTCATCACCACCACCAATCACCGGTTTTGGTGATCTAACCGATCCGGTCCTAGAAAAAAATGGAGGAATCATAGTGAACCCCCACCGATCCGACCGGTCGAACCTCTCGTAGTTAAAATTATTCCTCCCTAAACTCCTACTCCTGTAACCCCTCCTCAAACTCGTCGCTCTTGGGAACGCCACGCAGCTCTTCGAACGGCTCAAGCTTGACTTAATCAACTGGCTCCTTACATCATCCGGCAACCTTAGTGTAAACCGTTCGCAATTCTCACCTGGCTGTACCAGCGAGTGACCCGTCGAGTGAGAGCGCGGAAAGAACCGGGTCAACCTCCACCCCGTCGATCGTGATCTAGGCTGCCTATTCTGATAAATCGCCGTGTTTGAATTTATTAAATTCACACCCCGCGATTCTATGTCTCTCGTCTGATTAACAACCTCAATAACGCTCGTTTCATCGTCAGAATTGTTGTCGGGTCGGTTTTCGGGCTCAGAGTTCGAATCGTTTACTTGGACAGTGGCGCAGGAGATGTTCTCACCGGGCTTTGGAGCCAAATTTGCGCGGCAAACGGGACACGTGGAATGAGAAGAGAGCCAAGTGTCGATGCAATCAGGATGAAACACGTGGTTACATTTAGGAATCAGACGCAGTGTTTCGTCGTCTTCAAACTCGTTTAAGCAAACGGCGCACTCGAGCGTGCCTTTTCCGATCTTGAGTCCTTTGACCGTCGAGTAAAGAAACGTCGGGAAAGACTCGATCACCGACCCGTCAAGCCCACGGGTCAATCTCATCGACCGCCTCCCGACATTAATGGAGGCATCCCGGATCCCGCCACGCCTCCTTCTATCTGCGCATTGTCTGATGTAAACGGAAAAAAATCCCATGAAAAAAAACGCCGCCACCAAAACCACCATTACAACCGCCATTAAAGGGTTGAAACTGGGTCCACTCGACTCGTTGAAATTGGATGGTGGCGGCGGAGCTGGGATCGTTTGGGTTTGCGCGGTTGACAACGAGACGACGAAACAGAGAAAGAAAAGAAGTAAGTATGCCTTTCCCTTTGCCACGCATGGAAGTCCATGGTTCTGCCTGAAAAATCGAAGGAATGAGCAGCTACGATCTTTTTGATTCATCAGGTGTCGAATTGAAGAAGACAGCAGCAGGTGGAGCGTTGTTTTTGCTGCATGAAACAGTAGTGAGATTTTAGCTGTGTTTTAATGATATTCTTGTTGCTCAAAAGCAAAGCAAAGCAAAGCATAAAGCCACAAAATAACAAGGGAAAATTAAATAAAATAAATAAATAAGGTTCGCCCTAATACAGGAAAAGGAGGGGAAAAAGGGAGAAAAAGTACGGTATCTTAAGTTTTGAGATGGATATAAAACGGAGAAGAAAGATGTTTTCCACGCGTCCACGCGCCATATAGTGCGCGTGGGGTGGAAATTTGAAGGATTCGTCGGCCTTAAGACAAAACCAAAAGAGATGCATTGTTTGATGGAGGGTTTTGGGTTTTGACTTTAAAGAAGGAAAAAGAGGACCGCAGGGAACAAAATCTCTGCGGAGATGAATAGAGCCGGTGAAAATGTGAGCCAATAAGTGAATGACACGTAATCACAAAAAGGGTGCCGGTTGATTGATGAATGTTTTGGTTAGGAACGAGGAAATTTGCTAAATTTGTCTAATTGTGCTAAGTTAAAGGTTTTTGCGATTGTATCAAGAATTTCAATCTTCTGTGGTGCGATTTCACCTATAAAGGGGACTTGTTTGAAAAGAGACTTAAGGAATTACCAAGTAAGAACTAAAAGCCAAAAGCAATTTCTCACCCACAAAAAAAAAAAAAAGCCAATTGATTGTTATTTTTTCTCAATTCAATTGCAAATGTCATGCAGCATTGTTACAAACAAATACAAATGTCTTTTATATATTATATATATCTTCAAACTCGGATTATTTCAAATACGCAAGGTTTAATATACTTCCTAGGCGTTTACTAACAATTATTTATTGATTTAGGAACTTTCTTTCATCACAGAATTGATGGCAAATCACGAATAGCTATTCCATTAATGGATAGTTTACTAAGTTCTTACTAGTTCCTCTAATGGATATAAGTGTTATTTTTTTTATTTTTTTTAATTTTGAAATAAAAAATCAAAATCACTTTAACCAAAGAATACGTACACTTATCATCTAGCCAATGATCAAAAACGCATTTGATTTTTTTAGATTATGTACTAAACAATTATTAATTATTTTCTCTCACACCATAACGTGATAATCTTAGAGCAATAATGCGCATATCCAATCTACATCAAGACAAAATGAAAAAGACCATTAGGGGAATATATATATATATATATATATATTCAGCTAGCTATTTATTATACTTTGCAATAATAATTAAACGATGAAATTGGTTGACTGACTAATTCGTCCATTAATGATTTTTAATTAGCAATGCTAATTAATTTTTTGAATTGACTGGTAACCCTAAATATTATTAAAACAGGTTTTGGAACAGTTTGTAAAGCATAAAATTTTAGATGTTCTTTAACTGTTTTTTTTTTTTTTCTCTCAAAATAGATATAGAAGTCCATCAAACTTTGGATTATACAAGAAGATAATATATTGATTTTTTTTTCTAAATTTCTCTCATGCTGATTGAAATTTGGATTTTATAGTTTAAACTATTGAATTCCCTTCAGGCACTATGTCCTTCAATATATATTGACTTATCTTTTAAATGAAAAAATAAATAACAAGAATGGTCAAAATCTAAGATATAATAAAAAATTACAAGTGTTTAAATTTAATCTTAAATTTATTATATACTATGTTTTAATGATAAATACATAAATTAATTAAATTTAAATTTAAATTTATTAAAAAAAATATTGTGTGTTATATAAATAGTATAGCCTTTTGCATCATTAAAAGAACTGCTATTTTTTGCATGTCCAAGGAGAGTGTATATGATTAAGACGAGTGACTAATAAAAAAAATCAGTAAAGAAAATTTTTCAAAGTTAATCTTGTCCTTACTGACAACAAAAGAAACAGTAGATAATGTTAGTACTGTCATATATATTTATTATTTTTTTTCCTGAATCCAACCAAATTTAACACTCAATAATTTGACAAAGTCTTACCAGCTGATTGTCTCATCTTAACTTGGATATCATCATTAGTTGACTATTTCATGTTGCGCCATGGCGAGTTTCCGTGGGCCAGAAGCATGCTCGGCGTGGATGCCTAAGTAAACAGAAACAAAATGTGGAAACTTTGAAAATGAAAACCTTAGGCTTAACGTGGCATCCTTATCTCCTTGTTTTAAGTCGCACTGATGATCAGGCTTGAATGATCAAATGGTTCTTTCTTCCCTTTTTGGGATATAATAATTGTGTGAAAGGATCCTGTTAATGTAAACAAGCTCTTCCCGTTACTTGGCAGAGTTAAAATTGATATATTTAACTCCATTAATTCATATAACTATTTTTAAATATAATTTTTAATAAATTTAAATTTCAGAGTAATCTCATATTTGTCTGGTCTTTGATAAAATTTCCAGTCGTGAAAATTGCTTTACTCATCTTCCAAAATATTTGAACCCACCTTTTAGCCCAAATCTAACAGCCTAAAAGATGTTAACCCAGAAAAAATTTGAGCTCGTAAGCAACACCAAATTGGGCTTATCTATCTAATTGGACTCATTCATTTAGGCTACGGTTCAGGCCTCTTATTCTTCATCATTGATTGTGGTCCCTTTTCTTAGTCCTGGCTCTTTCAGAGGCTGAAGAGATGACAGTGATGCAATGAATTAAAAATTATATTGATAGTGTATTAAAATATTAATTTGTGTATAAACTATTTAGATATTAAACTTCTATTAATAATTAGGTAAGGCTCAAAAGAATTAATGGAATATTCTTTTATTTAATGATATTATTAATGTTTGT
The DNA here is from genome assembly GCF_002303985.1 of Durio zibethinus. Next base: position 30,906,922 of record NW_019167937.1, on the reverse strand, counting down.
TTTTTTTCAAAATTAATCAGTTACTCAGTGAATCAACTCTTTTGAATAAGACCAAAAAATAAGTTGAGACACTTACAACATGTCCCGCCCTATTTTGAATCCATACACGAATAAGTATATCCGGAAATTATCCAAAAAATAATAAGAAAAAAATTCATAGAAAAATTAAGTAGAAATATAAAAGGAATAAGTAATTTTTTTTTAGTACTAAGAAATTAAAGACTCCTTGTATATCTCTCTTTTTCTCTAAATTTTTAAAATGTAAACTCATTTTTATATAATATAAAAGTTCTAAGTAGAATAAGATTTAAAATTTATAAATTGGAGATTGTATGTTATGAATATACCGAAGTAATGTAGATTTTTTTTTATAAAAGTATATAACTTATATAAAATTTTTTTTTGAAAATGATAAAATTATAATTAAAATAAATAATGATGATATGCGTTTATATATAAAAATGTAATGATAACAATGAAATTGGATATTAAGCGACAATCCATTGTTTTATTAAAAGCAATCGGCAATCGTAATTAAAGAAAAAAAACGTTTATTTTTATTTTTACATTAAAGTAGTGAACTAATCCCCGTATGAATCTCGATTACACTAAAATTGAATGGGCCGCTGCACAATGAGATTCTATTCAAATATACTGTACAATGTAATTGGTCCAAAAAGAAAAACTTAAATTCTGATGCAAAAGAATCCAAACTAACAAGGACTGAGGGGGAAGCCCATGGTTTTTGGTAGGGCCCGTGGTTTTCCTGCGCCCTGACAAGAATTGTGTGGATGGGCTTTTAACCACGTGTACGGCTCCCATTAACCCAATTTGTTCATTGTAGACGAATCAGGATTTCATCATCCTCATTTATATCTTTTTTTCTGTTTTCTAAGTACAAAATTGAACACTATTTCCACGTAATCCTCTTTGGCTTTTTCCTTTTTTCCCCTCAAGATTTATTTATTTATTCAGTTTCCGAGTGGCTGATTGTTTCTTCGGTAATGTTTAGTTCTGTTTGTTTAGTGGCAAAGACAATTAAAACTCTCAAGTTGGGGAGCATCAAAACCTAAATCCGATTGCCCCAAAAACAATTCTCATAATTAAAGGAATTAGTGGGTTAGTTAACTAGGACAACTGCAAACAAATTAAGACCAAAGTGTGGCAGGAAAATTTTCGTTTCTTTTAAATTTTCATTTGGGCACCCCAAATTCCTTTCGAAAGGTTCGGTCTCAATAGCAGGGCCGAACTATTTATTTGTATGGTTCTAACATGGCATCTAAATAATGCATGTAAACCGTCCACTTGCATTAATAATTGTCCTTTCTTTCTTTCTTTTCATTATTGTACGAACAAACTTTTTATTGAGAAATGGAAAGGAACTAGATGAATTAGAATATTAGCAACTTTGTATTATAAAAAAATTATATAAATATATATAATATCACGATTAATGTATAAAAATGAACTCTTTAATTATTGGATGATCTTAATTAAATAAAGCACTAGCGAACAAAGAATACCTAATCAATCTTGAGAACTTGTTCGCAAATAACAAATTAAGTAGGGGGCATAAATAGATCATTAAAATGAGCTATCGATTTAATAATTTTGATAGGATATGACAAGGGAATTAATTAAATTTGAGGATTTTCAACAAAATTTTCTGCTCAAACGCACAATTTAAAGTTGAAAGGGTTTTTGGAATGAAGTGCATAAAATATTCCAGCTTTTAGACGACGATGAATGCGTCCCATCAGGAGAAATCTTCAAGCAAAATAATATATTAATAATAATAATAATAATGAAAATTTAGATTTTATGCTCTATCTTATATTTGATATATCAATTAAGTTTAATTGTAATCTTTTTTCATGCATGGACAGGATTAATATTTTTAAAAAATTGTAATTTAAAGATAAAAATAAAGATTATAAATATTAAAATTTAAATCTTAAAATTACTAAATTTGTTAAAAAAAAATACTCTTTTCGTTTTTAATTTTTTGGATTGTATTGATTTTCATGAAGTTTAAGAAAAATTTTTTGATTTTAATATATTTATATTAAAATTAAATTTTTTTTATAAAATTAAAGTTCCATTATTTTTAATGTTAAAAAGTAAAAAAAATTATTAAAATAATATTAAAATATAAAAAATATATTTTTGAAAAATCTCATAAAAAATGAATAATAATAATAATAATATAAAAAAAAGGACCGAGGGAGTATATTGTTTCATTGCATGTGCCCCTACCACATGTTTCTACAAGACTACAACAACGACAACCACCTTTTTAGGGTTCCAAAATCTGTTTCTTCTATTTGCCTCTTTGCAGCCAGGGTTGATATCCTGGTTCTGTCTTTAATAATTGGTTAACGTTTTCGATTCTTTTTTTTTTTTTAAGTGTATATATTTGAGACGTATGTCATGAATATAAATATAAAAATGTAATTATCTTTAAATATTGAAAAAAAATTAAAAATATTAAATATACCCATGTCAAATACGCATTTGTATCCTGACTTACAGACTCTCACCCCAAATCCTCATAATAAAGCATCAATGTACAGTTACGGAACATTAAATCAGACTTTAAATACGAAGTTTTAGTTTTTTCTCTAAAAATTTTAAGCTGTCTGTAATTATTAGAGATGCGCACTTTCCCTTGTTCCTGGGTGCATCAAGGTGCATATTTTCCAAAGGACAATAAGTCATCTTGAATCTTGACAAAAGTCACAGCAGGGACCTTCATTTTTCGGAGTTTGAACCGAGTCTGATGAAATGTATCTTCTTCTTCTTCTTCTTCGTCTTCTTCGTCTTCTGCCTATAGCTACAGTGGGCTAAAATTGTTCAATGCTTGAGCTGAGGCCTTTACAATATCAAACCCAAAAAGCCCAAAAAGAAAGGAACAAAAGTTGTTGAACAATAGGACTGACTGAGCCTCTGGGGCTAAGCCTAAGTACTCCCAACAACACGGACGAAAATAATTGGTGACAGCAGGTCTAATCCTTAGGCTGGTTGCCATAGGAGCAAAACTCAGCATGGGAGAATCTGGATTGCCAGTAGCAACAAAATCGACAAAAATCAGGTTCCCAGAATTTTAGGTCCGTGGTTCCTTGAACTTAAGAAAAAAACGCAGTACTATCCACCTCTCTAATAACAATATTTTAATTAAAATAAATTGAGATTCTGATCAAAGATTAACTTGTTAAATATTATAATTAATCCAGTTGGATTAATGTTGGAAGCTGGGTTCAGTATGTAATGCTCACATGCGTCATGTTTAGAATTTTTGGAAGCGAGCTTTGCGCTTGAAACACATGCATATGACGAAACACAAAAAAAAAAAAAAAAAGTTAATTAAAGAAGCTAAGTCTATTCTAATTTTGGTGTTTTCTTAGGTAATGAGTTGTAGTTATAATAAGGGGATCTTCGTACGGTTTGATTACTTTCGCTGCTAAAAAAGGATTACTTAATTTTTAGAGTATGTTAAATTGGATTTATTTCATATCGGCGAAATTTTAACTTTTATGATTTTATATTAAAAACTTTTTATTTATTATTAATTAATTTTAAATTAAATACTTATCATAATATCATACTCTAAATTTTATTATATAATTCTCCCTTACATCTTTTTTAAATTTGTTATATAATAATTACACCACACTTGATGAGTGAATATTAAAATTATATTATTTTTTATTTATTAAATTTAAATTAGAATTTTTCATTAATTGTCAATTAATTTAGATTTAACGGCATTGGGGTCATTGTTGTGTTGGTACTACTTTTGTTCGTGGGAATTGGGTAACAAACTCTGTAGTTTGGATCTTGAAACACGTTAATCTTCATTTGTTTTTTCATTGTTTGTAGCGTAAGGCAAATGTAATCAGAAATAAATAATAATAATAATATTCTGGTTGATTTGATGGTGTACGATCAAATTTGCACCTCACATTTGTTCCTCACAGGGACTCTCAAGTCTCCAGTCAAACCAATGATCTTATAAAAACAAAAAATGCTCGGTAGATCCTATCAACAAAATCAACAAACAAATCAAAGACTAGCTAGTTGCAGCATAAAATATTATTGCAAACCCAATTAAAGTCCTCTCAATTATATGTTTATGCTACCGGAATATGACTACAAACCTATGCATTTATACATTTTATTAGCAGTTATTATATAAAGATATTACTGTATTTCAAGTTATCATATGTGAAGTTTCGTATATTCGTTATTTTGTTGAAAAGTTTTCTAAACTTAATTTAAGTAGTAAAGATGAGATAAGATCATTTCGATAAAAATTTTAAATACTAACTATAATATTTTTACTATATATAAATTTATTTAATTTATTTAACTTTTTTAATATTTAAAATTATTAATAATTAAATTTCGATCATTGAAATTAATTATTTTAATTTCAGACTGTATTTTTTTTTCTTTTCAATGCCCACAAATGCTCAATATATTACACGTAAATTATATATCATGTGTCAATTAACATAAAGTTTTTAGTACTTTTAACGTCAATGTAAAATTAAAAATAAAAAAAAATTTAATTCATGTTTATTTATCAAATAATTTTTTTTTAATGAATGTAAATTTCTTATTTATAAATTGGGTATATATTATTAACATAAAAGTGTATAATAGTTTTCACGTATATGTGCGAATATAACTTTATCATAATTATTAATTCTTATACTATTTTTTATAATTTGTTTTGTCTTTTTTTAAATAATCCAAAGTCAAGTTTTTTTTTGGCCCAAAAATCCAAAGAAAAGTTTATGTGTACCTATAAATTGAGTTGATGACTTAACGCATTCAACGCTCCTACCCTATTTTTAGGTAACAAATAAATTATTAATTTTACATAAACGCGTTTTCCTTCATCTATTCCAATCATAGTTGTTTCCTCGCATAAAAACAAAATTTAGCATATAGTATTAAATTTGAGGTGATATACTTTAAAAAAAAAAAAAAAAGATGAATGCACTATGAATTATGGTTTTGTCGTATTAATTATTTTAAACGAATTATTAAATCATATTACTATCAATTTCTACAACTTGAAAATTTGCACTAGAAACAGAGAAAATGACACCTAAAGTAAGAAGATTGACCGTGAAACGATGCCTTCTTTTTTAAATAATAATTTGTAATTCAATTATTAAGATTCTATTTTATTGGTATTTTATTTTTTTATTTTTTATTTATCTTTTGTTTTCTGTTTTTTTTTTTTTCACTTTTTAATGATATATTAAAAACATACAAAAAAAAAAGAAGATAAAAACAAAAACAAAGTTAGAGTCCTCGGTAACTTGGTTTTATTGAATTCAAAGGGAGATCTCGAAAGCTATAAAATCATTGCATAGTAAGGAAATAACAATTAGCCAATTTGTATTTTCTTAATTACCCTATTGGTCAAGGAATCTCATAAATAACAGTTTTTTGTGATACATTCAAAACAATGCCAGTTGGGTTGGTTTGTTTATTTAATATTTTTCTATCTTTTTAAGTACAAATTTCATGGGGAATATATACTTGAAAGAAGTGTAAAAAAAAAAAAAAAAAACTTAAATTCTGACATTAGAAGAATTGAATATTGTTATGGTGTTAACAATATTCCATGGAAGGAGAAGCCAAAGCATTGGGGGAGGAACCCCAAGAGAATTAATGTCTTATTGAAATTGATGGGGTTAGGTAATTAACTAGCTTCAAATTCAAATTGTAATTAAAAGTTCTAAAGATGACCCATAAAGCGAAGGAGATTTTTATTTTAATCAGGATTAGACTTTTATATGAAAAGTAATGTCTCGGTGAATATATCAAATCAATATAAAAAAATATGTTTTAAAATCGTCCTAACGAAAAATAAATTCAAGCAGACTTTAAAAATATCATGATTGTGTTACAAAGAAAATTAAAAAGTAATGATTAGATTTATGGAAAAATAAAATTATAAAGTAGTAGTACTATAAAAAAAATAAGAAAGAGTAAAGAATTCTTGAAAATTAATCTGATTTTGAGTCAAAATCCTTTTTTTTTATATAACAATTATGTCATCTCTAAAATTAAAAAATAAATAAGTAATTTGGTTCAATTGATTAAGAGTTATTTTTCTTAATAAAGAGATTTTAGATTTAAATTTCATTAGTGATTATTTTTTGATATTATTTTAAAACATGATTTGTAATTATTTATCTTAAATTATGACATATGATATATTATATCTTAATTTAAGTGATTGGATAATTTATTTATTTTAAAATTTTTATAATAATATTAAAAAAGGATTTCTTGGGAAGGACAAAGAGGTGGGGGAGAGACACAGAGTCTTCGGAGTAGATGATTAGAAGAGTGGCTCTTTGTATGGTCACATGGATTCCTCAGGACATTTACCAGACACCTGAAAAAAACTAAGCTGTTTTTCCTTGTTGTTTCTCAGGCTTTTCTCTTCTTTTCTTTTTCTTTCTTTAACTTTCTTAATAGATCTTTGATCGAATCTCTGTTTCATTATCAGCTTTTCGTCATCTTTCTCAGTTCAACATCCCAGCATCCGACCACATTATTACCAAATGAAAACCATAGTCACGCATTCCTGTTTTGCTTGGATAATTTAGGAAAGTTAATTAAAGGAAATCAGAAATTAGTCCAAAGACAAAAAAAGCCTTTCTCTTATTATTGTTCTAATATTGTTAACAGCGATATGTCTGTCCCTTCAATTAAAATAAACGGTACCCTTTTCACGAAATTAGATACGCCCCTTAATTTGGAGTTTGGACCCATTATTTTCCCTTTAATTTTTCTATGTTGTTATGTTTTTTAGGACTATCCTGAAACAATATTGATCTCTCTCTCTCCCCAAATGCCATAGCGAATCTCTCTCTCTCTGGTCCAGCGACTGGTCTCCAACACGTGCAGCATGCTGTAGCTTTTGTCCCTTTTTTTTTTAGGATTAAACATCTTTAAAAGTCGATCAACTTTCATTCATGGGGGAGGAAGATAAAAGGGGGAGTTTGTTTGGTCTTTTGGATGTGTAGTGCTTGTGCTTATTCCATTTTCTCTTTTGCTTTGATTTGGGTTTCTTTGTAGGTAACAGTTATCTCTCAACTCTCAGCTTCATCAGTTCTTCCCTTTAAACTTCAAGAGACTCCCTTTTACTCTAGTAGGTCTATGCCCTATCAACCCCATCTCCCTTCGCTTTTATGTAATTTACCTCCACATCTGTCTTTCCCTTTAGAAAAGAGAGAATAAACAACACAAACGTGTGAGAAACAACAGGACAAAAGAAAAAAGAGTGTAATAAGGATCCGAATTCTGATAAGCATGGCATTAGAGGCAGTAGTTTACTCTCAAGTCCCATTTTCTTATGCTTGCAAGGACATCTACCCTGTGGGAGGAGCTGGAGGAGGAGGAACTTGGGGCTATGACTCTTTCTGCTTCCAAGAAGAAGATAAAGCTCTTATTGGAATTCTTGACAACAACATAGAACAAAAACAAGGGAGTCATCTCCATGCATATTGGGACTCCTCATCTACTTCGTTCATCCAACATGCAAAGGAATGGGACCTATATTCTTCACCTGAAGCTTGCACTGTTGATCAGTCTCTCCCTGCAGCTGGATTCCAATGTCCAACGGAACCTTCTGCAGCGGCCACGGCAACAACAACGACGACGACGACGAACAGTACTAGACGAAAACGTCGACGCACCAGGAGCAGCAAGAACAAAGAAGAGCTAGAGAACCAGAGAATAACTCATATTACTGTTGAACGCAATCGCCGGAAACAAATGAATGAGTACCTCGGGGTGCTCAGATCTTTGATGCCACCTTCTTATGTTCAAAGGGTACTCTTTTATTTGTGTTTAATAATTACGACTAATAAAGTAATAATTGACTTTTAGAACAAGTTTATTCACCTCGATAACTAAGTTTTCTACAACCCCAATTAATCAATTTTTTTTTTAGATTTTCAAATGGTTGAAGAATGGTAAAAGGCATTGGCCTGAAAAAGTTTAGGGATTCCTTACTTTCATGAAAACCATTTTAGACTAATACCTAGGTCAGCTATCTACATAACTTTTACAACGCATTAAATTTTTTTATCTGACAACTAAATGAATTAACCTTTTCAGGGTGATCAAGCATCGATAATTGGTGGAGCGATTAATTTTGTTAAGGAATTAGAGCAGCTCTTGCAGTCCACGGAGGCTCATAAGAGGACTAGTCAACAGCCAGAACATAATAGCAACCCTTCACCGTTTGCTGAGTTTTTCACCTTTCCACAGTTCTCAACTCGTGCAACTCAGTGCAATAATTCGCACTCCATGGCAGCTGAGCCCATGGCCGCCGCCGAAAGCGTGGCGGACATAGAAGTGACCATGGTGGAGACCCATGCCAACCTCAAGATACTCTCAAAGAAACGACCCAGACAGCTCTTGAAACTGGTCGCTGGATTGCAAAGCCTAAGGCTCACCATTCTCCACCTCAATGTCACAACCGTAGAAGAAATGGCTTTGTATTCAATTAGCGTCAAGGTTGGAATAAAATAAGCCAATTATTTATCAATTCTTTCTCTAATTTCAATACCCTTTTTTTATCATTCCATCGAAACTATCATTTTACATTACGGTTGTTTTTTGGATATATGTTAATTTTGACAGGTTGAGGAAGGATGCCATCTGAACACTGTGGATGAAATTGCTGCTGCTGCTAACCAAATGCTGCGCAGAATCCAAGAAGAAGCTGCCTTTTAGTTAACACATATGTGAAGCCCTGATTATGTTTTTTGTTCTGCTGTGATTGGGGTTAATTATCTGGCTCCAAAAATGGATGGATCAAAGGGGATTCCATTGTTCTTTGCTCTCTAATTTCTTGCAAGTTGAACTTGTCTTTTTCCCTCGTATTTTTGAGATATACAATGTAGTGCGTACAATGTTTTTCCTAATGTTGGGCATATTTTCCTTTCCTGCTAATAGAGGCATGCACCAATCAAATTCTATTTCTTATTTTTAGTACAGAAAAAAAATTGCCATAAAACTGTGCTCTCCACAGGTAGGCACGTACAGTACATAAGAATACTAGACAGGATCCTGTTACAATTGTGTCTTTCTTAAATTTTTATGATCAAATAATTGACAATTAAGACAGCGATGCCCGGATCTTCCGGCTGGCTTCTTTTGACAATATAACTTATTAACAGTTTAAAGTACAATACAAATTGCTACACGCCTTAAAATTGTGAGAGAACTGAGAAATAGCCTCCTTCTATGTCTGGTATACGTAAAAGTTTTTTCTTTTTTCTTTTACTGCTATGTAGGTTGAGATCTTTTCTAATTAATAAATAGCAGTTACATACACTAAAATAGTTGGTTTAATAGATTAAAGTAATCTTCATCGATGAAAATGTTTTGAGTTTGAATCTTATTGGTAATTGCTTATTAGGGTTATTTCGTGCATTGTTAGAATTATTTCAAATACACGATCTGCAGTTATTTGTTTTAAACTGTTAGATATGATATATTTTGTCATGATTTAAGAGATTGAGCAACTTATTTTTTTTTTTAAAAAAAAATAGTAGTTACATAAGAAGAAGAAAGATTTGAACTTTGAATACTTTTTTAGAAGGTAAGGCCTTCATTAACTTATAGTATTGGCTTTGTGATTGTATGCTAATTATATTTGTGTATATATATATATATATTTGATATTGAAATTCATACAGTAATTTTTTTCTTTACAAAATTGGTCGTTAATTTAAGATAAAAAAATTATAAGTATTAAGATTTGAAATCAGATTTGTTAAATATTATTTTTTTTAAATGTGATTGTATAAATTAACTAAACTCAATCTTACCATATGGTAATTTTTGCATTAATTTAGAGGCAGACAGACAGAGGATCCTTCAATATATTCCCGGATGATCACTGTTAGCATTGCCCTGCTCCTTCCAGGAAAGAACAGAAAGAATAAATGTTTCCTTTTTCCAACAATATCTTGCTGTTTCCTTGACAACCCCATTGCAATTCCATTTTTTTATGATACCTCCGGGCCAGTTCAATACTCACTCACTTTCTGAATTTAAACTAGCTTTACAAACTTTTAATTATTTGTGGGTGCCACACGTTCCTTATCAAACAGTGAACTCCAGATTTGATGGTGTAACTTTTTTTAATCTTTTAGAGTTTTTGATGATTATCTTCCGCCATTATATTCTATCATTGATTATAAAATTCTTGATTCTTATGCCCTTTTCTCTCCCTTTGTGGCAACATATTGTTAAAAAAAACTACGAATTGTTTGGTGGAGTTGAAAATCAGCAAAAGGGATTGGTATTGCTGCCCATAGAATGTTGCAATTGGTTTTTCTTTTTCTTTTCTTGAAATATATATTTTATATACACTGAATTCCTCTGTTTTTCCGATATAACACGCAATAAATTATTTTAATCATTGTAAATTATGATCTGGAAACCATACCTAAAGTACCATATACAATTGACAGAACGTGGAACTTGGTTTCTAAAACTTGCATGATGAAAACAAATTGATACTACTATTTATCTTAAATTAAAACATCACAGGCCTACTATAAAGATCCATTAGATTTTTGTTGTCTCTTTAGGGGAAAAGCAAAGCCAGAAAAGTCAGGTAGGGCAGGAGAGAGAAGGGGCCTAAATGTAGCTAGCCATGAGCAACTTTAGAAAGAGCCAAGTTTATAACTATCATTTGATTGATGATATATTTTCAGATTTGAAATATGTTTTGGCCCACATTTTTTTGTACATCTTTAAACTTTTGTACACTAACAAATCAGATTCTTATAATTCAAAATTTAATTCAATTATTCATGCAAATATTTTAAAAAATGATATTTAAATTTCAAATTTGAGCTGCTTTAAATCTTATTTTTCATCTCCAAATTATGATTCTTTTGTAAAAAAAAAATTATAAATATAAATGGTAAATAATGAGTATACATTAGATAAGTTATTATTGATTAAAAAATAATGAAAAAGACAGGCCATGTCCTGCGAAGTGCGTTGTTTTATCATGTATTTGAGATTGATACTACCATGTATTATATAATGAAGGTCCAATTGCTTTAACTGTAGAAAGAAGTAGACAAAGGCAGGCAGATTCAAGGAAAAGGGGTGTGTCAAGCTTGGAATGACAGGAGATTCTTTTACCTGTTAAAAATGGAGAGTTTCACGTAGTATCGACGAAGTTTCTTCAAAGAAATGATTGCAAATAGAAATCATTGTGATTTTGAAGACAATAATAACCGCATGAATGGGCGGATGGGCATCGTTTCTTTTCTACCCATATAATAATTAAGAATATGTACTAAAATGCCAGCAGTTGTGATGATACACCAACTTATATATTTGATCTAAAGGTGACAATTATAGTGAATTCATCCGTATAATTTATCTAAATTTCATAATTTAAAACATAATACAATTATATGAGATAAAAATTATATGAATAAAGAATATGAAAATAATATAATTTAAAATTTTTAAAAAATCTTAAATATATTTGATAAAATAAAAAAAATTATATTTTATATTTTTATATCACTAAAAATTATAATATAATTTTTATATAAAATACGATACAAATATAATATTTTATACGATATAAATAACACAAATTATCTACCCTCAATCAAACCTACCCATGACTTACTTTTGCTTTACATGAAAATAAACAAAGGAACTTTGTTTTTATTAGAATTTCTTAGTGTTTTTTTGGAATTTTACTTATAACTTTTAAAACCAAAATACAATGAACTAAGTTTTATAAATACATTAAATTGGATGAGATTCAAATCACTCTACAAAACAACAGTGATCTCACCATTTCAATAATCTAAAATTATTACCATGTAAAAATTTCAAATAACTATCAATCATCATCTATAGCTTAAAATGCGTTGACACTAACATCACGATTTACTTTTTGCAATCCAATTAAAAATAAGGGGCACTTGACTGCACCGGTGTGCCAAAGGACACCATAATTAATGTCTAACAATTGAGTTGGCCTCGTGAACATAAGAATGCACTTGCATTAAAAAATTAAATCATCAGTGTCTCCGTGCATATTGGAGGATATTAAGTTCAATCACTCCTTTTTGAGTAATACAAACAAGATCTGACGAGATCTTTCGATCATGGAAGATTTAATTTAGTTTTAAAATAGCTGTGGAACATACAATCTACTACAATTGTATAGTTGTTAAAAGTACATATTTACAATTTAGTCAACAAACTTGAATGCAGGTACAATGTTGAAGTCAGAAGGCAAGAAGAACTGCATGAATCGTGAGTCGATTTGTTTATGGAGTTTCAGTAACGCCTCCCCCCTACAAAAGGGGAGGACGAATAGATAATTCTGTGCTACCAACTATCATAAATATGGAGATAATTGAGGCTCTATGCCACCAACTATCATAAATATGGAGATAATACGGTTTGACAATGGTTTTCTCTCTCCATTGGCACTCGTTTTATTAATGGCATTTCCGTCGGAATGCGTCAAGTTGGCTAATTTTAATGTGTTTGTCCCGACTTAACAGAGATCAGGTAAGCACTAGAAAATGGGAGATTTGAAGTTGACGAAAATCCCCTGTGAATTTGAAGAGAAATCATGTGAAGATAAAAGATGCCCAAAGTAATAGGAGTTTTGGACTACTCTAGGTATATATATATATTTGTATGTATATATATTATTAATTACTTGTTCAAAAGAAGTTATAATATTTATTAAAAAATTATTAATTTAAATCATATAAACAAACTAATCAATGAATTAGCATATAAATGATCAAAGTTAACGCACAATTAAATCACATTCACATATGATAAAATTTGAATATGAAATCTCAAAATTTAAAGAGTTCTTCCACCAGACCGTTGGCAATACTCTTGCTGATTAAGCAGCAAGATTTAAGTTATAGAAGCAATCAGTTTTCTTTAACAGCACCATCTGGCTTAAAAAACAAATAGTAGGATCGGACGGGTGGTTTGTTTAGAGGAAGGTCAAACTTCGATTACATGCATTGGGCCTTTAAAAAATTCTACCAATTGCCAGACTTAAGCCTGGCTGTTCTTTTTGGGCCCAGGGATGTAAGTTGGTGGCGCCGAGCCTCAAATAGATAATTCTAGGCCTTAATTACAGTCAAATAGAGTTTTTCTCCGATATCCGCTTGGTAGTTTGGCTGGGCTCAGTTTGTGCCACTCTTCTGGCTTTAAAGACTAGGCTTAGGGCAAGGCTGCAAGCACAAGAGCACAATACCGAAAAGGCTTTCGATCGATGACTGATGTCAGTATCAGTTCATAATTGGAGAAGCAACCATTCAGATTTGTTGAGAAATGAAATCGTATTCACAAGAACCCTGCAATGTTAGACATGCACACAAATAGAGAAGATATGAGCTTAGATCATCATCTTTAGAGTAAAGAGATGTGGATCAACTAGATTGCAATTAGGCCATGATGGGGAAGCTCAAAAGGGAAGAAAAACCCAATTCACCAGAATTAGGTAAGTTTTGACTGCACAGGAAGTTGACTGTTTCGGCAGCCTATATTGGTAACCAAGAAAGTGGCTGTAACCAGGTTTCAAGCAACCTGTAAATTATGATTTCTTCTTGTTGTTAACTTGAAAAAAAGAGTAAAAAGACTGCTTGATTTTCCTCCATTACTCCATATGTTTCTAAACAGTATTACTATCAAAATATAAAACTTTAACAAATGGTTAGGTTAATAGAGCTTTCAAGAATATAAACAGGCTTGATTTAGATAGCATAACAACCATGACATAGTTTAAATTCTCCCTAGGCTTAAGCTATTTCCAGTTTCTCCGAAGAATTCAACAGGTTTTGCTTTTAGAAGCGCACATAATTACATTTACATACCTAACTATAGCGAAAAGATGTTACAACAAGAACTGATTTAAACTTCTGACACATTTTAGTAATTAGAATATTCATTGAATGTAATAATTAGATTTTTAATTGTTCGTTGCATGTTTATTTTTCTTAAGATAATAATTGCCTATAATAATAAAAGTTTACCATAATCGTCAAATGACAGTTCACTCTTCAAAAGATATTTGGAGGAAGGTATTGGAGAAACTTCTTACATTCAGAGCTTCTGGGGATGGCGGGTTGAGTTTCAATAGATTATTCAGAAATCTAAATGCAGAGACCTCGTAGCTGTATTATTAACAGCCATCCGGCTAGTATATCTCTATCACATTCGGTGAGCAAAGAACCTAAAGAAGCGTGGTGGTGCTGTTCTTACCGCTAATAGAATCCTACAGGCTATTTCTGTTGATATACAATTTAAATTGTAACGTTGTTAGCAGCTTTGTTAATAGCTTAATATGTAATAAATGGAATATTAGGTTAGAAGCTCTCACTAACCTCAATGGTTCCAAAAACATGTTCTTTTGTAGCAGATGTTTATCCTGCTTCCTTAGATAATGAATATATTTCAATTATCAAAAAAGACAGTTCACCTAGTGAAAAGCAAAAATCAAAGCTGAAATCAGTTGGTTTCTGCAGAAAATTTTCTTCTCTCGATCACTTTCTCTTTACTGAATAACAACATAATGAGTTCTTGCACACAGGTATCACTTAGTATATTTAAGTTGAGCTTGAAGCTTCAATCAAGTTCTTGTTCAGGACTTGAAACCTAGGCAATTAGGCAAATACATGAAATTTATTCTTCTGAACAGAACTTCGTCTTTAAAATTCCTCTAATACGTCGTAGCTAAGCATCGTTAAGGGTTGAGATTTCATGCTTTGGTGCGAGAAGCAGAAAAAAGCAACCCCCAACTTATGGTGCGTACTGCATATGCTCTCTCTGTTTAGCAAATATCGCCCTCTTAAAGCCAAAACTATATCTAAAAGAGTAAAAAACTTTACAGGGGAAGAATTGAATTCATGCTGCAGCACCGTTTGGATGACAAAAACCTTCCACCACAGGAGAATGATCTTTTCATGGGAACAGGACTCAAATGAAGATGCTGAGCGCTGGAAGAATTACCCATTAGCCTAAACTCGCTTGAGTTCGCCTCACCTTGCTTTGTAATGATGCTTGAATATGGGTTCTCAACATCTTCATGTTGATTAAAAGAAGTTCCTTCTGATTTAACGAGACATAAATTTGCCAAACCGGGAAACAAACTTGCAGCTGAAGAAGAGTCCATGGAAACGCACCTCTTGATTATTTGTATCTCTTTAGCCACAACCTGGCCACTGTCAATGCAATCACTGACTACCAAAGCGGCATTTTCATCAGAATAGACACCTTCCTTTAAAATTCTTTGGTCATTAGTCTCTGGTAATTCACTTGCAGCATCTGCTCTGGTCCTGTTTTCACAAGGCTCACCGTTTCTCCCCTGATTTTGACTAGTAAATTCAGCTCCAATCTCAGAATTTTCTATGCTGTTATCGACAGCTAGATCCATATTTTCAGAATTTTGATCCGTAGAAGTTGGAGTGGCACAAACAGCATCAAAGACAATATGCGCTCGACACAAGGGACAATTAGTGTGAGACCTTAGCCAAGTATCAATACAGGAAATATGAAAAGCATGGTTGCATTTAGGCAATAACCTGACTCTCTCCTCTTCTTGAAACTCATTCAAGCATACTGAACATTCTGTCCCTTCAATCAATCCCTCACCCTTCTTGTACTTACAAACCGTAATCGAATTTATGATTGATTGCTGCAAACCCACAGTGGTGATGAACCAAATAGGATGATCAACTCGGTTCTCATCAAGGAACTCTTCATCCGAAGCATCAGTTTGAGTTTGTGGTTGCCTGTTATTTCTTGAACAGCAGCAACCAAAACATGACTTGACTATAATGACATAGTAGCCAACAAGAAGGAAGAAACTGGCTAGAACAGAAACTAAGATGATCACATAAGGTGAGATGTAATGGTTTTGGTCAGAGAGGGGAGGAGGTGGAGGAGGCGGCGGCGGTGGAGATAGGTAATAAAAGTCAGGGAAAGGGTAGCAGTTGTAAGGGCAGGCAGGGTCACAGAAGTTAGGGCAGTCTATAGTTTGGTTTGTTTCTGTAAAAGCCGGGAAAAGCTTTCTGTTTTTCATTGCCACGAAGAGAGAATTCAAGAAAAGATGAAACAAAGAAAGACTCTAATGAGCTGTGAACTTAAACTTTTGTTTAAATTGGAAGAGAAGAAATGAAGAAAATTAAGAAACATGTCTCTTTCAGGGTTTAGTAAAGAATAAAGAGTGAAGTGTGTGCAGTATGTGTTTGGTTGTGTTTACCAATTGGTATTAGGACAGGAATTTCAGAACTCAGTTAGTCTTTGAACAATTAGTCTTTGCAAGTTTTTGGTAGCTAGTCCTAATCATGACGATCATATTGTATCTTAGGTTTGGATTTAACAGTATCTCTGATCAGTTTGCCTTGGGGTCAGGGCTAGGGAATTTATGTACTTGTCAAACGAAATGGACCTCATATCTGCTACAAATATATTCTCAAATCTTATTTACCGTCATTAATTATTCTTATTGACCTCAAACCCGGCCTTCTGTGATGAAACAGGGTGCTTTCTCCTTGGGTTCTTGGATGGAAAAAATCAAATATGAGAACTGTAAATGATATCAAGCTGTGAATCAGCTGCAAAAGAGTTTACCATCTGGTTGGGATTTCGGCCTTGAAATCTAATTCAAATAATCTTTTGATACAGGTAACCTTTAATCCTGGACTACTAAAATCCCAAACAATTTGAGAATCTAGTTCAATGATGTGATAATAACCATCAACCAGGACCTTCTTCTGGAAACTCAGGTCCCGTTGCATATAAAGCCGGCTAGTGTCTTTCATGGTTTTTGTCCCTATGAATGTATGAGAGGCTGACCAAATGACAAACTTGCAGCGAATGAAAAACAGTTTGGTTTTTCTTCATCCCCAGTTCGACTTGGCCCAAAAAGAGGAAAAATTGACAGCCCAAAAAAAGAAAACAGATCTATTGAAATTGTTTGGGCTTGGAGTATAGGAAAGGTCGTTAACAAAGACAATAGTGCTAAACCCATGATTTGATGCCCAATGACTAACGCATATTTTGGTTAGACGAGCGGCCTGCCTTTTAAGAACAAACGTCATTGAAAGATTTTTTAATCAGATAAACCATTGATTAAATAAAAGCCAAAAATTTGAGTGTCAAATCACAAAGTTTTAAAGGATAATTAGGTCACTATACAATTCTTTATATTAGTTTTAAGAATCTTATTATATTGTAATCATATAGCAATTAGATTGTCTCGATTGTTTAGGATAAACCCATTTCAGCCTCTTTATTTCTTTGGTTACAAGATGTCACAGCTCAGCTCAACCAGTCAAAGAAAAACAGCGCTGGTCATATATTAAATGGATTATGGAAATAAAGAAGGAGAAACTATCATATGCACCCAACTTGAAGTAATGATCATTTCAAAAAAAAAATTTATTGATGAATAAGTATATAAAAATTTAAAATTTAATTTAGTTGATTTATATAATTATTTTTAAAAAATATTATTCAATGATATTTAAATCTCAACATCTCTTTAACTCATTTTTCAATTTTTAAGTTACAATTTTGTTTTTTTGAAAAAAGAATATGCAACTCAAATTAATTATGATGCAATAACTAAGAAATTTGAAGATTATAATAAAATTGAACATACATATGGAAAACTAGGATTAGGATTCATTGACTTAGGATAGATTATAATATCTGTCCTTCTTCCTAATCCACGTCAACAGCCATTGCCTATAAAACATTTGGTTCGACCATTTCTAATCACCTGTCATTCCACACGCAATAATTTCTTCAAGAAAAGCCTGCAATTCATCAAAACTCTTTCAAAGCTTTTTCTTCATTGTGAATTTTCTCGTGTTTCTGTTATTGCATAAACGTAAAGATCGTTTCACAGACAAGTTATGTCGAGTGCTGCAGGATCCATCCTTCCATTCAAAGTTCGAGTGGAGTCCTGCAAATTTCAGCCATCCATTCTTTGTTTAAATAATTTCCTGGAGATATCAAAACACAAGGGAAAATATCAGGTTCTAAGAAACCACAAGTTGCAGTCTCTGGGCTCCGATCTTAGAGTACAAAATACTGACAGATACAGGAACATGGTCGTCTGCAGCAGTGTTGGATCAGGACCTCCAATCCCTTCTAATCCTACTCCTGGGCCTGGTTCCTGGTTAGTCTTATGACCTGCTTTTCCCTACTATTAAAAAAAGAAAGAAATCTTCTATTTCATCACTCTTATCTCTAGTATTACAATGAGGTTTGTCACATTCATTTCTTTCAGCAGGAAACCTTGGATTCTGGGAATACTATTGAGTATAATCCTACCCTTTTGGAGGGGCAAATGGAGGCCATTATTAAAACTGAAAGGTGGAGACTAACTAAAAGTTAATCACATTTCATGTCATATCCCCATGATAAATCTGCTATATCATCAACATTTTTAGTTTGTGGAATCATATTTGTCAATCAAAGTAATTTATTGTTTTATTAGTCCTCAAGCCTGACTTTAAGATATGTCATATCTGTATAGAGGAAGTTGAAACTGTAATAGACACGGCTGAAGCTGTAACGGATATTGTAGAAAAGGTGGCGGAGCAAGTTGAGAAAGTCGCAGATAAGGTTGGTGATCATCTACCGGAAGGCAGACTTAAAGATGCCCTTGAATTTGTTGAAGAGATGGCTGAAGACACCGCTGATGGTGCACGCGTTGCTGGAGAATTCATTGACAAGGTTTTTTTTTTTTTGTTTCTTGCTATACTATTACCTAATCCCTTGTTGACTTTTTGTTTAAGCATATTTAATTAATTATTAACAATAGGATTAGATAGTTGATATTTTATTATTATATGAATCCTATTTAGCTTTAGCACATGATTAATAGTGCTGCTTTTCAAACAAATTAAAAAACTTGAAGAAGCAACTGTAGAACCTAAGAATTTAACCTAGACCGTTCATCCAGCCATTTAGAGTGCAGGATTAATTACTTGCAAAGCAAGAGTTCAAGTCCGTTGAATCCTCTTTCCATAAAAAAAAAGGTAACTGACTTGGTCTTCATTTAATAGTCTAATTGGAATAACTATTTTATGTCAATTTGACAATATTACATGTAGAATGAAGTACTCACCGGCACATGTTTGTTGTCTACTTTTGCAGAAATCTAGATGGACAAAACTGCATTAATTTCCTAGTAATTTCCAATTGATGATTATATTTTATTAGCTTAGGCTACTAATTCAACTATATATGTATATATCTATGCAGGTAGAAGATATGGTAGACGAAGTGGAAGAAAAGGTGGAATCTTTGATCAAACCAAACAGTACTGATGAAAAAGCCAAAGAGGCAAAGGAAGAAGCCGAGGATCATGCTTAGGCAAACATGCAGCTTTCTTCATTTGCAATAATTAGGATGAATAGAGTTACAATGAATCCTTTTAATTGCTTCTCTCTTATTTAATTACATTTTTTATTAACCTTAATTTCTCCCAATCATTAATTTTACCCTAAACATTCTGTAGTACTACTTGAGCAGAAAAACCCAATCAGATTTTCTGTAAGACCGGTTCTATCACTTTTGAATAAAAGAATATGTGAAAAAAAGTTAAACTCTTTTTAACAAGATTTGATATGATTGCTCAAATAATTAAATGAAGATCAAAATGAAACCATTTAAAAGGTTTGAGGACTCCAATAAAACAATGTAGTGAAAAATGAATTATTCATGTGTTATGCTAGTGATTTTCATGCCAGCGGATGGGGGGAGAGTGACCTCATCCATTAATTCCAGCTGACTGCCGCAGCCCACAGATTATACATGCACTTTCCATTTTCCATATTAATTTGCCATCTATAGTTGGTACTCTTATCGACCAGAAATTAGAATTCTGGGTTGACAGCAATTATGTCAACAACAAAGTCACATGTATATAATCATTACGTTCCAGATTGATATAGACATAGAGACAGAATATTTTACTCTATATTGGCATTGGATGCGAGAGCTTGATTTCCTACATATTTTTTTTTCTTTTTATTCCACCTTTTATAATAGCTATTGGTTAAATGATCAGTTAAATTATTTATATTTAATGCTTTATTTTCACTAAATTTAAATGAATACATTAATCACATGTTTTTCTTCAAATATTAACTTAATTAATATTGAATATTGAATATTTTTAATTTTTAAACTACAATTAAAGTTTAAATTAAAAACTTTCAATTTTACACTCAATTCCAATACACAGATTTTCCTACTTACCTACCATTTCCATGAAAAAAAAAAAACGAAAATGTGGGCTGCAATCCTATTTCCAGGTTCGGATTCAAAAGAATAACACATGTTTCACATTTTTAAAGGATGTTCATATATATCGTTTCTTTTTGTCCTTTATGTTCATAGTCTGATTTCAAATTATATAATTCAACGTAGCCTAAATCAACAAATGGCACATGCTAATAGATGGGAGGCAGGCTATGCATAATTCTTGGTTTCAAGACTTTTTGTTATCTTTGGTTTAGTTTGGTTGGTGAAACATACAACAAAATTCAATTCATTAAAAATGCTACATTAATAGAACCAAGCATATACATATATGTGAAAATTTTTTTGTTAATATATAATGTATTTATTGCATATTTCTTAGTATAATTAACCAAACAATCATTTGTTAATACATACAGGAACTAATTAACTAACGGTCATATATATTAAAGTTAATTTTACAAGTAAAAAAATTCGGAGTTATATATGAACATCCTTTAAAATAAATTCTGAACCTTAATTTGTTTTATTATCGCTAACAATATATTAATATATGTTTAATAAAATTTTTCCTTTGGAAAATTAAGTTTTATATTGAACCCATTTCTTTAATCATAAGATAGTGGAGTTAAATTAGTCCAAAAATTATGAAATGTGAGTTTTTTTATCACTAAAAAATACTAATATATGTTTAATAAAATTTTTGAAGCTGAGTATGCTCAATTAATTGTAAGGATACATTAGGGTTCATTAACTTTATGAATTAATTTAATGTTATTTATATTATTGTTGTGCATTTCTAAAATATACAATCCATTATACAAATCAATTAAACGAAATCTGGTATTTCATTATACATATTTTCAATTACAAGCACGAATCTCACCGGTTGAATCGCTATGAAATAAGATGGTTACTCTAATTAGCCTTCTCTGCAATCTCGAAAACAACTGCTCGCTATTAAATATTTGGTCCAATCAATTCTGAGCACTCATCAATTCATGGTCCCAACCACACCCCATTTTTTTTTTCTCTTAAAGGAAATTAAGCAGCCTATAATTTATCATCCTATCACAGTGCTCCTTCTTGATTCAAAGTTTCAGCTAGCTGGTAGTTGGTTGCATTCACGTAAATTAGGCGATTCAAGGTTTCAGAATAAATATCATTCAGTATGTTGTCGGCCGGATCAACAGTTTTTCCTTGCAAAGTTAAGTGCCTTCATCAGGAGTCCTTGTTCAGATTTCAGCCTGCTGCCATCTCAAAGCAAAAGCATGAACAGCTTTTTCAGAGAAATCAAACCTTGCCATTATCAGTCAGCACTGGCGGCCTTGGATTGCAGACTAATGGAATCAGGAAGATGTAATAATCTCGTTTCTATTTCCCAAGATTGTTCAATTTGTTGTTCTTTTCCCACTTTTGAATCTCCATACGCCAGCTATTTTTGCTTGTTTCCCTAATAGATAATATTGAGGGGATGCGCAGGAACAATATGGCCGTCTGCTGCAGTTTAGAATCGGGGGAACCACCATTTCCTTTTAATCTTATTCCTGGTTCCAGCAACTGGTAATTAGTCAAATATAGAAATCTATTGGGTCAGCAATACTTCCCATGTTTGCTTACAATTATACCATCTTCAGGCAACTGTGGGCTCTGGGAACGGTAATATCAGTATTCCTACCCTTCACGACCAGCAAATGGGGGCCATTACTAAAACTGAAAAGTGAGGATCTTCTTCTTCTTCAAGTAATAATTTGTCATTTGATTAACATATCTTTATGGGGTCCATATCTGTAAAAGCAGATGATGCCGACAACATACTAGAGGCAGCTGAACATATTTCGGATGTTGTAGAAGAAGTAGCAGAGAAAGTGGAAAAGATAGCAGATGAGGTTGGTGATCAGCTGCCGGATGGTGGAAAACTTAAAGCTACTCTTGAATTGGTTGAAGATTTAGCCGAAGAAACAGCAAAGGACGCCCATCTTGCAGGAGATCTCATTGACAAGGTTTGTTTTTCACCTATGCAAATCTTTATTTCTTAGCACATATACCTGTAGGTTGCAGTGGAGATCCTTCCATATTATTTTCCGCAAAAATTCTAAGTCAAAGTTGGATTTCTCATATTTTAAGCAACAAAAATTAAAAAAGTAGCATAGTAACATGAACATGATAAGAATCAAGTCCAAGTAGATCAGATGATCCTTAATCCCTATTAACAAATTCAACTTGCAACTATTAGACTCATATATAGTACCATCATGATTTAAATTATATAATTTATAAATAATTATTTTTATTTCATTATTAGAACCATCATACTAACAACATAAAATTATATTGATATTAAAATATATTAAGATATAAAGAATATATATATATATATAAATATTTTATAAAAAATTATCCTGCAACAAGGCATGATCAACTCTTCTCATAATTGTTTAAAGTAATATTATATATAAAAGGTTAACTTTCCTTTTTTCCCTGAACCCCATCCCAAATTCCTAATATGACTACCAAAAAGTTTTATTAGTAAAATTAATTATTGATACCTTTATGATTGAGTTGGTAGCCTAACTTTTATTTATTTATTTTTTATATATGTACATATGCCTCAGTAATAAATAAATAAATAAATAAATCTAGCTTATCTCCCTTGGTCAAATCGAATTAGTTGGCTCATTTGACATAAGTGTATATATATTTTTTTAATCTGTACATTGATATTTTAACCATTATTTTCCACTAAAATGCAGGTGCAAGAAATTGAAGACAAGATGGAATCGTTCATGGAATCAGTCGACGCTAAAGGCAATGAGAAACACAAGGAAGCCTAGCTACCTAGGATATCTCTTTACAACATTATTATTAGAAGTTAATATGCATGTTTGTAGTTTTATAATTTTTTTTTAGAAATTATGAAAGATATTAAGAGTGAACTTTTTTAATTTTATAAATAAAATTAAGATGATAACATATATTTTTTATGATAATTTAAAATATAAAATATATATTATTTTATTAATTTGGTTTATAAAATTAAAAATTTTTATTAATAATATATCAAATAATTTATCTAATTTTAATAAATAATGTCGTCATCATTAGATTTTTTATACATTGGATTATCCGTCATGCTCGATCTAGAATGAACCTTAAATAAAAATTTTTGAGTTTGGCTCACTCCATAAATATATTTTATTTTTAATAATTAATTATTTTAATTTTAATTTAAAAACTTAAATATTAATACAAAATCATTTTTAATATTTAATAACATATTTAAATTAAATGAGCCTAAATAAACTTTTAATAAATGGGCTGGGACAGACCTTAAACAAGCATTTAAAATGTGAATCAGGCTTGGTCTAACATGATCCATATACACTGTATACCCCTCATGTAGAATTTCTTGCCTCTTCATTCGCCTTTTTTCCTCATTTTAAGTTGTTGTAAACTTTAAATGTACTCCTTTCGTGGGTCCAAAATGTTAAGAAATGTTTGTATGATTTGAGTTCTCACTTTAAGCAGTTGAATATGATTCTCTTTAATATAAATACTATAAATAACTAAAATTATGATTGAACAAAAAATAATAAAATCATGCTAGCAATAAAAAGATTTATGAAAAAATTAAAGAAATTCGATGACAATAATATTAAAACTAATTATAAAACCCCTAATTAAAATGGTATTTTTAGTCAAGTGACACGAATTCAATTGAAAAGTTGAAAATAAAAAAATCCCATCAATACTACATAAAAAAATCCTTAACTCTTGACACCAAAACTAATGAATTGAAAAAAAAAATAATAATAATTTTAAAAAATTTAAACCTAGACATACATATGTTTCTTCGATTAAAATAAATTACCTACTTAAAAAGTTACCCTCCTTTGTTAAACAATATTTTTTTATTTTTTTTAAATACAATTTTTTTTAAACATTATTTCATTTCGTTCACATGATATGCGTGTTAAATTTTAATAATTTAATAATAAAAACATATCAAATTATACCAATTCAATTTAAAAAATTACTAAGGAAACTCATTGTTTAATTATGAAACATAGATTAAAAAAATATTTTAATCTTTTGGGATTTAAATCCAATTCTTTTTAAACTTACATTTCTTTTTTGTTTGTTTCTCTTTTTCAAAATTATACGTGAGATACATTCCTATTTTTCTTTATTTTACATGTTCAAATAACTATGTTTGATATAATTTTTTTTTTTATTGTTTCACCCACTGAGTGGGTGTGCTAAAGACTTGTATGCTTAAGTGCATTTATAATTGTCTTTTATTAGCATATTTTTTGAAATCAAGTTGGTCATAATATTTTTTTAAAAATAACTGTACGTGTTCACGAACATTTGATTCAAGTAATTCATGTATAATTTTCATATCTAAATAATAAATTTTGAATTATTTTTCCTCAAATAATAAAAAAAAATATTTTTAATATATTAATCAAAAATTTGATTCAAAAATAAATACGTCTATCCTCGTACTTAAAGAATTGGGTTTATATTTATATATTCTTAGCAATGTAATTGGTCTTGGGCTGGCTTTACTTGGGCTAATAATAAAACTCAGGGCAAAGCTAATATCGCCCAAACACCCCAAATTAAAAAGAGGAAAAGAAAAGATCTTGCCACGTCAGCAGTGGGGACCATATTAGAAATTTTTATTTGGGCGTCTAAGCCGCACTCTAACGGCTAGTCACATCTTCTTTTCTTCAATTTGAAACCCAACCCAGCAAAAGTGAGAACAACAAAAGTAAAGTGAAAGATAAAATAAGGAAGAAAAAAAAAAATCTTTCCAAAACCTCCAAAAGGTCCTAGTTTCTCTGTTATTCCTTTCGAAACCCTAACTCTAATTTTTCAGTATCTCTAATTTCTCCTTTTTTTTTTTTTTTTTTTCTCTTTTTAACCTACAGTTTTCTTCAAAAGAAAAAGTAATTTTTTTGAGAGATCTAGGGTTCTTCAAGAATCTAATTTTTAAGTAATTGAAAACATGGATATTCCTCAAGAAATCGATGATTACATAAAAGAAACAATCGAAGATTCCTTAGGTCTTCAAATCTCCACTCAGTCTTTGCAATTGAAACTCCGTTCCGCCGAAGAAGCCCAGCGTCGCCTCCGTCACCAGTGCCTGTTCCTCCTCTCAAAATTGAAAGAGAAAGATCAAATAATCGAACGATCAAAGGTCGGTCAACTCAAAATTAAAAAAAAAAAGGTAATGTTTTGAATATATTTACATTCAGAATGTGAAATTATTGACATTTTTATTGATTTTTTTTTTAAGGCGGAAGCGAATATGAATGCGGTGGCGTTGAAGAGATTCGTGGAGGAAAATCAGAAGCTTGCTGCGGAGTGTGCAAATTTGTTGACTCAGTGTAACAAATGGGAAAGAGAGTGTTCGCTTTATGATCATGATAGGGAAGCGTTGATGGATTTTGGGAATGAGGCTGATGAGAGGGCAAAGGAAGCTGAGATTAGGGTTCATGAATTGGAAGAAGAGTTGGGGAAGTTAACTGAAGAATTAAGGTTCTACAAACACCGTTATGATAGCCAAGGGGTAATGAAATGTTTTTCTTCTTCTTTTTTTTACTTTGCTTTGAGGTTTAGTTACATTTTATTTTCTCGTAGTAAATAATGTGATTTTGTTGGATTTAATTGCTGATTTTTTTGTGGATCCTAGCTTAGAAAGGATGGGTTAAACATTTAAACTTAGTTGAGCATACATGATAAAACTATTCTTCCTTGTTGCTGATAGAGGTGACATAAGTTGAACATGATGCAACCGCTTACAGGAGATAAGTTTTGGTTTTTGATAGTCTATGATTGATTAGAAAATCTGCCATCATGTATAGTTTTGTCTACTACTGTGATATCTACAGACTGATAAGCATGTATCTTCCTTGAAGATTGATTCATCTTCTAAGGGCACAACAGTGGAAGAGAATTTGCTTGAGTCGGTTCTAGCAACATTGATTTGTAAAGATGAAGTTATGTCTGGACGTGCATTCTTGGAGGCAAATAGTTCACTTGAATCATGTCAAAGGTTGCTTAAAATGTGGAATAGGTGAGGGTTTTCATCTCTTATTTCTATGTTGCATCTGCATCTTTGTTGGTTAATGGAGATGTTTGATGCGTATCATTTCTTCACTGCTAAAGGACTACTTACATATTTCTGAATCAATCCTTATGGTCTGTTGCGCTTTACAGGTTGAGGCCTTCAACTCAAAAAGTTTTGTCATTAGCTGCTGAGTTAAAGACCCTTCAGAAAGACAAGGAACATCTCAAGGTGAACCTTAGTAAAGCTGAAGAAGAGGTGAGAACCAAGGACAATGGGTGCTTGTTGAAATTTGCATTTACCTTGTAGAACTTAACAAGATATTTTATCTATATAGGTCAAAGTTCTGTTTGAAGAAAACAACTTATTGGATGAGGAGAACAAAAGATTATTGAGGCAATGCCAAAAAGAAAAGAACCTCCATAGTTCTGGGGGGAAGCATACTGGTAGTGCATCTGCGAAGGTGAGGAAGGAATTATGTTGGATTCTCTGTATTTGTTGATCCGCACATGAGTTCTTGTTTTTGACATGTAAAAACAAGTGCACTTCCTGCATGTGCCTAGTCAGTAGTCACAAGTTCATTGATTTAATGTTATAATTTGCTTGATTCTCTCACAGACAAACAAGCGAAAATCAAGTCCCAAGATATGCAGCCCGATTGAGAAGAAGATTGACTTTACTGATCCAGATTCAGCAAGGAAGCCTCTCTCACCCTTGCGATATAACTCCCCTGACTTAAAAATGCACAAGTGAAGATATGATCTCATGCATGATAGGATCTAACTTCTTGTCCATTGGTTATTCTTTTGAATCGATGAGTGTTAGAAGTGGATTTACAGATAGCTTTTCTGAAGCTACGGTGTTTGTATGTAGTTTGTGAGTAATATCTGAGTTCCAACTTCCAAGTACACAAAAGGAAAAAGCCTTTTTTCATCTTTTGCTTTTCTTTAGCGTTGTCCTAACTAATCTGATGTAGTGGAATAGATAATTGCTCAAACTAATGCAGTAATGGGAAATTTTAGCAATTTTAAAATTGATTGTTAGATTCATATTGTCTTTGCAATCTATTAGTATCTGTGGTTCAAAACAACTCTGCAGCTCCTGCTATCTTATCTTCCTAAAAGGCTCCTTTCTTATTGATGATTCATTTCTATTGTTATATATCCTTATAATAATCAGATATGTTACAGGATTAACATACGAATACAAGACATGGATATATTTTATTCCGTAAGTTTCTCCTTATATTTGGAGGCTCATATTCATTTTGAGGAGTTAAATATGTGCCTGAAATGAGTAGTTTTAGAAAAATATAAAGATTATCTTAGATAATTATTATCCAATAAGAGCAAATAAATCTGTTCAATTCTCATTTTTTAATTTGATTGAGATATTATTCTTCTTGTTAAAACTTGAAAGTAAAACTAAAAATTCAACGCTGGATCACGCGGCTTGTTTTGACACTCATTTTCATTTTCAATGAAATAACTTACGCAACATTTGGACATGCTTTTAGGGCCCAATTAGTAAGCCTACCCATTGAATTTAAAGCACGTGGTTTTGTTGTCTATATCCCTTAAACGGCCTCGTTCTGCTCCTGTTCATAAACAATTTGAGATGTGAATCAATATGGTACGAAGGGAGTAAAATACTCGCTATCCCTATCTTTATTTTCAAGTTTTTATATTATAATTATATTCATATTCACTTTTAACGTATATTTAAAATTTATTTTCATTCACATTTTCGTAAATATTTAATATGTATAAATATTTTCATACCTATAACCGTTTTAGAAAAAATAAAAAAATTTATTTTTTAGTTTCTTTTTATTTTTAATTTATATATTTAAATAATTATTTTATAAATATCTATAAATATATATTTTTTTAATAAAAATATATTTATTTTAATTAATTTAAAATAATAATTTATATTATCTAATAAAAATTTTATTTATTAATTATATATAAACATTTAATAAAAATTTAAAATTATATCTATTTTAATTTTTATATTTATAATATAATATTCATCACTATTCTTTAGATGAAAAATCGAATCCCGTAAAATTGACATCCTACGGTAAATTAGTCATTGTCTGATATACTGTTTTTTTTTTTTTTTTTTTTTAATTTTGTTGCTCAGTCAAAAGATTGTTTTTGTGTCTTTCTCCGACTCCTTATCCGATACACCCTTCACTCACTCTCTAATCCTCAAAGAAACCACTGTTTCAAAACTCCAAGAAAACCTGAACACCAAACTCAAACTGAACTAATTTGGTTTCTCCTCATGGCTCTGCTTCGCCTTCCCCACCAATCTTCTCTCTTCTCTCTCCAACATAAACCTCAAACTCAGTGTAATAACTTTAACTACATCCAAAACATTTCTTCAATTTGTTTTCTCCCTCCATTGTCTCCTCTCACTAATACTCTTCGCTTGAAAGCTACACGATTTAGCAGTTTCATCCTCCATTTTTCTACCGCTACTCAAGACCCAGCTCTAAATGTAAAAGAACAACAACAACAAGAGGAGTTCTCGAAAACTAGATTGATTGCCCAGAACGTGCCTTGGAATTGTACCACTGAAGACATTCGTTCTTTGTTCGAGAAACACGGCACAGTCGTAGATGTTGAGGTTTTTTTCAACAGTTTTCTCTTGGGATTCTCTTTGTTTTACGAATTGAATTTTTTTTTTTTTTGGTTAAATTTGGGTTTTGGTTTGTGGTTGATAAATTGATGTGATTGTGCTTTTTATTTTACTGTGTTTGGTTTAGCTCTCTATGCATAACAAGATCAGAAATAGGGGATTGGCATTTGTTTCTATGGCTTCGCCTGAAGAGGCTCTTGCGGCTCTCAATAATCTCGAATCATATGTAAGCATATTGCCTTTGATTATTTCCTGGAATTTCTCTGCTATTAGTTTCTGTTTTAAATTGCCAGCTTTGCTTTTGAGATATCGTGTACTCCTTAAGATCACTATTTAAGTAATTATTTTTATTCAATGCCTTGGTAATCATCTGAATGTGATGATTTTCAATACATTTAATAAAGATATTTCCTTCAATACTAATTTAACAAGTGCTTTTAAGGCACTTGCTGGCAAAACCTTGATGGATTCATTGTGTACTTAAGGTAATTTCCCTTGTCCAAGTAATGATTGAGAGTACACTTAGACATAAATTCCAAAGGACTTTTGTAAATTATCTTGGTTATTTTTGTAGAGAAGTGATTTTTTTTTTTTTTTGTCTTTTTAACTGATGTAGGAATTAGAGGGTCGTACTTTAAGGCTCAATTATGCTAAACCTAGGAAGAAGAAAGCTGCTCCGCCTGAGAAGCCCAAGCCAGTGCCAGCATTCAACTTGTTTGTGGCAAATCTTTCATATGAAGCAAGAGCTAAACATCTTAAAGAGTTTTTCAGTTCTGAGGGTGCTAATGTTGTTTCTGCTGAAGTTATATTTCATGAGAATCCTAGAAAGTCTTCTGGGTATGGCTTTGTCTCATTCAAATCCAAGAAAGAGGCTGATGCAGCCATGTCTGCTTTCCAAGGGAAGGTAGTTCCTTATTTAGTAATTTTTCCAGATTATTTGAGTTTTTGACTTTTTGAATAGGGTGTGTTGCCATGTTGATAGTATTAATCTGCGTTTGGTTTTTTAATCAAGAAACTGAGAAGTTGTTATTCTGCAGATGTTTATGGGAAGACCAATTCGGGTGCAACGTAGTAGACAATTTGTTAAAGTTCAATCAGAAGACAGTTCACAGTCTGATGATAAATCAACTGAGCTGAACTATAAGTTGGAACAAGCAACCGGTAACGAAAATTGAATTGATAATGCACAGAGCAATGAGATTTTATTGGTTGTTATTCTGTAAGTAAGGTTCTTAAATTCTGTGATGACATTAGGAATATAGCTGTACACCAATACATGAATGTTTCAGTCATTTGAGCTCTGTGTTATTTTTTATGGTCCTTTGAGTAAATTGAGTATTCTGTGGCAATATAAACGCTATTGTTCAATCAAAACAAGTACTAGTTGGGTAATTGGCTCTTTTATAGGCTCAATTCTGATCCTGTCTATTCTCATTTTATCAACTGCTGTTATGTCGATTCATAATGACTGCTGTTTGGGCCTTCTAAGAAATCTTAGATTTAACAATGGACTCAAAAAATGCAGTGAAGGTGCAAGGACTGTCCAGGCCTTTTAAAAAACCTTTCCACTATCATGCATTATGAAATTTGGGTGAACCAAGTGCTGGCAGTTGCTTTATTGTTGTGTTCATATTGTAAAGGAAATACAGCCTGTCAAGGCTGATATCACTCGTAACAGATTAAAAGTTCAGGACCCATGCGAAGGCTGCAATTATGTAAGTAAATTGTTGACTTTGTATATTTCCACAGTTGAGAAGAGAATGATATGCTTCAAGTCCAAAACCAGTTTTCTGTCTTTTTACATATTTCAGGCATTATAATCTATGTTCTTTATTTGTTTTGCGTACTTATCTGAAGTAATGATTCAAAGTTATCTAGAAACACAATAGATTTTTAAGTTGGAAATCATTCCTAGCTCCCAAGAACCGGGCAGCCAATGATGTATTGCTGAGGTCTTTCTGCCTTTTTCCTTCTACTCAGCCGAGAGAAAGAGAGAGAATGTAAAAACCTTGGTCAGTGGGAGATGGAATTCAGCTCTGGCATATTTCGTGGATAATTGAGTATGGAAAGATGGTGGGGGCAAGTTATAAAATATCTTCGTCTTTCAGATATGGACACTAAGTTTTGATTAATGTGAGGTGCATCATGCATGTGCAGTTGAATGTTTCTTTGGCTTTGGGCTTTCTAGTTGTTTTCATTTCATTTGTCCATTCCTTTCTTCTCTCTGTTACGCACTACGGTTTGCTTTTGATTCTCTTGGAATAGAAAATTTTCATTGCAAAAAAGTCCAAATGTTTTTAATTATTTCGAAGATAATGGAAGTGATTTAAAAGCATCATGATAAAGAAAAAGAAAGTCATCCAGAAATCATTAAGAACTCACTTTCTCTGAATAATTGTCCCCCATTATGATTAATTATGTTCTGAAATGTCGTCATCTCCATCAAAATTTATCTATTCTAAATTTCTTGTGTAGAAATGTCTTTAATTAAAATCTTAATATTTGCAAAATTAAAATCTTAATATTTGCAAAAATTGCAGATGCTAATTCAATTAAAGAAGAGAAAAACAAAATGTTCCTCTGTTTTGTGCAAGTTCAATTAAAAATTTTGGAGTTGAGAGTAAGCAAAAATATTTGGGTTAATGGAAATTTTCTATTTCGAACAATTACAGCATTGTCTAGAGACAATGGTGATGGGAAAATGGAACTGTCAGCTAAGGGCTGAGGCAGCTAACTCTACATTGGGTTGTCTTATGATTCATGACTTTACACCTTTTGCTTAGAAAGAAGTAAATTAGCTTCTATCACATCTGTTGAGAATGAATGCCCTCAGATCTCAAAACTGTGAACAACGAGAACAGGGGGAATATAGCCACAGGAAATCCAATTGATTTTGGAAAGTCCAAATTATTACGTAGACATGGTATTTTCTTTTTCCTTAATTAATAGCAGGCAGCTTCTATATCTACTCAATTTTGTCAAATCTTTTATTTACTGGACTGCGAGGATGAAGTTACCTAACCAGGAAAATATGGCTTCTATACCTAGCCAAAATGAAGTTTTGATTTTAAAATTAAATCATCCACACTTAATATATTTGTCTTTCATCCAATTCATGATTTAAATTTTGGTTGTTTTAATGAAATAGAATTATGTTTTATACTACTAAACAATTACTAAACAAGTAATTACCTCATTATTACATGTAGCATGCGTAAATTTTTTTTTTTTTTTTGCATTTTCTATGAAACATGTATGATTTTTTGGTTCTTTACTGGCGGTGGTTGGCCGCCTTGGGGAGGCTCAGACCCCATTAGGCAGAAAGAGGGAAGACGAGGATTGCACCAGATGAAGAGCAAAGGAATATTTTGCTTATGAAAAAAGTTGGGATGGGAGATCCACAAAAGGGGGCGGTTGATGAAAAGGATGATAATTCACATAAACAGAACAGCTGACCAGGCTAGGCTAGCTAGAGTCGGATACTAAAGGCAGGTGGCCTAAAACCAACTGGACCCCAACGGCTCAAACTCAATCAACCAAAACCCGTTAACCGAACCCACCCCTTTTTTACATAACAAAACTATTTGCTTTTTGGGTGATTTTGGCTCCATCTTTACTCTGGGTAAACAGGCGAACGATCTTTCCTTCATCACTTGAGTTAAATCATGCCCATGAAGACTTTTAGTCTATGGTTAGGTGAAAGGTTGGGATCAAATGTCTGGACGCTACATCATTCCCCCTTTTTTGGACAAATTCAAAGGCGCTCTCTCTCGCCCCTATTCATTCCTTAGCCCATAAGCTCACAGCCTATGCCCTTGAGTCTATGAACTTGCACTTGTATGTGTAAATTCAACATTTTTCCCCCCTACATCGTTACACAAATGCATTTAAGCCCTTTTTTATTCCCAGTTCCTCACAAGCTAATTTGATGAAAATTTTAAACTATTAAGCCTAACGAAAAGGAAAACTGAGATACTTTTCTTCCTATTTTTGAGGTTTCTTTCTCTTTCAGCTTCTTGTTTGTTGAAAGTCCAAGTCATCGTATCTTTCTTTGGCACGTACGCAATGAAAATTGCCCTTCTAGGGGGTTGTTGGATGTCAGATGTGTTTCAAAGAGTTAGTCTCCTTAATATCGATCACATTTTATTAGAGTAGGTTTCAAGCATGTTATTACCTGTTCCACCTTGTTTGCACTGCCGCATCTCTCCCTTTCCTTTCATGGTGATTATGACCTTCTTCATCTGTTTGACCTTCTTCATGCTTTTCTTCATTCACAATCCATCATTACAAGAGGTATAAAGATCACTTAAATGTACATTACAAATATATCAATGGAGTTCCTTTATATTTGATTGCAACTGTAGCAAAAACATCATAATCACCATTAAGGTAACCCTACTTAACAACCATTATTTCAATCAAGGGCAATAAAAGAGAAAGATAGGATTACCCACGATTCCTTCGCATTAGGTGTAGGATCTGCCCCCAAGTCATCCTTTTGGAATGAATTCGTTTAACAAATATTAGTTTGTACGGTATAAAGTCGACCAAACTTTACTCCTTCCATCCCCCCTTTCATGGTATTATATAAGGAACTCCATTTCAGAAAATTGTTTTCACAAAAAAGCTCCTCCTCTTTTCTTTATTTTACAGTGTTACTTTGACTCTGTCTAGTTTTACACAAAAAAAAAAAAAAATGGCAAGTTCAAGTATGGGAATGGCCTGTCTTTTGCTAGTGTTGTGCATGGCTGCGCCAAGCTTGGCCACAGTTTACACTGTTGGTGACACCTCTGGCTGGACAACTGGTGTTGATTATAGCACATGGGCTAACGGCAAGACCTTCAAAGCTGGCGATAGCCTTGGTGAGTTCTTAAACCCCAATCTTAAGACAATTTCATATTTAGACATAAACGTAATTATCTATCTAGATCTTTCATATTCATGTACTTTCTAGTCAAATAATGTTTGATCCATAAACGAACATTTTGAATTTTGGTTCCGTAGTTTTCAATTACCCAACTAGTCATACAGTGGATGAAGTAAGTTCAAGTGACTACAGCACATGCACTGTGGGCAATGCAATCACAACAGATAACAGTGGAGCCACCACCGTTGCTCTCAAGACTACAGGAACTCATTACTTCATTTGTGGTGTGGTTGGCCATTGTGGGAATGGCATGAAGCTGGCAGTCAAAGTGGAGTCAGGCTCATCCACAGCACCGTCCAAGTCACCAACCTCTTCTTCTTCCTCGCCGCCTTCCAGTGATAAACCATCAACCACCACGCCATCTACAACAACTACAACAACTAATGTCCCGTATTCCTCATCTTCATGGAGTCTTTCCCCATTTCTGGCTTTTGTGACAGCTTGGGTTGCATTAATTGTGATGTTCATTTCATAAGCTTTTGGCAGGAGTGTTGGCCGTGGTCAGGATAGAGGCAGTGCTGATCTCCCTTTTTTCTTTTCTTTTTATCTTGTTTGTATTCAGGATCATTGCTTATCTTTATGAATGAGCAAGTTACCTTCTCATGGCGTTAGGTACGTCATATATGTAAGTTATTGTTCATTCTCGTATCATGTTCTATGTGAACATTGGTTGAAATTTTCAATAATCCTGTTACCCTTGATAACACCAGCAACTTAGAGCAAGAGTATTTATGACTAATGGCAACTTTTTTAATTTCCTGGGATGAAAGATTAATGGTAACTTGAAAAGTTGCTAAAAGAAAACAGAGGAATAACAGGACAAGTAGAAGGTAACCCCAAAAGGGTTCGTCTTTGAGGAGTAGATTCTAATTTTGATATGATGATCAATGGTTGAAACCAAGACAACGGGGATAGCACTCTTCTTTCCATAATCCCTTTAATCCAGGAGGCAGGATGAACTTGACATTTGATCAAAAATACCGATGCAACTACTAAAGACTAGCAACTATTCTAATTGACAATCTTTTAGGATTAGTTTGAATATTCTATTCTAAGATTTTGCACTTTCTTCAATTTTATATAGTTTCATGGAATTCTCAGATATTAGCTGTTTGGAAGACCATACAGGGAGGTTCAATTGAAATTAAATTGGTAGCCCTTGTACAAAACTTGCGTTTGCAAGTGACACGGAAAACTAACTCCAATAACAAAAAAAAAAAAATCAGTTCAACTCAAACTTAAAAAAGATTTGAATTGGAAATTATCTAAATCTGATCTTAAAAATTAATTTAATTAAATTGATTTTATTTTCAAATTTAGTAATCTAAATTCAAAATATCCAAATTTAAATAATTTAAGTATCAAATCTGAAAATTTTAAATCTTAATTAATTTAAATTCAAAATGATTTAAAATTAAAATAATGATCCGAATTTGATTCGATTTATTTTTTAATAAAAAAATCCAATAAAAAATAATCCAACTGAAACCCAATCCATCTCGCATATTGCAACCTATAGTGGCAAGAAGCAGGGTAAATTGATTTGCATACGAACTCTTTGGATTGATATGGTCACTCACTGGGGCTTAATCGAGTTATAAAAGTTTTAACTGTTTAAGAAACTTTGGGCTTAGTTATACCTGTCGAAGTCTAATAAGGCCATTTTTAATTTCCTTCTTGGCCCAATTTATTTTTGAATTCTAAATTTCTATTCTATACATTATTATGCAGGGAGGTATAAATTTTTCTTATTTAGCAAAATTCATTAATGTACTTATTCAAATACACTAATAAACACATAGTTCAGGTGTCTTAGTAGCAATCATTTTATAATTCATCCCAAAGATAGTTACAATACCATAAGAAAATATTACTATAATTTAGGAATATTCATTTATGACATTTATTTCTTTCATAAATGAAAATTTTTCGATATTATTAGGAAATTACTTTTTTTTATAAACGAAATCGTAATTTAAGAATAAAAAAAATATTATACATGTTGATATTTAAATTTTAAACTTATTAAATATCATTTCTTAAAAATTATATATAGCATAAGATAGCCTATTTAATTAAAAGTAACAAAAGGACTGCTTACTCGCAATTAAAAATAGTTAAATATATTTCATAAAAAAATAGCTAAAAATAATTAAATAGTTTCTTTATATGCCTACACACATTAAATATAGGTTCCCTTTTTTTTAACCTTTCATGCATTTTTAAGGTATTGTGAACTGGCTTTCCAAAAGACAAAAAAATACCAAATAAAAGAGAGAAAAAGAGAATGGCAATAAGTGGACTAAACTTAGTTTTTCCTTAGTTTCATTCACCCCATCCCACTTTAATTATTAGTACTAGTCTTATATAAAGAACTTCATCCACTTCAGAAATTGTTATTAAAAAAAAAAAGGCTGATTTTCCCTTTTTAATATTCTTAGTTTTATTCTGTCTGGTTTTATCACAAAATGTCAAGCTCAGGATCAGGGGTGGCAATGGCTTGTCTCGTGCTAGTGATCTCGTGTATGGTCATGCCGACCCTGCAGCATGCAGTTTTCACCGTCGGTGAGAGCATCGGCTGGATTCCTGGTTTTGATTACAATGCATGGGCCGAAACCAAGCACTTTAAAGTTGGTGATAGCCTTGGTCAGTGTTCAATTCTTATATTATATTTTACCAATTTTGTTATCTGACAAGACAAATCACTTCCTCTTCTAATTACTCCCTCCCAATCCTTAGAAAAACTATTATTAATTGTTGACTTATATGAAGTTAAAATATTTATGATCCATGAATTTACACGCTGAAAATGTTGATCCCTAGTGTTCGATTATCCTAGTGGCCTTACTGTGGATGAAGTATTCGAAAATGACTACAATACATGCACTGTGGGTAATCCAATAACCTCAGACAACAGTGGCTCTACCACCATTCCTCTTCTCACTGCTGGCCCTCATTACTTCATTTGTGGTGTGGTTGGCTATTGTTCCCGAGGCATGAAGCTTCTTGTTAATGTCATGGCTGAATCAACCCCACTGCTATCTGGCCGGACACCATCTCTTGCCACCAACACTACTGCTTCCTCGCCGTAATTTATGAAGACACCTTTGGCCTTTCCATCGTTAAGGGGGCTCTCTGATTTTACAAGCTTTGGCTGGCAAGGCTGCCCATCCCTGCTCATTGATAGGCCAATAGAGACACTGCTTATCTCGTTTTCAGTCTTTGATTATATTGGGGAATATTGCTCGTCTTTATAAATAAGAAGAGAAGTTTACGTTTCATGGAATACATCTTTGCTGATGCTAACTGTGGGGACTGATTGAAAATCACAAAAACCCCGTTCACAATCGTCTGTAGAATAGCCGCAAATCAGAGTAAAAGGAATTAATGATTAGCTACTAGCAACATAAAAGCTGTGAAAATTAAAGCACAAATCTGTCCATGATGCGCATACAGCTCATGTTCCTTGATTACAACCACATAACAAATTAAACTATATATCATATAATTTCGGAATTCATTGTATGAAAAACTAACAAAAAAATCATGTTAGATCATAACTTTGATTTTTTTTTCGCCATTCATTTTATTAACAACAATTAACTTTTCATCTATTTCTTTAACCTTCATATCATATTTTACTACTTATATCTATATTTTCGTAGTCTATCTTTAGAAGTTTTGATTTCTCCTAAATCTAGAAGCTTATTTCTTTTAGTGCATAAATAGGTCTACGTTTCACATGTTCAAATTATCTCAAATAATCTTTTCTCATCTTGTTCTTAATTCGAACTATCTCTAATTTTTCTTGAATCTCTCTATTTCTAATTGTCTCTTTTAGTCTTATCACATATTCATCTAAACATTTTCATCTTAGCTATGTAGACTTCAAATTTGTTCAGGTTCTCCGAATTGAGCCTCAATTTTAAATTCATAAAATTTTTATCAAGTTTTTAGGCTAAAGGCCAATTTCATCTTTTCAAGCCTGAAGCCAATGTTTTTATTTTCATTTTCATTTTATTTTTATTTCATCATTTATATAATAATTAAATAATAAATAATAAATTAATTAAACAAAAAAAAAAAAACAAAAAAACAAAAGAAGGCTATGGTACCAATGGTAGTGGGTGCCATTAGGGGTATAATCGAGCCGAATCGAGCTGAATAATAAGAAGCTCGAGCTTGAGCTCGACTCACAATTCGAAGCTCGATACTCGGCTCGAGCTCGATCGAGTTTTATTTTTCAAGCTCGAGCTCGATTCGTGATCGAATTCGAGCTACTCGAGCTCACTCGATTAAGCTCGATTAATATGTAAAAATAAGCTCGATTCGTATACTCGACAAGAGTTCGATTATTCATACTCGAACTCAAAATATTTTATTAATTAAAATAATAAAAATATATTTAAATATAAAAACTCGATTAGGCTCACGAGCTACTCGAGTCGGATATAAGAATACTTGAATTCGGCTCGATCGATAGGTCGAGCTACTCGAGCTCGAGCTCGACTCAAAAATAATCGAACCGAATTTGAGTTTTTTTCGAATCGAACCCGAGTAGCTTACGAGTACTAATGTATGGCCATGCAACGCCTCTGACCACTCACTCTCCTAAAACCTTAAGGCCCTGCAATCCACTCCCCTAAACCACACTTACTTTGAACTACCCTTTTAAGCCATACTTGCCCCTTTTAGGTCGGCTCTATAAAACCTAGCCATAAAATAGACCAAAAAGGAAAAGTGAGACCCTACCAAAAAAATAAAAAATGACCAAATGAAAATGTTGCCATAAAAAGAAATTACTAAAAAAAAAAAACCTCCGTAAAATAAAAAAAACCACCATTAAAAAAAATCCCTTGCTTATTGGAAAACCAAACACAAAATTAAAAAAAAAAAAAACACAATCCCCTATAATGGAGACCTAGTGTCGTCAAACCCAAAAAAAAAAAAAACACAACAAAAACAAACAAAAAAAAGCTTTGACCAAAAGTTAAAAGGTCAATTTAGGGAAATTGTGATTGTATTTGAAGAAAAAAAGGTTGGATCTAGAGAAAGGGGAGTAAGAGATTGATTTTTTTTTTTTCAATGATCAGCATGATAGTTGACAACCACAAGCAGTGGTTGATACGACAAACGGTGATCGATTTATGGAAACGATTGACTCCTAGTTTTTTTTTTTTTTTATTGAGAGGTTTTTTAAAGGTGTTTTTTTTTTAAAAAATGGGAGGAAATGAAGTAAAAAAAAAGGGTGTCGTTTATAGTAAATAAAAGAGCCAAAACAACGCCATTTAGGAAAGCTAGAATCCGTTCGTGAACCCGCGACCTGACCCTAGGTTTATGCATCCAACCCAACCTGGCTCCTCTTTCTGCCCCCAACCGATTCGACTGAACCATCCCTAATCGATCTGATCGAACTAGTGTTGATCGAACCATTGATTGGTCCGGTTTAGGTACTTTTTCTTTTGAATTTTTTGAATTAATTTTTTAATATTATTTTTATCATTTTGAGTTTATTATTATTATTGTTGTTGTTGTTGTTGTTTATGCATGTTTAAAATTTTAAATTTCCTAGAATATTTTTTAATAATAATAACAATAAAAATGAAAAAAAAGTAAAGATAAATAATGAATAATAAAGTTTAAATTTTTGATAATTTTATTAAAAAGTAAAAATAAACCTTGTAAAATAATATAATAAATAATACCTAAAGAAAATTATACTAACAATAATAAAAAAAAAGAAAATGGTTTCTATGCTTTTGATATTTTTAAATTTAAAAAATAACAAAAAATAACAAAAAATAATAAAAATAATGTAAAAATGTAATAAGAGAATTTTTTATCCGATGATGAGATTCTAAGGCACTCTAAGTAATGATGCATATGAAATCTCTAGGTAAAAAGATTTTTTTTTAAATACTATCAATATATTGAAGTATTTATAAAATATTTTCAATACAGTAAAATTTTTTAAATAAAATAAAATAAAAATTAACTAAAAATTATTAAATAAAATAAAAATTAACTAAATTGTTAATAAAAAATGAAGGAAAAGAAAATTTTGCTTGTTAATGGGATTTTAAGTTATTTTGAGTAATGATGCCTTAAAAATCTCAAGTTGAGAAGATTTTTTAAAAAATACTCTAAGTGTATTGGATTATTTATAAAAGGTTTTTAATATGATAAAAACAAATTTTCTTCCAAAAAAATAAATGTTAAATAAAATAAAATGTGTATATCGATATAATGTCATTCACATTTCATGCATACCTTTATGAAAAATAAATATGAGTCTTCGAAAATTAGATTCTAAAATATTCTAAGTAGCGATGCCTAAGAAATTTTTAAGTGAAAAAACGTTCTTTTAATGTTATCAATGTATTGAAATATTTTAAGAATTATTTCAATAAAAGGGATCTAATTTATTTTTCTCGAATAAAAAGAAATAGCAAAAAATAAATAAATAAAAAGAAGAACAAAAAACCAAAATTTTGATAAAAAAAAAGTAAGGAAATTATTTCCAAACACCGAAACAAATACCATTCTTGTCAAGATTAAAGGAAAACATGTAATTAATTAATGCTGTTTTAAATGGGCACTATGGGGATATTAATCCTTTTTCACGCGTAACTGACTCTCAGACTAAAATTGTTCCACATAACCTAAAATTTTTAATTAATTTTAAGATTTTATGAAAAGAATATGTTTTAATAGGTGACCAATCGCACTTAATCACAAAAGATTGGTGGCAACTTTGGTTTTTT
Source organism: Durio zibethinus (assembly GCF_002303985.1). The sequence goes on along the minus strand of NW_019167937.1, from coordinate 30,866,163 downwards.
TCTTTTTATTTTTAAATTCGTCTGGCAGCTCCAAAATTGTTATAACAGCTTGGTGATTTCATTGAGAACGTTATTTTAAAAAAAAAAGCTAAGCCAAAAAATTAATTATGTGTTACCCTCAATTTTGATTTAATAAGCTTAATTGATTTTAACTTTAATTTTTTTAATAACAATAGTAATAAAAAATTTTACATACATTTCATTTTAATTATGTTTATAATTCATTTATTATTTATGTTTTTGATAGATTGTAAGGCATTTAAAATTAGGTTTTCAATGTTCCATTTCTTTATTCACACATGACACATTCATCTCATGCATAAGCTCTATACCTAGGCTCCGTCCTTTTAAGAAGGAATAGAGTACTTATGCTCTCGTGAGATGATAATCTCTGTAATGGCAAATGAAGTACTCTTATTCAAATTGAACACTTTTCATTCATAACTTATAACAGGTGAGGATCAATATGCCTTATAGTTTTGTGTGGACGCTAGTGAAGAATAATTTGAGAACCTTTAGACATATAAATTCTCACTCAACATATTGTAAACCTTAATGGACCAACCTAAGGTGGAGCAATGCCAACTTTTTTTTAGAAATAACACAAATTAGGACACTCTAATACTATATACATTTGGGGATAATAATGGTAGGTAAAATTAAGATTTTGAAAAAAAAAAGAAATAGAAATAAAAAAAATATTTAAAAAAAAGAGAAAAGAAAATTTTCTTTTAACATGTAGTTCATTCATTTAGTGGTTATCCAAAATTTGCATTTTCAAAAAATATTTTTAAAATAAAATGAAAAAAAAATTTTAGCATTATCCAACAAACATAAAATAAAAAACAAAAAAAATTTCAAGCAAAATTAAAGGTCTTTATAAAATTCTTTGTTTATTAGCCAAATAAAATTAATAAAAAAAGAGAAAAATCTTTGAATCCTAGTTATTTGATGTGATAAAAAATGTGTGTTCTTGAACTTTTCCTCTTTCTAAAAAAAAAGGAAAAGAAAAAAAGATTTTTAAATTTAAATGTTGTTTCATCTTTTGTTTTTTCATTTGATCTTTTGCATATATTTTTATTATTTTTTTAAATAGAAATAATAAGATAATACATGTACCTTATTTCTTACATCTTAATATATAATACATACATTTTATCTCATCAACATCAGTAGATAGTATATGCATTTCATTTCATACACATGTTAATAAATAATACATGTATCTTATGCACATCTTAATAGATAGTACATGCACTCCATCTCATTACATATCTTAAAGTATTGTCAACATCATTAAGTGAGCACAACACATGCATTACATTTCGTGTAGACATATCTCATGCATACGATAGGTTTGTGCATTTCATACAAATCTATTGCATTAATCATATGTATATATCTCATTACTCATGTAAATGTAGACACCCATTTTCATTCCGGATATATTTGATTTGTCAATTCGGGTCTCTTTAGGATCATCGAACCTTAGAGGGGTTCATTTCATGTTTGGGCTTTGGGCCTAGTAATTGTTGATCAAAAACAGGCTTTGGGCCCAATCTTTATTATTATTATTATTACTATTTATTTCATTCACAAAAGGAAACTAGATTGGCAAAAGTTTGTTGAAATCCCATAGGTGAATCGGGCAAAAAAGATTGGTTTTATTAAAAACCAAAGTCAGTGAAATCATTAACCATAATAAAATTCTAGAATTCAGGCACAAATTAACCCTATTAAATCCCTAAATTTGTGTTTAATGAACTCTATAAATAAATCCTTAAATTACACAGAGCAAACAAGAAAAATATGAGGGAGAGTCTAGGTTCTGGGTTGCTACTATTTGGACAAATTTGTTTTAAGATTAGTTGACAGTTGGGTCTTTGAGTTTTAGAAAAAAAAAGCTGTTTGGAATCCCTAAAAATCTGAAAAAAAATTTTTTTTTAAAATTTTAAAAAATTTGATTCTCAATAATGCAAAAAAATGAGTAGTTGTAGACACCAAATTTATTCGGATTCTTCTGATTGGACCCCAATTTTAAATTCGTCAGATTTTTATTGAGTTCTTAGACTAAGGCCCAATTTCGTTTTTTCATGCCTGAACTCACTTTTCTTATTTTCATTTTACTTTTACTTTTACTTTTACTTTTAATTTTAACAAAAAAAAAAAATCTTGGGGACTGGTGGCAATAGGTTTTATTTTAAAAATTTTTTTTATAATTTTTTATATTATTTTTATCATTTTGAGTTTTTTATTGTTATTATTTATACATGTTTAAAATTTTAAATTTGCTAGAATATTTTTTAATAATAATAACAATAAAAAATGAAAACAAAAAAAAAAGATAAACAATGAACAATAAAGTTTAATTTTTTGTATAATTTTATTAAAAAATAAAAATAAAAATAAACCTTGTAAAATAATGTAATAAATAATATCTAAAGAAAATAATACTAACAATAATAAAAAAAAATGGTTTCTAAACTTTTGATATTTTTAAATTTGAAAAAAAAAGAAAAATAACCAAAAATAAATAAAAATAATGAAAAAATGTAAGAAAGAAAAATTTTATATGATAATAAGATTCTAAAGCACAAGTAGCGATGTGTACAAAATCTGTAAGTGAAAAGATTTTTTTTTAAATACTACCAACGTATTGGAGTATTTATAAAATTTTTCAATAAAATAAAAAAAATTTAATAAAATAAAATAAAAATTAACTGAAAATTATTAAATAAAATAAAAATTAACTAAATTGTCAATAAAAAATGAAGGAAAATAAATTTTTGTTCGATGATGGGATTTTAAGGTATTCTGAATAGTGATGCTTTAAAAATCTTTTAGTGAGAAGATTTTTTTTAATACTACTAGTGTATTAGAGTATTATAAAAAATTTTTCAATATGATAAAAATTTATCTTTTTTTTTCAAAAAAATAAATTTAAAATAAAATAAATTAAAATGTGTGCATCAATATAATGTTATTCACATTGCATGCATACTTTTATAAAAAATAAATACGAATCTTCAAGGATAATATTCTAAAATATTTTGAGTAACAATATCTAAGAAATCTCTAGGTGAAAAAAAATTATTTTATATAATTCCGTTTTTAACTTTAAAGACATGTTACGATCACACAGCACACCGAACACACTTTGCTCCCTCATCTATCATACTTAAATTCTATGATTTACATCCCTTTCTTTCTCAGTGTCGTTTTAAATAATTAATTTCAAATATTGAAAATGACTATTCTTTAGTACTATCTCATCATCTAATTTAATCATACTAGCACTCGCATTCCAATGATTACTAAACTTACATTTTATATATTAAATTTTAGATTCACTCAATTTAAAAGTCTCGAAACTCTAATATATACCTCCATAATTTTAATTTTACATTAAAATCATCACTAGTTTTAACAACTAAGATTATATCATTAATCAATAACATACATTATGACATCTTATCTTGAATATATCTAATGACTTCATCCATAATTAAGGCAAAAAAAAAAAATAATGTTAAACCTTGATGCAATTCTAAAATAATGGGAAGGCTATCATTCATGTTCCCAACAATTCCAATATTCGTTACTAACTCTTTCGTACATACTTTTAATTATATTAATATATTTTAAAAAAACTTTTCCCTTTGTCAAAGCACACCAAAACATCTTTAATGTTCCCTAGTAAAAATAAAATATACATAGGCTTTTCTTTCTTTAATCTTGATAATCTCAAGACCTATGAAATTACCCAAAGAATATGTTTAAAATTAAGCCGTTATGCTTTTCTCGTGACAACGCGAAATATTGTACTAACATTTTAGCTGTTATATAAAAAAAAAGTTAAAAATGCTTATAAATAGACAATGAAAAAATATATTAAAATTAAAATTAAATTTAATTTAATTAATTTATAAAATTATTCTTAAAAAATAATATTTAATAAATCTAAAGTTAAAATCTTATCAAAACTATTAATTCATTCTCTTATCCAAATCTGAGCCTATTTTTTATATAAAAAGAATAAAACAATAGGCTCGCATTCAAATCTAAATTGGCGGCTTTTGTATAATGTTGGTGATATGACATGTAACAGTGCTACAATTGATGGACGGTGTTGTATACAGGCGCATTGATCACACCATGCAAATGAGCAGAGTAACTAAAATTCTTTTCTTCTTTGAGATTTATTCTGCCGGTCTGCTTGCATATAAAGCACAAAAGCAGCACTGATATGAACATTTGTCGAAAGGCAATCCAAGCTTGTAATGTGGTAAATGCGAATTCGTAGTACATAGACCCTTTTTCAAATTCTGAATTTCAAAGTGTTTTTTTTTCCCAAAAATTTGTAAATCTCTAAACTCGCATCCATTGTCCCTCTTGGGCCCAGTCTGGCATCAATCTCATGCCTTGGGTTCGAGTTGTTCATACGATGAATGGCAGTTCAATTCTAAAGAGTCGGCTCCGTTTCAACAACATTCTCCAGTTTCCTCGAACAGTTTGCATACTCGAAAACTTACTAAATTTGCCAGTTTTCAACTTTTGCCTTGCATTTTGCAATTATACATTGTATATATATTTGTATTTGATTAAAGGAAGGGCGTCCCTTTCTCAGGTTACATTGTCTTTCTCAAAAGCGATAAAGGTTGGCTTCTATTTTCAATTTATTCATAAAAAAAATGAAAAGTTGACTAGCCTAGAGGTATCTTGGTTGAGGGTTTTGGCTAATAAATCAAACTTTTCCAAAAGGAAATGCTGTCAACCAAGTCATCACTGACAACTACTTGCCATACGTCAAGCATATTATTAACCAAAAATATTTATTGTTCAACCAAAAAAAAAGATATATTAATGGGAAATGTACTATTTTTTCTTTTCTTTCTCTCTAACATTTTATTATTCAATATTCATGATTTGATTTAAATGTCCATATACATTTTAATTTTCATAGATTTTTCTTTCTTTTTTTTTTAACATTCTAAATTTATTGAAACTTGAGGTACACAACAAAACTTAATTTTGAGAAAGATCTTAGAAGGTCAACTTTTGATTTCTATAATTTTTCAATAGAGAGAGATGTTATTGAAGTAGAGAAATTATAAAAATTTCACAGATATATAATCCAAATAACAATAAGAATACAACACATAAAATTTTTATTTCCTTACTCATTATTTCTGCGTCCGCTTTGGGATTTCGAAACATGGATCATGCTTCATGTGGCATAGCATGTTATGATGAATTTAAAGATGACCATATGCACATGGTGTGTAGCATGTCCGTATCCCACTGATCACAGCTGTTACCACGTGACACTTCTTTATCCCCCGCCATCCACCCGAGCTAACAAAAGAAAACAACCCCCCCATTAAAAAAAAAAAAAAAGAAGAAAAAGAAAATAACAGCACTAGTCTCTCAGTCTTTCCAGCTGTCCCTCGACATCTCAACACAAAATCGCTGAGATAAAGACAAGACACCGGTCCACTCTCCACGTTTCCACATTCAGTTAATCACTTTCCCTCCCACTCGCACGTTTGCGACCTCTTCCACAATAACAACGTTTGAATCACGCGCACCCACTAATCATCACTCACACTCGTCTTTAATTTTTTTTTAAAACTTTAATCCACCCTTGGCTCCCAAGTTTATTTACTTAATTGAATTAATCCGAAAAGATAATAAATCCCAATTTTTTATCTGCTTAATGATACTTACTTCTCCATTCACTTGAAAAATTATCTGCTTAATTATACATATCTACCTAATTCATTAAAAAAAAATCAAACAATTACTCTGCTTAACTCCAAAAATAATAGCGTAAATCCACTGAAGAGGAATTTAACTGAGAAAAACAGAGATACATAAACATATAAATAATGATAATAATAATAATAATAATAATAACAACCGAGAATAAGCAATCATCAAATCTCAACCGTCAAAATAACAACAGGCTATCGCAATATAAAATCATCACCGTCAAAATATAAGTAAAAATCAAAAAGAGAATGCATTACTAAAAATTCCTACTAAAAAGAAGAGTTTAACAATGGCCTAAAATAAAAATCAACAATCCATGTCCTCGCCTCCCCAAAGTCAGATCTACATCAACAAAGCGGCAGCTGCCAAAACGACTGTAAAGGCAGATCCAGCGACAGTGACTCTATTCAAAGCAGCGTCACTCGGAGGAGAAGTTGGAGACGAGCCTGGTGTCTGGCTGATGGAGGATGGGGGAATAACAGAGCTGGCGGGAGAAACAGTAGGAGCCACAGGAGGAGCAGGAGGAGAGCTGGTAGGAGAGGAAGTTGGAGAAGATTTAGGGGTTGAAGATGGAGGAGTGGTGGTTGACGGTGGGGAAGCGGTTGGGGTAGCTGTGGGTGCCTTGGTTGGAGAGGTCTTGGGAGCTGGAGTTGGAGAAGAAGACGGTGGTGACTTGGTTGGGGCAGAGCTGGGAGCTTGGCCGAGAGCGCAGCTGGCTATAAGAGCTAAGAGAACAAAGCAAGCGAAGGATTTGGCCATTGTAAAATTTTAAAAGAGAGAAAGCGAGAGAGAAATCGGAGAGACTGAAAGCAGAAGTGTTCAGTAGCGTAAAGGGAGATGAGAGAGGAAGGGAGATATATATAGAAGGTTTAAGGCCTTGGGGGGTATTGACAGACTTTTTTTTCCCCCCTTCCTTCCATGCCAGCATGCCTTCTAAAGTTTGGATTTTTCTGAGTTTTTTGTTATGGCCCAATAGTTTATGCTTAACATCAATTTAGTCCACATTACTCCATAATTCATTGTTAGGTATTCGACCACTTTTTCTTATTTGAATAGTCTATATCTATTCTTTTTTATTTTGGACTTCTAAACCAAGCAAAAGTGTTTTGACTAGATTAGTTTTGTCGAATTGTATCCATAAATTTTTATTTTTCTGAAATTATAATGTATTAGCTTTGGAATTTAACTTGTTTGCAATGATTTAGGTGTTGTTTTATAAACTCAACAAATTCAATATTAAAAATTTAATTATTGAATTTTTAATTTTTAAAAATTAAGTAATGAATTTATAATATAAAATTATTTGATATGTTACTAAAAATAAAATGTTTAGTAGATTTTTTTATTAAATAAAAATATGATTCTATAATTTTTTTTAAATTGGTGAAAGTTAAAAAGAAACTAATAAATAATTAAAAATTATAAATTTAATGGAATTAAAAATTTTCTTAATCAAAATTGACGAATACATCAAGTAGCTAAAAGGTACTTAGAATTCAATATTTTTATTGAAAATTTTTTATTAAGTGATTTTTTAAAATAATTTATTAAATTCATTAAAAAAAAACAAACTATTGAAAATTTTAATTTTTATTGGTTAATCAAACACAATTTTAGTCAAAATTATAAGCAAATGCAAATAAAGGAATTATATCTCTTCATTTGTTTGTGCTAAAAGGTAAGAAATATAATCTTAATAGTTGAAGAAGAAAAATAACATGGCAAAATGTTTTTGAAACTTAAATATTATCTTAAAATTTAATGAAAAAGTTATGTTACTTAATTAATTGTACATTAATTACATGCATACAGTCTCACATTTTTATTTGAAATAAAATATTGGCAAAATTTTGTCTCAAAAGCCATAACAATAAGTTCTTATTTGACATTGTAAAAAAAAGGATTATTATTATTAATCAAGTCAATGCCAAAAAATTATAGGGGGCATTTCCAAATTTATAAAAAGTATAAGGAAACAAGTGAAATCAATCTCCAGGAGCAGAGACTTGTTTGTAATTTACAAGGTAAAAACCAAACGCATCATTACTTTACACGTGTCCCACGGGGATCCCAATAGAGAATCTCAACCGTCCAACTTATCCTTTTGACAACTCCAAAACGCGTTGGTTTTACGCATTCTAGATGAACGGCCAGTGATCGTTGGTGAAAACTTTTCCTTAAATTTTCTTGATTTCAGAAAAAAAAATAAAATTAATAATTTGATGATGAGCAAAAATTCTGCTTACCGTTATGATTGGCACGTTGTTGGTGCAATTTTTTATTCACGGGGACTAAGACAATCATTTTCAAATGTGGAAAAAAACAAATCATAGCTTAAAAAAAATGATTTCTTGCTAAATTATTATTTTATTAATGCTGTCTCTTCCTAAGTTTGTAAATTGAAATGCGCCAATTCTTAAAAAAAAAAAAAAAAACTTTGGATTCTTCTTTTGTTCTAATAAAATAAAAATTTTATTCTTTATTTTTCTAATTCGGAGATCACAAAACTCAAATACGATTGGACCAATTATAGAAGAAAGCACAAATTGATTAAAAAACTACATAGGATTAAATTTCATTAAGGAAATGGGTTGGTGAAGTTTGAGGGTTAGTTTGAACCATAATTTTGGGGTTGATATCAAAGTAATATGTATCATATAGGTGGACGTATTATTTTTTATTTTTGTATTTGTATGTGTATTTTGGTGTATTGTTTTGGGTTTATTGATTCTATTTAATATTTTGTATATAAAATATATACACATACAAATAGATATCAATTACACGTGTCTATATGTTTATATGTAAATATAAAATTTAAAAATGATAAAAATTTAATATCCAAAATTTTTAAATCTCAAAAAAATAATATAAATATAAAATATTTAAAAAAAATATAGCAAGTTGCTATTTAGTAACCTAATTTAATGAACATATATTATTTTTGAATGAAATTATGAAAAATATAAAAACGATCATAAAAAAATATATATTAGAAATTAATTAAAAAATAAATAAGTGAAAGAATTAAAGAAAAATAAAAAAAAATTTATTAGTGCGAATAAAAATTGATCAATATGAATCTATACAAATCAATACAAGTTAAAAAAAAATGAAAATGGCACATATACTTATATGTACGATACTAATAACATTGGTTTATATAAAAATGAAACTATATTTATTTTTTCATTTATTTTTATGCATAAAATATAACAAAATTTAACTTGACAATTACTCTTTTAATAATTTTATTTAAAATATATGAATTCGAAATCTAAGAAATCGTTGAAATGCTAAATCATTTGTAAATGAATTTTATATGATTATAAATATTACATAAGATGTGATTTAGTCATCGTTAAGGGTTAAATATTTGAAACCTACTGACTGATTAAGTCAATGCAAACGTAATAGAGAGGACAAAGAAAAACATAAAGAACGTTTAGAAATTAAAAACATTGAGCTTGCTTTTTGAAGACAACTCACCCAGTGGTCGACCCAATGTACACTTTGTCGTGCCGGGCATTAAGCAATTATAATTATATATATCTCTTTTTTTATATATTAATTATTATTACATCCAACTAGATACTTTTTACTTCAGTAATTTTTAAATAATTTGAAATTTAAAAATAAATACTCACATAGATTAATTTAATTGATAAAGTGAGTAATTTTTTTCCCCATAAAAAGTGTGAAATTAGTCAAAAAAAAAAAAAACTAATGGTGAAAATGCGTTGTTAGCAACATCGATAACTCGAATATTAAGAGCAAAGTTGCAGACAGAAAATGAAGATAAAATGTAGTTAAGAAGGTTACACCAACATTAATTCTTCTTTTATTTGGTTTCATTTGCTCACTTTGTTATATTTCAATCCTAACTTAAATTAATGCCATTTCCATTTGGGTCTAAATTAAATTGCCAAATCTTTCTTCCTAATTAAACTAATGAAATGGGACAAAGTAAGAGCAAGTAAATGTAAAGTTCAATTGATAAATTCATTGGTTTCAATACTGAATTATCCTCAATTTAAAATTATTTTATAAAATTATAAATCATTAAATTAAACAAATAAATCAACTTATAACTAAACAAATTCAACATAAATTTAAATTAAACTCATATATAATTAAAATAAAATTTAATTGATTTAATTGATATAATTTTATCAAAGATTTTAATTTTAATATAGTACGTTTTATATTGATTGAATTATTTATTTATTCAAAAATTTTAAATTTCAACATGTATAATTTTTTTTTATTTTTTAATTTTTATAAAATAGCTGATAATTGATAAAAATTTAATTCGGGGGGTGAGATGATAATCGATACGATACGATCAACATAAATGTACGTGAAATAAGTCCAAAAGGGTGAAATCGGTGAGAAGGAGGCATAATCATAATCAGCAACTGAATAGTGGTTTCAGACAAACGTGGGTCTCCATCTATCTGTCATTGCTCAAAAGATCCCCGCCAACACATGACAGACAATCACTCTGGAACCTCTCCTTCCTTAACCCCACCACCAGCCCATTTTTGGTCTCTTCTACACGTTTTAATTAAAATCCCAGCTCTTTATAATTTGAAATGTTGGTTTTTATATATTATCAATAAATTTTTTAATTTCACAAATAAATTAAAATATTATCATGTATTTTATTTTTAATTATTTTTAATACTCCTTAAATGATATATATATATATTATCTTATTGACTTTATTTTTTAATCAAACTTTATTACATTTTGCTGTCAAGAAATTCAAATACTAATATTTTTTTTATTCAATCAAGCAATACTTTGCAATTGATTATGGTACTTTAAACTACAACAACAACAACAACATTCTTAAAGATGGAGATTTATAGCTTTATTACTTTAGCACATGACGAGGATTCTTTCCAATAATTGAGTTCTATTAATGGGATGCTAAAAAATGCTGGTATTTTTGGGTAAATCAATGATAGTTTGTCAATTTAAAAGCAAAGAAAAAAACGCACTTCTGTAGTTAGTTGCCGAAGAGAGGGAGTTTGGCTTTGGCAGCGGTCCAGCCAAGTGAAGATTAACTGATAAATAAGACTAGTAATTAGCATCAATCATGGCGATGCAGAATCCGCAGATTTCTCAGCCACTTATTCGAGTTCAAATCTTTAAAAGGTAATAAAGATTAAGACGAGAAAATTTCATCCATAATTTCAAGGTTCTACGTCATGTGTTTCCATGAAATCCTATACCTTCAACTTTCCACAGCTTTTGGTTTGCCTTTAGTCATAAAACCACTTTGAGTATTTTTCTGTTTACTTCAAACACATTGCATGTCGCTGAAAATAATTACTTGATCCAACTGAATTAAATTTTAAATTTAAAAAAAAAATTACGAATGCTAAAATTTGAACTCTAAGACCATCTTCAACTTAAAGATGGGGACATAACCAATTGACCCTTTGCACTTTGAGTATTTAGCTCACATCACATGCTACGTGCGTGTATTCCATGTTTAGGTAATTATAAAGTTAAGTTTATTTCTTTAGCATTGCTTAATTATTTTTTTTTAAAGTTGTTTCACATTTCCTGAAAACTGTAAGAAGATAAACAAACTTTGGATACAACAAATCTGATCGTCCTTTTTCTTGGCATCATGCTCTGATTCAACTAAGATCCATCTGGGTTCAGCTTATTGTTTAGCGTCAAGAAGAATGGAAGAGTATGGAGCCACATTGTAGGTCCTCCCAATTCCAGGGACTCCTTCACAGACAAAATCATCAGGAGATGGAAGATTGGTGTCCACCTGCAATCTCAGATTCAGATTTAAGTTATCGACTATGAATAACAAAAGACAGATGTAAAATCAACAATTACGACAATCAAACCGTCAATCCAAGCAGCTCTGTAGCTTTATAGTATAAAATTGCAGTTAATCCTCATCAACCCACTGCTGGGATGATAAATTCTAATAGAATCTTTATTTCCAATGAAAGTGAATCTGTGAATCCATAGATATATCTAAAGAGTGCCGAGGTGAATAGAAAAAGCAGAAACATCAGCAGTTGTACGGCAAACAGGGGTCGAAAAAACACTAAACATAAAACTGACCACACGGAACCAACGCCTCTTCGGAGGTGGTGGAGGTACAGAAACTTTAACAAAGAAGTCATGAGCGTTGAATGCCAGATAGATATCTCCACCACTATTATCATGAAGCCTGCAAAACAAACTAATTTAGAACTACCGCATGGGAAATGCAATGCTATGATGTTTAAAAGCTAAAATGAATGAATCATGCACACACACATAAAAACAAAACAGGCACAATGGAGCAAGCAAAATGCAAGGAATACCAACAACCTATGAAGAGGCATGTAGTTTCTTACGTAAATGCAAGGAATTTGCTGTCAGGATTTTCCCAGTTATCCTCATGCCATGTCACATCACCCTGCACAGATAAACCACCTATTGAGCTCCAGACAATGTGAAAGGACAATGTAGTTTCACCAGGACAGGTGTAAAGACATGTACTTTGCTGAGAAAATTTTCATGACGAAATACTTGATGCATTCGCCGATAGTTTATCACCTCTGAAAAAAACCTAAAGTGATCACTCTTCCTTGCATCCAACTGTTTTAACATAAAGAATATCATCCAGCAAGTAATATATTGACTAAAGTTGTCAGAAAAAAGAAAACTGATATAATATTACCTGTTGCCACTGGAAATTATTAATAGCAGTATCATGTCCATAACTATTGTTATTCCCATATCGTGTGTGCCCGTATTCATCTCCCATTAGCATCATTGGAGTTCCCTAATTATGATGCACTCAAACATTATAACACTTTTCAAAAGTTCAATGGCAGTATAAAGCAAATGATTGAAATCTAACAGCAAAAACCAACAGAGCCTATAGCCCTAAATAAAATAGAAAGTGACTACACGGAGAGTCGGGGAGTTGAAGGGGACAGGTCAGGGACCCCTCCAGGCCTCTTATTGACTGTCAGCCTTATGGAAATCTGTAATACGATTAGTTTAGAAGAGTTTAACCCTCCTCCACAGAAAACTGAAAAAATGTGAAGCTCATTGGGCTCTTAACAAGTCTTCAAAAAGGGATTCTATCAGGCATATAATGCATAAAATGGCTTTTTAATGTCTTTACCTGTGATATCATCAATGCCAAATGAAAGTTTTTCATTTGCTGGAAGCGCAAGGCTTTAATATCTGCATCGTCAGTTTCACCTGTCCAATAGATACAGAAAAAGAGGAGTTTAGAAATGGAACAAATTTTAATAAAATGATACATCATTGAACATATTTGCTTAACTGGAGACTCAAGCAACAAGAAAATTGAAAATGAAGGAAGATGAAGAAAATCTTGTTCACACAGATTGTTAACAAATTAAGACATTCTCCAGGGAAATAATGGGATCAGATGATTACATATCTAATTTGTCTAAATCTTAAAAGTTCATAAAACCAGGCTGTTACTTCTAGGAATTAATTCCATGAATGATGAAAAATTAAAAATGAAACCAAAGATGAGGACACAATTTAATATTAATAAAATCATGAAGACATCTAAGAAGAAGATGTTCAAATCTCATAAAGCAGTGGATAGATGAATTAAATACTAAAACCATATGACAAGAAGCAAACTCTTAAAAGTACTTTAGTCCAAAAATATCAATAAAGATGAGAACGAGCAAGGCGCTCACAATTAAGGGCATAACACTAGTGACACTCAAGATAAGCTTGACGCCTCTAAGATAATCCATAGCTATCATTTATGCATGCATAAACGAAAAAAAAAAAAAAAAGGCTTTTTCTACATACCTTCAAACCCACAATTCCAGCTAAAATTGTCATTGCTTCCATCATTTCCACCTTCTCCATTGGCTTCATTGTGCTGTCAAAACAAACAATAACTGGAAATACTGCATGCCCCTTGGAGCCACTTAAACTTAAAATGGATACTCGAAGATTGACATACCTTAAAATTGTAAGAAACAAGATCATGGAGAGCGAAGCCATCATGTGCAATGACAAAATTAACACTATGGTATGGCTTACGTTTGTTTATCTATAGAATAAGCCAAAAGTTCGATTTACAACCATGAAAAGTGGAAAAAAGTGAAAGTAAACTGATGAAGTTAAATGAGTCTATCAAGTAACATTTACATCTAGAGTACCAAAAAATACAACATCTTAAAAATCAATGTAAATACAACATACCAAATATGACTATAAAATCCCTAATAATAGTATCAAGTACGATAGAGCTCATAAATTATAACAAAAAGGAATTTTAATAACATCTTGAATAATTAAATTCTTTAAGCAACTTCTGTTTGTCCCACATTAATTCATTGTAAAGATACTGGCCAAGGCCAAAGTGTACAACATCAGCTTCAATCAACAACTGAAAATTTAGGCTGAAAAAAATTGTGGCTATGGTTACTGCTTAGCATTTCTAAAGTTTCATCTATTGATCCAGCTTTGTAATTATTAATTTCTACACAAGAATCAGAGAATCAAAAACACATGTTAGACAATCGGATATTTAACACTTATCCTGCTAATTTTCAATCATCAATTTCATCACACAATTGACACTTACTTTGTAGAGGTCAGCAGATCCAGCAATGCGAGTTGCAAATGCTCCTTTCATACCAGGATCTCCCTATATTAAGGAAAGTTCATAATTAGATTCCAAATTGAGATCATGATATTCAAAATAGAAAAGGATAATTCAGATCCAACAAGGTGATGTTGAGAAGATAATTCAAGCACCATGCAAGAGGGGATTAAAGAACATGGTGGTGTAAACTACAAAAAATTTGAATTTAACACACATCCTACCATAGCTTAATAAAGTATTAAGCTTAAAAACTGCATACAAACTCAAGCAGTTGATAAATTTGATATTAAATAAAACTACATAGAAGCATCAAGCAATATCTCGTTCAGTGTAGTCAAGGAGCAAGCCTAAGTGGTAAGCTGCAAGACAATCTAGCAAGTGCTTCACACCTCTCCAGGTGAGATACACATGTTCATGTACACTTTAAAGGCAAATGAAGCAAAAAGGCATAACTCAAGTTCTGGTTTATATTTTTACATTTAACTGACAAAAAAGGAGAAAACAAGTCTTCCTTTCAAGGAAAAAAAAAGGTTAAAAATGGTCTATATAGCTTCTTGTTGGAGATGGAAGGAATAGAAATGAACCTACAGCTAGAGTTATAACAACATTTAGTGATGTTTTATATTTACTGCAAACTAGGCAATGAAACAGAGTTAATGTTTTAGAGTTTATTAGAATGATATGTATTTTTATTAGTTAGCGCGTTGTTTCACAGTTCACACATTCAAGGAATTGATTTGCACCTTGCATCTCAAGATTAGGCTCATCCTATTTAGTGTGCCTTGGATCACATGGTCTTGCCATATCATCAAATACACTTAATATGTCTAAAATACTTTTATGCAAAGCCAACCAGTCAAATTTTAGGTGACAGTGGAAGAGACCTTTCAATCGCAATCTATGAGTCTATATTCTCTTAGTTTTCATTGATTCCATGTTCAACCTGAAGCTACCTCTAAAGCAATGTGAACTACTTGTAGATTCATGTGATTAAATATTTGTTCCATATGGTGTTACCTTTATAAATCTTCTCAGATCATCGCGGTACTTTCCATTCCACTCAGCCCACCTGCACAATGGAAATTTTGAAAGTGATAGAGGAAAGCTGCCCTGGGTTCTTAGAAGGGAAAGTTTCCAGAAAGAATTTGTTTGAAGTAGAAAGCCAAAGGTAAAGACATCTGATTAATCGCGCAACCATCCACCTAGGAGATATTTAGTGTTGTTCCAGACATGTAAAACCAAGAACTGTAGGCCAATCACATTAATCTTTTGACAATATAGGTAATCAAGAAAATTTTGTAAATTAGAAAAGATAACAAGTGGGGAAAATGCCACAAAGCAAATTGCATTTATCTTTCTTAAGGTTCCAAAACTAACAGAAACGTCACTTGAGGTTTCCATAACTAGATTTACTGCTCAGTAGGGATGTAAGTGTCACATGTTTTTTAGGTAACAGTGACAGCAAGAACAGCAAGGTAAATGTATAATTTGGAAATGAAATTGTGAAGAAGTGTTCTCAACTAACGGTTGGCCTTTAAATGCTCTAATATTCCAGTTCTTTACATAAGCAGATTTAAATACAAATATATTGTAAAAAAATTACCTGTCCCAATTAGGAAAACTACCAACAATATAAAGTCCTCCACAATCCCAAGGTTCAGCAATAATTTTGCACCTTGATAAGATAGCATCTTTGGCAATAGCCTGGTTTAATGAAAGAATGAGGCAATAAGTCACAACAACAAAGTGCAACTTCGGAGTTTTCAATGTACTCCCCACAAAAAAGGTTGATGTCAAAATTCTTAAGAACCAAACAAATTGAGAGCTAAAGTGAAGCAACATTGCTTTTGAACATATGCCAACCATACAACCAACGAAACATTTATTTTTGAGTCTCAGTTTACAAAATAATTCAAATTAACATCTCAAAAGAAATGAAGCCAAGCATTGCACTTCACAAAAATTTGAATGCTTTTTCCTCTCTTTTGGAAGAAACTTCAGCACATTAGCACCAGTAATGCTTTCGTTATAATCATTAAGAATTGGAGAATATACCTAATGAACCCTCAGTAGTTCTGGCTGTTAAACTGTAATGGTATGTATTGTCAATTTATTCTAACATGTTATGTCAAAAGGGACATTAAATCTCCGTACTTAAAACAAGGAGGATATGCTACATTTAGACAAGCTGTAGTCCAAAAACATTCAAATCACATACCCTAATAAGTGGAGGAGCATTAAGTGGAGAACCATCTGTGCCTCGACAAAGTACACCAGCAAGGTCAAATCGAAATCCATCTATGTGATATTCAACAACCCTATATTTGGTAACAGCAAAGAATAAGAAACATGTCAATCAATAAAAAATTAATGGTTTCACCAAAAATTTCCAATATTTGGAAAATAGCCATTTTCAGTAAGGATTAAGGGACTCATTGAAAATAGCATATCAGTAAGAAGAATATCAACTTCAACTTTATTGTTATAAGATAATAAACACACATAAAGTAACATAAATGATATGTGGAACATTATTCTCCATGTGTAATTAAGAATGTTGGCTGACTTAAATCCAGATTATCCAAGTAATCAACAATGTTTCATAATTCAACTGAGTTTATTATGTTTTGCCTTCTTGAGTTGAACTTTATCCAACTGGGGAAGACATTTCAGTAACAAAGTTTGTATGTGAAGCCTGTTTAAACTTTCTTGAGCTACTAACCCCATTAAAAGCAAAAACAGAGCAGCACTACATCTCAAATTATTTGTGCATTGAACAATCACAAAACAGGATTTACAATTTACCAAACAATTACAGAAAAGGATATTAAAACAAAATTTGTTTCAAATTCCTATCAGAGATAAAAGAAAAATCCATACTGTTAGCAGCAAAAGCCATGAGTTTCTATGGGATTTATATCCATACCAGTGTCTTAAGCTGTCAAGTATGAGCTCCATGACAACAGGATGGTTGCAGTTCAATGTATTCCCTGAAGAACAACAAATATTGCATATGAAAGAACTTTATGTATGACAGTTGAAATTATGAATATTTGTCACAGATAAGATAGATTCAAAACCCAACCTGTTTCACACTCTCAAAAATACTTATATTAGACGAATTTATAAACTTCACACCTTGACTCAAGAATTTAAAAAACCAGAAAAAGAAGATAGATTCATAACTCAAGCCTAAGTCAAACCCCGATACTTACGCAATATGAATGTCTTAACCAGAAAGAGAATATGAATGTCTTTTGAGTTCACAGGTATGAACTCAAGTGTTTAGAAACAATAGATGCTGAAAAACTTTAATTCAAAAGACATACCCTCAGTCACATTCAGCACAATATTTATGCAAGAAACAAGATCTTGACTTCAACAGCATCAAGACAATAGATCAGAAACAGAAACATATGATGTTGAAAGTTGAAAAAACTGATGCTATATTCTTAACCAGACCAAATTATAATAGTAACTCAATCTCTATATCAGAAGTAAGGGCTCGTATTGCCAAACCACTGTCTTAACTCTGCTACTTCCCACTCAGTAACCTCCCAGCTGTTTCACATATCTATAAAGATTCAATTTTTAGTTTCTCTCTTAATTCCAGTGATGAAAGAAGGGATGATATCTTTATAATCATCAAGACAGGTGGAAATCACGTGAGTAGATACGTAAGACCTTAAAGGAGATGATATAAGGTTCTGGGAAGCAAGATATCAAACAAAATAATCACAAAAGCAGTCCTAATATGGCTAACAAGAGACTAGCAATGAATTATTTTTACACATCTGCAAGGGAATAGATTTGTTAGGGAAGAAATTTGGGAGAGTTAACTGCTGTACATCTAGCAAGGAATAATTGAATAAATCCTCAGAAAGATGGAAAAAAAAAGCCAAGTAGAGAACTTGAATTACCACAGCCAGTGAAGTTTAGCAGCTGGCCTTCGTTGTTTAAGTCCACCATGTAATAAACCTGCAAATGAATTAGTAGAATACAACAAGAACATCTATGAGGAAAATAAATCGCATCAATGAGGAACATCATTTCTAAACCCAAAACAACTATTATCATCATTGGGGAAAAAAATTTCACCTTGTTATCTATGCCACGAAATGAAGTGGTATAAGGATGCTTATCATCAGCTTCATTGGTGTGATTATAGACAACATCCAAAATCACCTGTACAAAAATAAAAGCTTACCAAACACTACAATATGCATATTTCATACTTCCAATGAAGCAACAAGAAGAAATTACAACTATAAATTATGTATTCTACCAACCATTCGTACAAGAGACACTTACCTCAATTCCAGAGCCATGCAAGGCTTTAACCATTTCTTTGAACTCCCATGAAGCACTAACAGCTCCTCCACCACCACTAGCATAACGACTCATTGGAGCAAAGAAATTTATCGTTGAGTAACCCCATGTATTGATCTCAGAAAAATAACAAACAGGTGTTTTAATATTCTTAAATTTTTCACTACAAATTAAAGCACAAAGCACTATAGCCGAACAGCAGAATCACCCACTGCTCAACTAACATATTATATGTATAACTAAAACTTTTAAGTTATTTCTTAATAGGGCTATTGTAACAGAATAGATGTGATACAAGAGCACTCTAAGAGAAATTGGTCCAAGAAAATTAATCCAGATATTTGGTTTAATCACAAACCAAGTACTTCCCAATAACATCATTTCTGCGATATCCAAGTCGTATCATTATTCTGGAAGTTCTATGAACAAACTGTTATAATATGTTAGTAAAGGGCAAGGCATTTCATTGAGCAGTTGGGATCCTATGAACACAATCTACTAAGCGGTTTCAACCACTTCAAACTATGAATAGTACCTAAATTTTCCATGTTCAGTGCAAAATATATACTGATTTATAAATGACTAACCAAAATGTGCAACGGTAAAAAGAGCAGTGAAGATAGTAACATTCATATGTTCCGAGACAAACAAAAAAATGTCAATATTATTCCTTTAAAAGAAAAAAATAACTGTGTTTGTTTATGTGATACATTAAACATTTAAACGATAAAGCAGATAGGGTGAAGATTCTAGTTACCATGTGATCTCTGGGATTAGGGCGCCTTTGAAATTCAAACTCATCAAACTCAAAGACAGGAAGCAACTCCACTGCATTGATTCCAAGTTCTTGAAGGTGTGGGATCTTAAAAAAAAAATTGTTTTAACAAAGAGATGGTCAGACAAATGTAATACGTGAAAAGAGTCCAATAGTCACTTTCTCTACAGACCCAAATACATTATTAATGCTTCCAATAGACACTGGACTAAGTCTTCTACAAAGAACAAAAGAAGTGACTTAACAAAATTTCTTTAGTATATTGATGGTCATGTGGACGAATGTATAGCATATGCCAGTTCTAAAAAGATAACAACATAATACCATGCTTCATTCTCATCAACTATTCCCATGCCTCTTTATGCATAGTTATCTTTGCTAAGATGGCTGGGAAAACTCAATTTCTTTGCATGAAAAAACTGCACTTTTGAGGAAAAGCATCAGATGTCACAGGCATTGAAAATTCATCCTTTCAGGATGCACTAACCCTATTGTTCATGTCTTATACCAAAACCTATGATTGTGTTAATGTTAAGTATCTATGTCAATAGTACTCAAATGTTGGTTATAACTCACAATAGGTTAAGATCAAGTTGCATTCATATGCATGCCCTAGATATGACAAAATTCAAACTAAAAGCACTCTTAAGTGTAGTAAATACATTATTCAAGAGGCAATTTCTTAGAGTGATTGAGTATAATGCAACATATCATTACCTTCTCAATCAGACCAGCATAGCTGCCACGAAGATTTGAATCCAAGCAACTAGATTCATCAGCTGTAAATGCACGAACATTCATTTCATATATAACAAGATCTCTCTGCAAACACAATGGCAAGTGTCAAAGACGTTGAGCTGCAGAAATTTTCACTGAAGAGATGAAACACAAACTCAATGACTTAGATTGTAAACAAAGCCGTAGGATTTGAGGATTACTTGATCTCCACAAATGCATGGGGATGCATGTATCCAAATAAAGAGATAAATTTAATTCAGATATGCAGCAAACAAAAGTTGCAAAATGTTAGAAAGAAAGAATAAAGGAGTGATTGATCAACCCAATAGGGCAATTGGCATTTGGCATAAAACCAAACTATTTTGCCCATACCTCAGGTAGGTTTGGGAGAGTGTAGTTGTCTCCCCAGTCAAAAGGCAAGCTATCAAAATCATAAGTTCCAAGAAATTTTGATAATTTATGATTTGAATCTCCAAAATTTCTGCGACCTTCTACTAGCTTTGCATAAGGATCTATAAGCACATTGTTGCTGTCAAATCGATGACCTTTATCCCAATCTTTAGGACCATCCATGCGATAACCATAGAGGACATTGCTCCGGGGAAAATCCTACATTTACAGAGTCATTTTAATCGTGCAAACAGAAAACCATACTACAAAATGGCAAGAAAAATATAGCAGTTGCTTCCGCTGCTGGGTGTACAATATAGAAGACAATGAAATAAGAGAACTTGACACTATTTCAGGAACCAAGAAATTGTTTCAAGCATCCTACCTCAATGCATATGTGCCAAATGTCTCCCGTTTTGTTGACATGAGGGTCCAAGGAAAATTCAATCATTTCACCAGCCAGCTGGTCAAGCTCTCCCCTAATATATATTATGCCAAAAATGAATTACTCCTCACCAACAATATTAACAATAATCTAAAACTTTCTGTCTCTAGTTTGACAAATGCTACAAATATAAAGGAACACAGAATTAAGTACACAAAGAATATGTGAAAAATTATGTACACAAAGAATGCATTGTCACCTTTGGGGAAGTGATAAGCAAAGCGTAACTGCAGTTGCATGCTGTGAAAAAATAGCAAAATTTATACCATTATCAACTTCCGATACACCTAATGGAAACGCCTGACCCGGGAAAATTTTAAATGAAGGGGTGGTTTCTTCCATTTCAGGGGCTTCTTCCTGAAATTACAAAGAATGAACATAATAGTGTGCATCAATCAAATATTATTAGGACATACATACAACATCTTAGTCATAACTAGTATCATATGTGCAAAAGAAGTGAGCATAACAAAAGATAGATTATTAAGAAAGACAGTTGCATAGAGCAAGAAAAGATTTTGCAATTTAATATCAAGATGAAATTTGGACACAGACCGTGCACCATGCATAAAAGTTTACTTCTTATTCATGATCAGGAGATACAAAATGAGTAAGGAAAAGTCATGCACACAAACAACTTTAGGTGATTAAAATACCTCAAGTAAACGTTCTCGTGCCTGACGCCCGTAGACATTAGCTATCCTATGCTTGACACGGCTCCTTGCCTTGCAATATGCCCAAAAAGTCAGTCATATCTTTTGTCTTTTTAAATCAAAAGTGACTGGAAAGTCGATAATTAAATAAATCATCACATCGTTATAAGCATCTATAGACATGCCTTACTTGAAAGTCGTTGCCCGCAGCTAATACTCGATGCTTTTCCACTCCACTTCAATCTGAAGTGTAACTATCGGAGGTCAATAAATTTCCAAAACTCAAAGCTACAAAAGGCATGAATAAGACTACCTATTTCAACAACACCATTTTTACCGGGTAGTACCCTTACTCAATAATTACCACAACATAATATGAATTTCCCCCGATTGAGACCTGACCGATCAACGCTTTTCATCTATGATCTTACAAGAATTTAACTGTCTACAAAACTCAATCCATCTTTTCAAAAAAGGCGGATTTTCCGTTTGGCTCCATATTTTGAGAAATAATAACCATGCATACTAATTAAGATATATATATATGTATACATATATATATATATATATCAGAAGACACCAACGCATATATTAAAAAAAAAGATAAAAAAAAAGGGCATACCCAATTTGAAGAAGAGAAGAAATGGAAGAAGGGTTTGCATTTGCGGAAGCGAACAAAGGAAACTTGGTACAAATTGATTTGGATAAAACTGATGAGTGTAGCATCTTTACCTATATTCTATTCTTTTGTTTTCCTTTTGGTAACAAAAAGATCAAGCATCGAATAAAATAAAGGAGAAAGTTCACCCAAAAGGAAGAAAAGAAAATCGAACACCCACAAATCAAAAACAGAGAAAGAGCAGAGCAAAGCAAAGCAAAACCAATAGAAAGAAAAAGGAAAGAAAAGGAAATAGTTTGTACTTTGAAGAGAGTGAGTGAGACTTTCTTTATTTCTCTGTTAGCAAAAATAATATCTTTGCGAGAGATTAGTAATTAGTGATTTTAGCGGCATGGAAGCGGGAATGCCACCCTTCTTGTTTGCCACGTGAACGATCTCGTTTGCCACGTGAACGAAGCGCCAGGCTTTGGAGAGAACTTTAATGTGACCGTTAACACGTATTTTCATTTTCTTTTTTTGCAAGCTTTCTTAAAATATCGTTCATTGAATGTATCGATTGGATCTATCTTTGATTTAAAAAAGAGAAAAAATCTGTTTAATCATTGTCGGCTACGGCATCAGTATGGGATGGGCCTATGGATTGGGATACCCAAGGCCGATGGGCCCACCTTTTAGTTTTATTTCCCGATATCTAATAAGAAAGAAAAACAGATTTAGATAGTAGTTTCGTTGATGGTTGTGAAGGAAATGAAGCGCAATAAAATAAATTTAAATTTGTTCCTTTATTAGATTGAAAGCTTCATATTTATCATTTGATTCATTTATAGAATTTATTATTTATTATATTTTTATGTAATTTGTTAATTGAAATAAAATATTTCATCTAAATTAAAGAATATTTTATAAAAGTTTTAAATATTTTTTAATTTTTATTATATATGAAAAATAAAATATTTTATTTCCATTTTAAATAAGAAAAATAAAAATAAAAATAATTATTTTTTCTAAAAATATCTGCAATTCCATTTATTTTTATTTAAAAATAATCTTATTTCCTTCAATTTTTTAGTAAAAAATATTTTCACAAATAAAAAAAATAAAATTGTCACTAATTTAATAATAAATAAAGATAATAAGAATAATTAAATAAAAATAAAATAATTCAATTTTTTTTTTTAAATATCAACAATGTCAATTGTTATATAAATGGCATTTTTAAGTAATTCTTTATTAAAATTTTTGGGGGGCAAATAAGATTATTTTTTAAATGAAAAAATAAATGGCAGCACTGGTATTTTTAGAAAAAAATTAAATATTTTTATTTTTATTATCTTTATTTGGAATTTGAAATAAAATATTTTTTCATATAACAAAAATTAAAAATATAATTAAAATTCTTGATGAAATATTCTTTAGTTTAAATGAAATATTTTATTTTCATAATAGGTGATTAAAATTGCATAAAAATTGTAGGACAGTAAAATTGTCTAAAAAAATAAAATGATAAATATGAAGCCGCTAATGAAGTAACATGATAGAAATGTTCATAATTTCATATCAATGACATAACCAAAGAGAGAGAGAGAGCAATTAGGATAAAAAAGCATATCCATTTTCTCCAAATACATTGGATGAAATTTATCCCTCCATACGTTGCAGCAGGGTTTCTCTTCTACGTACAAGAATTAGAATAAGATTTTCCAATAACAATTCTATGCAATTTATGCAGAAAGCTATAACTGTTTACATTTTGCCAAATCAAAAATGTCTCCTTTTCCTACTATGTATCATGTGCAAAATTGACTTCCAACCTTTTTCTTGCAACCAATAATCAACATTTCTACTAATCCCAAACAAGTATTCCCATTTTCTTTCCCAAGACATACTAACCATCTGCATTATGCCAGTAATGATAATCTGCACTATATCTCACTTGTTGATGTAGGTCAGCAAAAGGCTAGGATTTGTACATGTCTTATAATCTTAAATCCTTAGGGGAAAACAAGAAAATTTTTACCAATAAAAGATCCCTAAGCTTCACACATAGGGTTCCTTTACCCTAGGATTGCATCATACAGTTCACAATAGCAACAGTGCTAAAATATCTCTTATAATATTCTCTATCTCAATAGAAAGAGTACATTGATGTTTATAGACTCCAAGTAACCCTCATATCCTAAAAGAATTCGACTCAAAATAACTTAAATTATACATGTAAGATCTTAAACCTTCGATTCGCTTCTATGCATTTTGCACAAATACTGGTCCTAAGGCAGCTAAGTGGTTACGGTAACTGATGATGCAAAAGAATACCTAGATTTATGAAACCAATGAAACAAATAAGAATCATATTGTCAGAAAAATTCTTGATATTTACCTTTGATGTAACTGCTACTAGCTCACATCCATAGAATGACTTCAAAGATGAAGCAGATGAACCATAACCAATTGAAGGCACAACAACTTCCATTTTTCAGCATCCGGACAAATATTCTATCCACACTTCTCATATTCTATACGACCTATTTAATTGCAAATGATGTAAAGGCTAATGCTGCCTCTGCAATGAAAGAAATTGGCTGGCGAGCCTGCAGGCAAGCAGCTATATCAAACGCATGCAACTCAGCACCATCAAAAAGAAGGTTAACACCAGGAAGGATTATTTATTTGCTGTCAGTTTCATCAGGATCAACTTTTGTAGTTGTTGCTGGGGCAGAATCTTCAACAGGTCTCGTGGCAGCTTCATATACAGGAGTTAGGGCATATGATCCGCAAATAACTATCAACACTATGAATAAATAACACACAACGAACACTGTAATGAGAAGAAAACCATAAGTGAAAGAAAAAAGTGAATAAAATGATTTGACAGACCTAAGAATGCTACCATCGAAGCTCAAAACTTCAGTCCGACAACACTGTCGACTGGCAAGTTTTAATCTTTCATGCTCACTAGATGCTCCAGAAGTGGGAGAAGAAGGGTCTAGCAGTGGATTCCACTTTCCACTAGCACAGTTCATTAGTTGCTTTGATTGCTTTGACTCCTTTGAATGCTCCTTTTGGTAAAGAAGTTTTGCCGCAGGACCTGTTGCTTGATACTCTGCACAAACATCACACAACCTTTTACGCATGCTTTGCATTGAATCATGATGCTCGGTAAGTGAATCTGCTTGAAGTAACTGTAATGCAACAACCCTTTCACATATCTTATTGCATAATTAGGTCTGAAAAGTGGCATCCCAAATTTAACATTCAGTGGAACCCATTCATACTT